>JAXIUT010000037.1:22561981-22604015 GCA_035586675.1 Eurytoma californica | reverse complement strand
CTGCCTTAGAAAGTATATATTGAAAAAATTATTTTTCTCAATCATTATTATTATTATTGAATGTCGCATGAAATATTAATTTTTCTACTTATTTTAGGAAATTGTAACCTTATATTTTTATCAGTTTTTTCATGCACTTCTGCAAATTAATATTTTTTTAATTTTGCAATATTACAAGTTGTAAACAATATTAAAACTTTTGTAAGTTTCTGATTTTTTGTTTTCACTGATAATCTATTTGATGATTGTCATCGATTATTTTATTTCTTATTTTACTAAAGTAATTCAATTGATTTTTAAGCCGTTGAACTTGGACAGAATTGTGCGAGTAAATAAATCAACTTAGGGGAATTAATGCTATTGTAGCTCGGGAGATCAACACAGAGGATGGCCGAGTGGCAAGTAAGCGCCGGTCACTGAAATTCGAAGGTCGCGTGTTCGAAACCAATTCGGATTCGAGATTGGAAATTGGAGTCCTCCAAAGCCCATCGCAACTGGTCTGAGCACTCGATCTCTGAGGATTGGGGGAAAGTTAGGGGCGGTCAGGCGTAATGCACAGCAACATCTCTTACCTTGTGGTTTTCTCCGACGGACTAACTCGGCTTGCTGTAGACTTTGACGCTTCCTTCAAGGAGTATCCTCAAAATAAGTCTCTACCATTTTCGTTAGCCTTTCGCTAAATCTGCTTTACGAAAGTACTTTCCGCCTCGAGTTCTCCTCGAACGAGATAATGATAACTTTCTTTCTTTTCGTTAAATGTATAACATATCTTGATCATTTTTATTTTAAATATTTCAGTTCAGTGTCCAGTAGTAATATGGTTTTCAGAAACAAGTGCGGCTTAACTGAATTCATTTTCATTTTTCATTATTTATAATGGTTTAAAAAAAAACTAAAAATTGGAACTTATATGTTTTGTTTAATAAAACTACATCATTTTGTCAACTAAATACGAATTTATAGATTTTTATTTGCTGATTCCAATTGCACAGAAAGTACTTGATTCAACATCAATATACTATTAGACGTGTTATTATAAATAAAATTATTTTAACTTTTCTATGCTTTTCTCAAGTCCAAGTTTATAGATAAACAAATCAATATCAATATATAACCACACCATACGCGCCAGAGCTACCTTAAAGGATCAGCAACAGCGGCTCACGCGCATCGCGCGGTGATCCAGCAAACATCGCTGCAGCGCCCTGCTTAGCCTTGATCGTCCGGCCTTACAGCCAGCGGCCGTGGCGATCATCCACCGGCGAAAGCCGTCGGTTAGGTTATTTAATCCCGAGACCTCCGCCTCGGCGCGCCGCGCGATCGAGCCGCGAGGCGACCGTCTTTCGCATGCTCCGCAAGTTTAGCCCCGGTTGCCGCATGCGGATTCAGCCGGCGGGGAGAGACTGGCAGTAGCCGCCGCCGCCGCCGCCGCGGGCAGCAAACAATCTGCCATATCAATATTGAAGCAGCATTACCGAGATGCGATCTGCATCCTCGAGTTCTTCTCCTCTCCTCGCGCGCTCCGGTTTTACCCCCCTGCGCGCGACGTGATTTTCCTTTGGCGTATTCTCTTTGTGGACTGTTTCGCTCGCCGACCGCGCGCACCTACCTCGCTCGCTTATTTCAGATGCTATATTTTTCTTTGATTATGCATATCGTGTATTCTAAGAGGGCACTTCTTTGAAGTACTTACCCCCTTCGTTATTATTCAGACGGTTGAGTGTTTGGGATGCCTCGCTGCTTTTTTTCCTTCTTTGCCCTTCGTTTTCAGAGCATTAAAGGCTCTGTGTACCGAGGAAAATGAAAACTGCTGGGGGATTATGGCCGACCTGTCTACCATAATCGGGTCAAATTAAGAGAGTATTTAGAGGGCGCGCTACCGAAGCAATTAAAAAAGCGAATAAAATTAATAGGGCTGCATCTTTTGTTTATTTATTGCAGCTAGCGTCTGACTTAAAATTGTGCTTATCTACTGGCAATGAATATTTATGAATTTCGTAAACTTGAATATGAAAAAACATTTTTATTCCGCGAGTGCAGTTCACTGTGAATTTATGGTGATTCGAGTTAAGAAGACGGAGATTTCGCAAAAGCACGAGATATTTGAATGTCTTCATCAAACTGGAGTTTGCAAAGCAAAATTGAATTCATTAAAGGAAGAATCACGGCGTAAAAGCTCGAGACAAAAATGCACAGGGCGGTGAAGTAAATAATGCTTAGCTGTAATTCAACGATAAAAATATTAGTATTCTCGGAAAATCTAGGATTCGCGGATCGGCCGCCTGGATTATTTATTTTTGCGTAAAATCTCTTGCGCATTTTTCCCCGGTAAAGCTTAATTCGCTCGTAAAGGTCGCTCGGAGGTAGCGTACTCGTTTGTTTGCAAAAAAAGTCCTTCGAAACGAAGCAGCGAGTACATATTTTCGCGACTACGGCGGCTTTTAGCTTTCCCCCGCCCTCCCGGCAGACAAAGAACGAAGCGAGAGAGAGAGAGAGAGAGAAAAAAAGCGGCGAAGAAGGGTAGGTAGGTGGGTACGCTCGACCGATGTATCTCGAGTTTACCGGCTTTGCACAAGTGGCCTTTTTTCGCGTCCCTTACGTCGGGCCTTTACTTTTATCGCGCCGCCGTTTGTTTTCAGTACTGCGCCCCTCCCTCCTCCCCCTCTGTCTAAGGACGGGAATACAGATACGTTCCACTTTGCAACCGTTTTTGCCTCTATTCTCCCTTTTCCACGCACACATGTTGTACACACTTACATTCATACTCGCACAGTCGTGCGAAGACGTAAACACCGGCGCGTGCGCTTATACACATGCACATAAAAATTACACACCAATACATGCGCTTGAACACCTGCGACTTTTTCTTCATGGCTTTTCAAATAACTCGGAGAAAATCGTCGCTGGCGTGGACGTATGATCGCGCAGCGAAAATTTACGAGTCCACCCGTCGTCGCACGTGCGGGCCGGCGCCAACTTTGAAAATCGCTCGGCGATTTTCGATATACAGCGCGGCCTCACCCCCGGCACCGTGTGCGTGCCGCGCGTTCTCTTTGCGGGGGAGGGAGTCGCGGTAGTAGCGCCGTATACCGTCGAGAACTTTATTAATGTATCACGTCCCTCTGAATCTCGCGAGCATTTGTTAAGGAGGCGTGTGCCCGCGTATTTCTCAATGCGTCCCTTGTACTTTCTTTTTAAATAAATCACCGGCGCCGCGGTGGACGTATGCGCGCCTCTAATGCCGAGCGAGGGGCACATAAGGTGCGCGAGGTAATCGATGGCGACATTGATGTTCGAATGAAAAAGTCGTCAATTGGACCGATTTCTTTCGGGATACGGTAAATTTTTTTTATACGGAGAATCTCTTATTGCGCATCTGAAAAAGAGGGAGGCTTCTTGAATTATCGGCCCTCCGCGCGAATGAATAGACCGGTGCGCGAATAGCGTTAAAGTTTTCGGCGCGCGACGCTTAATCGAGGTCGATGATACGAATCTATGAAATTGAAAAGGAAAGCGAACTTTCGGAAAATAAAAAAGTACAAAGGGCGCAAGCTTTTACGCTGCGAGGTGAAAACGTCAAAAGCTTGCTCCTCGTTATAGTTCAGCCGCGGCAAAGAGTCAAAGCGCGCGCGCGCGGAGGAAGAGGGCCGGGGATCAAGGCACGGGGATACGACTCCATAAATTCCGGGAACAAAGAAATTTTCCCTCTCGCTCTCTCTCCCTCTTTGCCTTTGGCTCTTTGAAAAATCTCATCTGTCTCCCTTATATCTCTAAGCGCGTCGTAAAATTTCGAAAGGCGAAATAAGGAACATATTGGGCCCGTTTCGCGCGCTCGGCGCGGCCGCCCCGCATGGAAATCCAAATGGAATTCACGATGTTTGAGAATATTTCATTTCTTCCGCCTCTGCCGAACGAGCGCGAGCGCCGATTTCCCACTGTCTTTTTCACTTATTGTCTCGTTCCGGGCGCGCGGATACATACCGAGGGTTTCGATTTGCCGAGCGCGCCCTCCCCTACGCCGCCTCGTCGAAAGAATTCTCGCAATAACCGCTCGCCGCTTGCGTTATTCCGGCCCCTTCTCTACCCGACCGGCACACCTGCAGCGGCGCTTCTTCTCTTTGGGAGGGAGAGATTTTGATGGATTCGACGCGAGTAATTTCTCGGCTCTCGGCGAGGAGCTTTCGGTGCGCCGGGCGACGATTCCCGGCAGAGAAAGAGAGGGAGAGCGAGTAGATGGCGGCGTTGCGTAATATCGCGAATGGGAGATGTATCGCGGCGGGTACTCTTGCGCCTCGGGAAATTGTATTACCGAGCGCTATTACGAGCTTTCGAAACATGCAAATGCGTAGTGCGATTTCCGATCGCTTTCACTTTAACTTAGTCATTCTATTCTGCTCTGCTCTACGCGACTCGCTTCAACTTAATCGACATCATTCTTCAAAAAGCATCAAAAAGTTTTTATCACATTATTACAAGATTTTCATGTGGATGCAATTGACTGATATAAAAATTTTATATGCATCAACATTGTTTAAATATCATCACATACCTAGTTTCGTAATACAATTATTTATTTACTTAACAAGAAAAAAAGGCTCAAAGTTCCCATGCATTATGAACCTCTGAAGATTTTTCATTAAAATTGATTAATTTTTTTTTACAAAAACTAATTCACTTGTGCAAAATAAATAATCTGAATGAGAAAATTTAATAAATTGAAATAAAAATGTTTATAGCAACAAAATAAAAACTTAGGCAAAACTTTACAGTAAGAGTGGGCAATACGTTTTGAAATACATTTAAAAAGTTGATTTCCTTTATTTTAGCAGATAGTTTCGAGAGGAGTGTAATATTCTTTTCTTTAATAAGCATAGAAAACCAAAATTAGAATTAAAAGAACTTTGTTTTATATCTAAATTGAACTTATTAGGTCAACATTAAAATCTAGAACAACTGCTGTTTATACTGATTACTATATGTTTACAAATTTGTATTGACATTTTGAAAAAGCTCTGGAGCAACCATAAAACACGTTGATACAGTAAACATCTGCTTTATTACACATTTCTGATAACCACTTGCGATTTCTAGTTCCCCAGGTAATTCACTTTGCGTTTCCCGTGCAAAGAGTAAGTTTTAAACAATCGGTCCCGGCGCACTTCCTTCCCGTCCGCCGAAAGAGGCACTTGAAAAGAAACGGGTTCCCGGCGCATAACTAGACTCTAAAATATTACAGCTGATGCGTATCAGTAGTCGCTCTCGTATTCCCCGCGGGCGTAATTTAATACCCGACACTTACAGGAAGGAGGAAGAGTAAGAAAGACCGAGGAGGTCGTCGGCGGCGGAGCGCATTAACGTTATACACTGGCAATATTCCGTGCGCTGGCGACGGAAACAGTGGGAAAACGACCGCAATTGTAGCTGCCGCCGCCGTCGCCCCTTCACCGCGAGAGTTATATTACTCGGGCCGCGCGCAGAAGAAGGAGCTCGTTATTGTTGCGCTGCAACCAAACCAGTCGCGCGCCGTGGGTTATTCGCGTCCCACCGTCGGCGTCCTTTCATAAGCTCGACGTCCTCGCGCGAAACTGAGGGCGAGAGAGAGGCGAGTGGCTCCGCGAAAAAAAAAAAGAGGAGGAGACCTCGGGCCGGAGATTAAGGCGCTGGGTGTGCACGCGCGATGAGGGATATTTTAAAGGCACTCGCGCGGAACGCGTGCTGGTGCCCTGTTTTCCTCCCGCTTCATTATTGCGCGAGGCGTCTGCTGCTCCGGTGACTTTCTTCTTTCGTCCGGGGGAAATTGCCTTAAATTAGAATTGTCGAGTTACTGCGGGGGATGCTTTCCTTCATTTCTGAGCTTACGTTAATTGTACTGAAATTTTGCTTTTGAAATAGAAATTTTAAAGATTCAACGCTTTGCACACTTTCGTAATGTCAAAGAGTGAAAAATCAAGACTAATTTTTTTGACTTTATTTAAGTAGTCAATTGATTCATCAGAATGCTGTTTCACTAAAAATTACTGCACGTTTCCGTCGCTTTAGTACATTGAGAAAATTTTCACGTAAAAATTACAGTTCACTTCAAAAATTACGGGAAAGAAAACGTAATCGTGAGACGGTTTAATACTGGAAATTTTTACTTAAATGTCCATAGTTTGAATCTTCATGTAATTTTTAAGAAGTTTTCATATAATTAAATATTCAGATAAAAATTACGATGGCTTTCCCGTAAAAATTACCAGTGCTACAAACCGCTCCACAATTACTTTTTTCTCGAAATTTCTCGCAGGGTAATTAAGAAACAGAAAAGTTACTAAAACATTTATCATTGTGTTCAGTGTATTTAAAGGGAAATAATTTTCATGCACCATTAAATATATTAAAACAACAGTATCGTACAAGTACCAAGGCTCTGAGTAAAAGGTAACGCGAAAGCCGCGCCTGGAAATTGTGCCCGTTGCATCGCGGGTCCGCTCTCCTAAACAGGTCAGCCAGTCTTCTGCCGGGTGTAACGATGGCTCGCCGATTTGTCCGCGGCTAACGTCGTTGCCGGTGCGCGGCAGTTTAGGTCGGCGGGGGGCGGGAGCGGGGGACGGTAACGAGCGCGACACCTGCACACGGGGAGAGACACGCGAGGCACTCGCCAAGAGAGGCTGGCGCGCGGGCGCGACGGTTATCGAGTTACCAGTTTGAATATTCACGGCGGCGCGCCCGTCTCGCGCGGCACGTGCTGCACACGCCCGCACGTACGCGCCGGCTGAAGAGCGACCAAGTGGCGCGTTCCGCGCGTCTCGATTGGCCGACCGGCTGAATCGACGGAAGAAACTCCTCCGTGTGTGTCTGTGTGTGTGCTATGGAAATCTACGTGGGCCACGAGAGAACTGCTCGCCGGAGGTACCTTGGCGAAGCTGACTTTTTTATTGAGTGCGGAAAGCTTGCGCCGAGGATCACCACGGGAAGCGTGCATGTGCTGGAAGTAGTTTGGGTCGACGATCGATGCGACATTAAGTAGTTCGAACCAACTTTGGGGGATGTGTGTTCGGGCGAGTGTATTTGGGTATGTATGAGGGAAAAAGATGGAAATCGACTGAGGTTTGATGCGGTTTTAGGTATCCATCGGATTTTTTTAGAAGCAAAATATTCCCCCGCCGGTTTAGTTGATTATGGTTGATGTGACGTCAAACGGGGAACCGGAATGTTGCGAGAGCGCGTAAAATGTAAGCCCGCCCGAAATCCGATTTGTCCCTCGGCCATAATTCACTTTAAAGAAGATTTAGGAAAGTGCAAGTGATATCCGAGGCAATTACGTAAACGGCGCGGCGAGCTTTCACGCATGGCTCGGCGTATAAATAAAAATAAAAATAAAAGCAAATGGAAAATGTATTAGAGGAGAAAATGGGGGCATGGAGAGCGCGCGGCGCAGTAAGGAGGATGAATAAGGGACAATCCGGAAAGACGTCCCGGTGTGGACTTTGAGAGGACGAGGCGGTGGCTACCGGTGGCTACGAAGATTTTGCCTCGTCGGGAATTTACGAGGAAGGAGGTCAAGTTGATTTTGTCCCCGCGGAATTGACTGGCAAACGACGATGTAGCGGCCGGCCGAGGGCCGCTCCATCCGCTTTCCCTCTCTCTCTCTCTCTCTCTCTCTCTCTCTCTCTCTCTCTCTCTCTCTCTCTCTCTCTTTCTTCCCCCTCTCGTTCTATGTGGGAGCTTCTGGCCTCTCTCTTTCTGTTTGCGAGACGTGACCGACGTTATTTATCCTCGATAGACCGATCAAGGACGGGAGCGTTATTTCTCGTTAAGGGGACTCGCGCGCAGCTACTTGCTCACCGAGTGAAGCGCCGGATTTCCCGAGTGCGCTCTTTTACTTACTGCGTCCATTCCTAGCCGTCGATTCGAGCTGAGAAAATTATTCGAGCTCGATTTTTCTAATAATACTTCCACGATTCCGCGCTATCTCTGTATGTCTGGAAGAACTGAGATTCAAATTAACTAGTTTTACTGAATTTAACGATCGGAAAGCTTATTTAAATATTTACAAATTATTATGTGCTCCGTAAATGTGAAAAAATGAAATTCATCCACATACATATATTTAATATTAACAGTCGTCTACTTATCAAATAAACGATCTACTTATATAACGTGGAACATTCATTTACTCGAATGTGAAATTCGTAATTTTACTTATTCATATTTAGAGTGCGCATAAAAAGAAACATTTTTTTTTTCATTAAACACTGCAAGCTTGTTCATTTTTGACTTTCAGAATTTTACCAAAGCTTTTATTATCAACGTAATTCCAGGGACAAGAAAGAAGATTAAACGATTTAAAATCTTGTAAATCAAAATGCGCATATTTGAATCACATTTTCGAAAGCTCATACCAAATGCTACAAAAAAAAAAAAAAAATGAAAAAATGAAAAAAGAAAGCTGCAGATAACGGGCAGTTTTTCACCGTGCGTCGGGTGTACCGACGACGAGCGGCATCGCGCTTGCGCCGCTCCCGCAGCGTCGCCGATGATGAATGCAACTGGTATGCGCATTTTCTCCGGCGGCGCAATCGCTCGGCCCCGATAATTATAATCAGTTAGCCGGCACGAAATATGGGCGGCGGCGCAATTCGAAAAGCAAGAGCCGAGTGGACAGATCTGGCTTGTTTGTGGGGAGTGGGACGCGGGGACGGGCACCGCGCTGGCCGGTCGTTGCGCGTCTCGGGCGAGCGCGGTGCGACGGAGGGTGGACACAGCATTTACATCATTTAATTTATGAGGCTCTCTGCCGCCGCGGCCAGTTCTCCGGGCGACCCCCCCGCGCTCCCCCTCTCTCTCTCGCTCGCTCACGCGCGCGCACCGTAAAGGTATATATGGATGCCGAGGGAGTGTTTGATACAGGCCACGGGCCGCTCGCCGAGAGACGACACATACTAATGCGACTCGAATAAATTTGCATATGTATGCGCGGCCGAATGCTGATGCGCTCGGCCGCGCCGGGAAGCAGATAAAGGGCCAGGGGAGGGGGCGGAGGGGGAGGGGGCACTGGACGCGCTCGCGAGCCGACGCTGGAGAGGCCATTGTGAGCGGCGCGCAACGCCGACCTTGCCCCCCGCGCGCGACGGCCGCGGGGGCGGGCACGAGGGGACCTTGGAAATTGCCAATTAGATCCCCGGGGACCTGCGGAGCGCGAGGCAAAGCTCTCTCGGGGAATGGAGCGGCCGAGTCGAGAGGAGAGAGACCCTCTCGAAAGGAGCCGCGCGTCGCTCTCGTCTTGCGAGCCAGCTACCGCCCCCGCGCCGGTTCCGCGCTGTTGCATCTTGCGACTGCTGCGTCGCGATTGTCCATGGACAGCGACTGCAGGCTTTTAGTGTTGACGTCGAAGGTTAATTATTATTATTTTTTTTTTCATTAGAAATGCAGGTATTTTTGATAGGATTAAGGAATCGACGAATAATGAGTCACATTTTATTAATTTTAAATCAGATATTTTGGTTCAAATTTTCACGCCAAAACACGGTAAATCCGAATAGTTGAAAAGATTTTAATATTCATTTTAACTTTTGGGGATGCATCCAAGTACATAGATAGATATGTATTTAATCTACACTGTAGCAGAGCCCATCCTGTCCTTCTGCACTCCCCGTATTTTTCTAGACCATGTGTCAATTTGTCACAGCATGCGGTGCAGGGAAACCCATATAGAAGGGAAAAACCTGCCACGACGGTATTCGATCGGAGGCTCAGAATGAAGCATTATTCTTGAATCACACTTGGTTCATCATTTCTCGACCAATACACCATTAAATAAAGTGTCTTCGTTCCAGTTGCAATGCGCAATTCAACCAGGCATAAAATATGCTGAGCAGTTCATCACTTAACTTTAATGTAACTAATAAACTCGTTATTTTGAACCAAAGTAAATAAATCACTCATAAAAACAAGCTTTCATCTGCAGTCTTAATTGATAAAATTGTGTTATAAAAAAAAGTCAAATATGCAAACGACAGCGATGACAGAAAAGTCGTAAACCACGAAAACTTTACCGTCGAAATTCGCCCTGTTAAAAAATAGCTAATCGAGCAAATATAAAATTGCCGCTGGTCGTTAAAGCGAAAGCGTTTATTCCGGCGATGTGTACGTGCGGGCCGCTAAAGCCTGGAAGCAGGGTGAATGAACGCAAAGGCGGCTCGCAAAGTCCGGGCGAGGGACTGTACGAGTCGTTCGAGAGTACGGCCGCGATATTTTTTCCGCTCCTCAAACGTGTCACTAGCACGCTCGCCCGCCACCCCTGCTCCCCGTAGGTCCGGGCGGCGCTCTTTCCCCGGCGCGCGCCTTTTAAGCCGCATCCACCGGCGACTCCGAGGCTCCCCCGCCCCTCACGTGCAAACGGGATATTCGGGATTAGCGGCGGCCAAACTTTGATTGGCTGGGTTAAGGTATCAGAAGCCGGGAGGCAAACTCCGAAGTTGCGGGCGCCCTTCGGCCAGACGAGATGTGTGCGGCGTCGGCCAACTTCTTCGGCGGTGCCGTCAGACCCATTTCCCCCATTTCCGATGACGAGAATCGAGCGTTTATGACGTGCGGATGTTTAAGTAGCAAATGCGTTCTGCGTAGCCGGCCACTCGTCATTGCGAGATGCTCGCGGAGGGGTGGAGTAGGGGTTGATGAAATTCTGTGGCTACCGTAGTTTTCCGCAGTGTCGGCGCAATGGAAAAAGCTCCGAAATTGAATTTTTTACGTTCGTTAACGCTACAAAGAATAAAGAATTGACAATATCTGTTTCGCGGCATGCTTCGGCTGCGTCCTTTTTTTTTATACACAGCGACGGTAAGAAATTAAAAGCCAAAATCTCTTCCGAAAAAGGATTTTATTGTTAAAAATAGAACTAGATTTTTACGTTTGTTTTGTTTTGAAGAGCAGCGCATACAAAGAAAACCATTCAACCAATATTTTTTTTATCCCTCTGCCATTCCCCCTCTTACACTTGCGTCCGTTTTGTGTGCATCTTTTGTACTCAATTCCGACCGAAACAAAAGCCGAGGAGAGAGGTGAAAAAAAGAAAGAAACGTCGCGCTCTAAATTCCCTTTTTGTCCGCGTTAAAAGTTACAAAATAAACTTGTAAAACGCACGTAACTCGCCGGACGCGCGCGCTAAAGTAAATTATACGGCCGCGACCGTGTGCGCGACCCGCACACGCCGCCGCCGAGTGACGGTGCGCACTCGCGAGTCAATCGTAAAATTACGAAAAAAAAAAAACAAAACACGGAACCAGCGGTGGAGGGAGACAGCGGGTCATAAAAAAAAGGTGGGGGAGGAAACTACGGCGCCCGCGGCGAGGTGCATCGCTGGCGCGGATAGGTGAGCGCGCGCTGGCGTGTGTGCGGGCGCGGGTAAAAAGCGCGCGCGTTATAACCCCGCAAAACACAGCCAGCGGCAATTTAACTCGCGAGCGAGCGCTGCGCCGGCGAAATCGACATCGCCGCGCGAAACAGCCCGCGCGGTCTGCGCGCTCCTCTTTTTACGGCGCCCGCGGCCCCTTCGTCCCCCCCCCCTCTCTCTCCTCCCCCGCTTTATCCGCGGCTTCATCTCCACGCCGCGTACCTTCCATCCTCTTCTCGGTGCTTATACGCGCGCCTCGCGGAGCGGCTGATTTTCGTACGGAACGGCGGCGCGACCTCGACAATCGATACGGTCATTTTAGTCCGCGAGGCAGCGGCACTTAAACGCGAGTAATTAGAGGGAAGCTAATTTTTTTTTATGTAAAGCAAGCCAAGGATTGAGATGTACGAAAATGCGCTATTGACAGTGCAGTTCACATGGCTTGTGCGTGGGCCTCGGCGTGGGCAGATTTTCATATACACCGGCGAAGTGATTGAAAAAAATTGTAAATAGAAGAGCTGAATATTCACTAAAGTAAATATTCCCAGAAGAATAACATACGTTTATTCACGATACGAAAATTTGTTGTGTAAGTCAAAAAGAGATATGTGTTTGAAAACACATCTATAGTGAAATACATATTTTCCTAGGTGAGGAATATCTTCGTCACGTTCTACCGTGAAATTGCACTCGTATACTTCCAGCATTGCCCTCGAAAAATAAAATGAGAGTGTGACGCGGATGTCATGAATGGGCAGCTCTTACGCTGGCAATTACCCTGTTTAGGTCTTCCTCACCCACAAAATTGCCCTTTATTTCATCACTCTCGCTCAGGCAGCCGGTGGCGCTCTTCTCTCTCTCTCTCTCTCTCGCTCTCTATCTCCCTCCTCAGGTCCGAGGGGTAAAAAGGCAAACGTCGGCGCATGCAAAAAGTCGGCGTAAGTGGCACCTCCATAAACGCGCCCCCGCGCATAACGGCGCGGCGCTCGTCCGAGAGCCCGCTGCTGTATATAAGACACTTCGAGGGCAATCGAGCGTTTCGTGCACCGCTAAAGCTAACGGCGCACCGACGCTACGACGTCGGATAATAACAGGGGAGCGCGCGACCGTGGTATATTCGCCCCCTCCCCCTCCCCCCGCCAGCCATCCTCCTCACGAGTAGGCCTCGTAAAGGTCCCCGCGTGGTGCATCGTTTCCTCGCGTTTTATTATCGCGCCGGCGCGGCCCTGCCCGGATAAAGACGTAACTTTCTTAATTGTCCGCGCACCGCCGAAAACGCTGGCGCGATGAGAAAAAAGGGTAGGACGGGTGGAGGCCGCGAAGAGCGGCTCTTTTTTGTCGGAGGGGAGGAGGACTCTCAAATTAAAAGCGACCGCGCTGGCGCAATTACGACCGCCGCGAATTTCCCTTCAATTAGTCCGTGAGATATCGGTGGCGCGAAACAATGGAGCGGCGTCCCTGCTCTGCCCCACCCGCTCCCTCGCGCGTTTCCTGCGCATCTGTCTCCCGCTGTATGTGTACAGAGAGACGTTTATCGTTCGCCTCTTGCGCGGGTTCACGCTGAAATTACAATTAGGGAATTCTGATGGGGACCGAATTGTCGACCCCTTTGCGACCTGGGATATATGCCAATTGACATTTTTTTTTACAACTCATTTTCTCAGCCCGCTTCGTGCATTTACGGCAATTATCTCAGCTTTTAATTTATATTATTCCTTTCTTATTGCCCTCTAAAATTGAATACGTGAAATTTCACTGAAATAAGTGAACAATCACTTATTTAACGTGAAATAGCTTCCTCTTATTGTATTACGTGGAAGACTTTTGACTTAGAATAAGTGAACATTCACTTATTTATGTAAAATTTCACTTATTCAACTTTAGAGGGTGCACCGTTCGTCTTTCGCATTTCAATTTATGAATCTAAGACTTTATTTGTTTTCTCTTCTCTATTAGTATTAAGTTATTACAGAGGTAATCATGTATTTCACAAAAATCTCATTTTTATGCACGCTATACAGCATGTCTGACGTAACTCTGATACGAACTACTAATCCCAGAAAATATTGCATACATTACGAGCTACAACGGCACGCCCATTTATTCTTTCAAATCTACCGACATTTCTCTTTCTCGAATCGTGCATCGAGCTATCATTCACCCTCGTAACTGACCACATTTGTCCCCCTTGCTTCTTCCCTCGTTCACCACTACATTCGTTCCCGAGCGGTCACACGCATACTTATCCCCAAGCAATGTCTCTTCCGTCGCTGAAAATCTCGTGTCGATTATTTCAGGATGTGAGGCTGTGAGGGCTGCGAGCAGGCCGCGCGGCATGAGCGACCGATGGCTCGCGCGACCCCAGCAGGAGGAGCAGCAGCGACGCGCCCGCCTCGCGCTTTATGGCAGCGACGGTAAGTACGCACTGAGCGGCAGAAAAATAAAATTGATACGTAGGTCGTTGCGACGGCCCAGTACGCCCCTTTCGAATTTCAAAGTTGCGAGAGTTTACCGTATTCCGAGAATCGTAGGATTTAAAATAATTTATTTTTACCGCACAATTAAGAAAGACACTACGACTGGCGGATTTTTCAACATTTTTCTTACGTAAGTTACGATTGCACGTTTATGTGAGTACGCGCAGTCGAGAAATAAAATTTAAAATGTTGCATTTTTAGCGGAAGTCGCCACTTCGAAAAAGTTTTATATCTTTTCCATATGCATGTGGCTTTAGATGGCTGGCGCTGCAAGGTGCAAACATACATTTTTCTTTAACCCTTCCTTGGGTGCTCCGACCGCTTTTACTCGACTTCAATTTCAGAAAAATGGTTTTCGTTCGGACGTAAGCAGAGCATGTAGATACAACAAAATTTTTGCCACGACGGTACGAGCCATTCTCCGAATCCACGGAATTCCAGCAATGAGAAAGCAAAATGAAAGAAAATTGAACGTGACGGAGCACGAAATTCTTGGTCCAAACCCAAACGAATCTTGCAGCTCGTCCGGGGGAAAAAAAATAAATCTTCATTCGACCTCGGCGTCCCATCGCGGCCTCGTAAACGATTTTGCGGTAGGAAGGTTCTCGCGCCGGCCGCGGGGCCGGACCGCCCGGGACGTGCAGGTAACGATAATAGGCGGGTGGGGGATGAGCGAGGACGCCTCGTTAACGGCGGACCCCGGCCCGAGACGCGATAGAGAGCTCTCGGGCCGCAGATAAAGGGCCGCGCGGGGGGGACGCGTAAGCCGCGCCGTCGAAGGGGCCGAGTTGAAAAAGCGGCCGGTTCACTGGAGCCGACTTTGTTGGGTGTGCGGCGCGGCCGCGATTAATGCCGGTTTCCTGGCTCGTCCGTCTTCGATCGGAGGAGGTGGGGGGGCTCCGCTCGCCGTAAATTAAGTGAAATCGAGCGTCGCCGGCGGCCGCCGATTTTCCCGGGGACGCGCCGGCCTCCCACGCGCAAGGCTCTCTGCCTTATCGCGCGGCCGGTATCCCCGCGTCGATAACGTCAGCGCGTTCGTCACGGTCCTGCGTGGAAAATACGCGGACGCGGCGAGAGGTCGCTGCCCTACCCGTCGCGTTAAATTTACATGCTGATCCTGCGACTTTTATAGATCTCTGTCTCTTCTCATTTTACTTCCTTGTTTCTTCCTTATTTTTTAGATCCACTCTTTTTCGCGTACGTTTTCTTTGTATTTTTAAAAGCGTATTAATTCAAGGTTTAATATTAAATTTGATGTAGGATTGAGCAGGTAGATGAACAATTATAATGACGATAATTAATATCATATTTGTACAAAATTTCGCTAAGATTCAGTGTAACGAATTTAATTAAAGTATTTAATTTTCGTCTAATTAGGAAGAAATTAAATAAGGGAATATATTAGAATAAATATTCTCTTTTTATTAAGTGAATTTTCATTTACTCATATATTTAGGTAGGATTAAGTATTCCATTTTTTGAAACGGAATAAAGCGTAAACATTTTCTCTGACGAAGCATATTAAATTTTCCTTTACTGTATAATAACGATCGCTTTTAGCGAATCGAGAATTTCGCATGATTATTATATGTATATCCAGGTCGCTTCATTTTCCCTTGCAGCAGGGTCCGGCGGATGAAACGGCGTATAAGCGCTGCCTGCTTGAGCCAAGGGGAAGATCATATAACCAAATGTACGTGCAGTGCATTAATAATGCTTTTTTCTAAATATCGACTTTACGCACGGACTCACCTCTCTCCGACGCTGAACTCGCTAAATTTCACGCTCGATCGCTTGGCCGCGTCTTAATACTCCCTCTCCAGATGTCGAGCTTAGCAAACTTCACAGAAGGCCAATTTCGCTCAAATTTAGCCGCATCTCTTATCCTTCTTTTCTCTGATTTATTTTTTATGAAAAAAAACGTCGATTCGCCAAGTGGATGGACCGCGCGTGGACGGAAAGCTCTGTTGGCGATCGTTGCGGTTCGATTCGGTGCGAGCAGCGGGGCATTTAGGCGGCCGGATGAAAAACACGAAGCGGGATGGACGGTCCGTGGGAGAAGGGGAGGGGGGATGAAATTGAATAATGTATAAAGCGCGGACGCAACGCAACCCCAACGCATGCATGTATGGATGCGTGCGTAAACGAAGCGGCGGGTTGTCTTGTTGTAAAGGCAGAACGACAGTATAAAACAGAGCGTAACGGACGGGTTTTTTAAATTTAGAAGCGCATGCATCGCGATATAATGTTTCTGCGGTATCTACCCCTTTTTTATGCGATATTGTTTAAAACATGTAAATCTGTTTTGTTTTCATCCGCTTTGCTGCATAAAAATGTATAGAAGTGTAATTTTATATGGATGGCTCGAGGTGTGTGCCATCGGTGATTTAAATAATTGAAAATTTCCGTGAAAGCATCGCGTCGGCTTTGCTTATTCTTTACGAGAATTGAGGTGTGCGGCGTAAATTTTTAAACTTTTTTTATTATAAATGCAACGCGTGGGCGGGGAATTCGATGCACGCGAACAAAGTTGAGAGAGAAAGAGAGGGGAGGAGGAAGGACAGGGAGAGAGAAAGGCCACACGAAAGAGAAATCTTTTGAGGACCACGGCGGGGCTCGTTTAGAATGCAAAGCGGCTTATCGGGCTTTTATCATCATTCCAGCCCCGAAATAACGGGTGCTTATGCCTCTCCGCGCGAACCAAAATATTTCCCCTTTTTACGTCATCCTTCCGCATTCTGACTCTCTATTTTTCTATTCTATATACATGAACCTACCTTTTTCGAATTATCTTTTTCTCATTCGCTCACTGCCATTCTATCGAATAAACGACTTTGGGAATAAGTCAGGGTTTAACAGAGGGAGAAAGCCTTTGCTCTCTCTTTCTCTCACCACGAAAAAGGTGTGTGTAAAATGAAAAAATCCTCGGAATTACCTTTAACTCGTTTCCAGAAGTTAATCGTAAATTTTATCCCAGAGTACTTGAACTACCCTATAAGACAAATGTACATTCCTGATATTTTCTTTTTTCCCTTTTTTCAATTCTGTACGAGTTTTTTTAATTATTTTCAATAGTGAATTTTTGAATAACGTTGCGGTACACTCAGGTCTTATTTACTTTTATATTTGTTATTCTTTAATTTAAATTCTACAGCAGCATTTCATTTCTTAATAATTTGAATATTTTTTGCTGCTTTTAATTTTCATATATCTCGTCTACTGTTATTTTCTTCCATACTAACCTGATTTATATTTATTTTACTGTATTGTGTTTATTAGTACAGTATTTATTTTAAACCGATTCTTTTTCACTTTTTCATTCACTGTATGCTAAATCATTGTTACGCTAAATTAAGCCAACGACTTCTAATTAGAATCTTTCTTAACCTACCTCCTGTCTAGCCGGGCTATAATAGCAAACCTTCCTAATTCCAGCTTTTTTTTCAACCGTCCCTATTCATCTTCTTATTCCCACTTCTATCTTCCAGGGCCTGGGTCCTCTCCTCCGCTAGTTTTAAACTTTTCCTCCTCTCATTTCGCTTTTTCCATCTTTCTTCTTCTTTATCGCAGTTTTTCTTACTTTTTCACCCTTTATCTCTCGGCCCTTCGCCGTAGAATTTCGCGTTATTCGTCTCGCTCTACGCTCGCTTACTTTGCTCCTCGTCCGTCTTTAGCGTCTCTTCCTTCGAGTTCTCGGGGGGTGGAGCGGAGCGGAGGGGCTGGAGGTGAGTCGGGACACTTAAAGGATTTACGGGTCTAAGAACTCGAAACCGCTCTCTCGAGTTGCTGTTTCTCTTGCCCTTTCTCTTCCCCTCGCTCTCCCTCTGCTTCCTCTTTCGTCCCTCTCTCTCCTTCACTTTTTCTCAGTAATTGCAAGCACGCTTTCACGGGCGAGACTCGAATTTGCGATGGTACACGCGAACGGACCGGGCTTAATATTTTTTTCTCCTCTTTTACTTTCTTCCCTTTTTGTTTTAGAAAATTTACGCAGCTGTGGAAGAGAATGACCAAAGTTTCGGGGTCGTCGAATAGCGATTTAGGATACTTAGTGCAGTGAATCGAATCTTTTGTTTGCTTGTTTTGCTCTATATTCTACGTTTATTTCCTACTTCCAATAGTTTTCTACTTTTTTTATAAGAGTTTTATAATTCTATATTAGCTTTATAAAAGTGCACCTTTATAAATTTGTACACTATTACGAAAAAAAGATATTTTTGTTTCCTTTTTTTAAAAAGGTGTAGAAGCCTTAATCACGTTTGCAAATCAAATAAAAATCAGCGACCCCGGTTAAAAAAATCATCCAGGACACGGCAATGAAAACAAAGACTCCACCGGCCGTCAAAGAGAGTCCCACGCAACACAGGTCCGAAATAATCCCCAACATAAACAAGCAAAGTGCAAACAAAGCTCTCGTTTGAAGGTCCTCCTCATCTAGATCCGCGCTGGCAAAGGAGTTGTACCGCGCCCGTCCTCCAGTAGTAACAGAGACGTCTCGTCGGCCCTCGACTCTCCTTCCTCCGAGGGGAAGTAATTATAACGCCGTGAAAAGGCGCGCGGCGAAACGGGGAGCTACGACTTGGCTCTCTGTATTCTGCGCGCGCGTAAAAAAAAGGCGGAGGCGCGAAACGGCGCACGAGCCCGGAGGAGGGTCGGAGAGGGGGACGCGATCGCAATATAGGTCGCCGTTTACGCAGCTGACTTAAGCTGGATTTGCCGAAGAGCTTTGCGTCCGCGTCACCGAGCGCGGCTCGAAAACTGGGGCGGCAAATATACATTTTTTACTCCTCGTCTCTCCCCCCCCCCAGCCCTCTCTTCGCTCGCTCGGCGCGACCAACCCCCTTCGGGCCCTCTCCTACCACGCGCGCATTTTTTTTTTCCACCACTGCCGGCGTTCGTCTCTCCTCCTGCTCTTTCGGCCTCGCGGCTGCAATCGCGAGAGGTTCTCGCCCCCCCCCCCCGCCTCCCGCGGCCAGCGGCGCCCCGAGCCCGACGGAGAATTACGCAAATTGGAATTGCGCTCGAGCGTGCAAAAAATAAGCGCGAGCCGAGAGCGTTTCGCCGATTGACGTCGGGACGCCGACTCGCGGTTTCGCTTTTCCCGCGCGTTTCCGACCCCCCTCCCCCCGCCTCGCCACCTCCTCTTCGCCTCTTTTTAGCTTTGTCGTGTTCCGCGATCTATGCCGTTTGTAATGCCATTTCCTCTTTGAAGACGGTTCCGTTGCGCGCTGAACCCTTGCTTTCTGTTTTTCTTTCCCTCCGACTCGTTTTTTTTCTCTGCTTTTTTGCGTTTTTGGATACGCCTTGGGTGTTGCGAATCATGTCCTTTTTTTGCTTCAGAGAGTGGCACTTTTCAAGGGTATTTCCCTTTTCGTGATTTTTTTTCGGTTTCATCGGAAATACGAGCTAAGAGAGGATTTTGAATATACTTTTGAGTGCACTTGAACGTTATACAATATTTTTAAAAACATTCTTTCGTAACCTTTTTTTAATAACGGCATCACGTCAATAACAGATTTTTAAAGAAGACTTTTTTAAAAAAATTTATAAAATGGCAGCATGACAAAATATTGTAAGTAAATTGTAAATGTTATTAAATAGAGATAATTCAATAAAGAAGCTTTATGAGTACTTACGTATTATATACGCATAACAGCAATAACCGATAAGAAGCAGTGGCTTAGTCAGAGCAAGAGCAGTCGCACGAACAATGATGAGGAAAAGAAAAGTAAGAAAAATATAGGATAATAATATCGATCGAGTATGACTTCGAGAAAAAGCGAAGCTCCCGTGCGCTCCGAACAATATACTCGAGGCACTCCAGGCATTATTATATACTACACAGCGTGGATATACATTTTTCTCTAGCAGGGAGAACACGGAATACTTAAACTGTTTGTCCCAAGTAATAACATGGTAATAGGCACGGGTGGTGCGCCCCTTTTCTTTTGCGCGCAGAGCCCCAATTGAAATTCTTCCGGCATCAGAATTTTAAAATAAAAATTTCGAATGCCCCGAGCCGCGAAGGGTACCTTGTAAGAATAAACGCCGTTATTAAAGAACGCACCATGTCTCTTTGACCGTACCTTTTCGAATTCCTCGCCGCGCGTCATTTCAAAATTTTTCCACTAGACCTGCGTCTCTCGAAAAACAAAAGGAGAAGGCCCCGTCTAGTTCCCCGCGCTGACCTCCGTCAACGGAGTCTCGAGTTTAGACGGGTCATTAACGGTAACTGCGTTTGCGACTTTAAAGCGCCGCGTCTCTGCGGTGCGCGCTCGCGCGGTATCCGGCTCCCCGCGCGTCCTTTAAGCAGACGACGTTCAACCGGTGGCCCAAGGCCATAACGATTCCCCGTGTAGTCATGGTAACTTTTGATTGTGCCTTCCGTCTAGCCGAGGCCGAGCGAGGGAGGAAGCTCCGGAGCCCGTGGGGGCCGCGGCTCTTGCGAGAAAAGAGCCGGCGGAAGGAAGGGCATCGCCGTGGATGCGAGTAGCTGGGGGAGGAGAGGTGGATTGTCGCGACGTAGAAAAGTGGGCAAAGAAAAAAAACGGGGAAAGGAGAGGAGAAGAAGAGGCGGTGGAAAAACATCGTTGCCGCCGAGGAAAGCCCCCGGCCGGGGAGAGATAGGCCCATACGTCCTGCGAGCGACAAAGGAGCCGCGGTTGAATACGCGCACCTTTCGAACTTTTTCTTTTGCCTCCCGGGGGCCGACCGCTAGAGAATGGGAAGCGCGCGGGGCTATACCCGACCGGCAATGAATGTTCGATGAGTAATATCCATTGTGACGGTTAAATAGGGTTCGGCAAATCGAAAGGTTTCGAGAGTACCGTTATTCTCGCGGTGCCATTTTTCTCTGTTCGGTCTCTGTCTATCTCTCTCTTTTTTTTATTGCGATTTAGAACCATTGTAACTCTCTCACTGTGCTCTTCCTTTCTTTCATTTTGTTTTATTCACGGCGAAATTAGTACTGTCGCGCTTTATTGAGTTACCGCAGCGGAGAAATTTTCAACCGAGTTCGCGCGATGGTTCAGCCAGTATTAAATTTTGATATATTCTCCGAATAGGTTAAATAAATGATAATCACGATTTTCAGGAATATGTCACTTTGATAGAGACTAAAAATACCGCTATTTGCATATTTTACGAGCAATCCATATAGAAAATTCTGCAGTACGAAAAAAAGAATTGTTTTTCCTTTTGTAACGATATCAATCATTAGAGCGTATAAAAAGCGATATATATCGAAAAAAAGGTACAAGGTTTCAATGCGAACAATAGCTTTGAATTTCCAAGAAATGAAATTAAACGAGAATCAGGCTGGGAGGCCCCGGGCGGTATTAAAGTCGCATAATGGGCGCGAGACCGCACGGCGCGAGCACGCGGCAAAAAGACTTACGATCGGCGCACCAATTAAAACAGTTTTCCCGCGCCTCGACAGGCCCGCCCGCCCGCGCTTGGCGCAATATCCCCCGCGCCATCGCCCCATATAATAAGCAATTTGCATAAGCCCGCTTCGATTCGGCCTTATAACCGAGCGCCGTAAAATAAACAAACTTTTTTAGCGTCGGTCCAGGAAAGAGAAGAGAGGGAGAGGAAGTTAGGCAGGGAGGGGAGCTAGAGGGAAACATCCTATGCCTGCACCTGACTTTCCCCTGCCCGAGCGAGTATAACGGCGAGTAAAAGAGTTGCTCGATCGTTGGACGAAAAAAAAGGGAGCGAGAGAGAGGAACGAGCGTCTATATGGATACGCTCCATTGTCCACGGGCTTTTTTATAATCGAACTCTCCGCGGAAAAGTTTTATACGTTCGAATGAAAAAGCATACAGCCGCCGCCGGATTAAGCGGGGCTCGCCTACGGTTTTTTTTTTCTCCACCTCGCACGCGCTGTGCGGAAAAAAGGGGGGAGGGGGAGGGGGTGAGGGTAAAGTCGCGCGGCGTCGTAAAATACTTGCGGAACGCAAGTTGTTATACGACGAAGTCTTCGTTTTTTTTTACTAGGTTCCTTTGGAGGGAAGGTCGTGGCGCGCTGATGTGTACTTACGCAAAGGTGATGGGGCGATGCCGAAGGGTAGGATAATTAAGAGCGTCACGTTGCGCCGTCGAAGCTGTTCGCGCAATACACGTTACCTGATATTAGAGATATCGAGGCAGTGAATTTAAAACTTACGTTATTTGTGAAAATTATTAAAACTGTTTTTAACAAAATTAATTTGGTAGTGTAATTAAACTTGTGGCTATTATTTAGTATAATAATTTATATTTTTACATTTTAAGTAGTGTAAGTGTCGAATAGTCAGACATCGACGTTACTTAGTTTAAATGAAAATAATGTTTTCAATAGTTACAAGTTGCTTCGTTAATCTCGTGCATCGAATTTTTCCGACTACTTAAAAAGTCAATAAATAAGGCTTTATTGTACTTTCTATCGATTGAAAACTTTTTTTCACACTTACAAATAAAATCAAACTGATATAAATACTACAACTTGATAAATATGAGAAAAACTTTTACAATTATTAATTCTCTAACAACGTTCAACGTTTAATTTTTTTCCCTTACTTTCTGTACAACGAAAATAGATTTGTAAATAAAGATGTACCGCAAGATTGTCTTCATTAACATTTGTAAATAATTGACGAAACAGCGTGTTCCTTTTTTTTTAATGGTGTCTTCATAAAAATGCAAAAATAGCACACTGACCGCACCGTCATTTTTTGCAGCCTTAACGACGCGCAGTATCCGCGACCCATTTCGCTTTAAAAGAACCGCTCGGCGACCACTCGCACGCGCTTCCTCTCTCATTCACTGAAATTACGCGGCGATTGTAGTGGACGGACGCATAAAAAGGATTCGGTGGGCGAGCGTCGCGCGAAAGGGCCGGGAAAGCGAGGGGAAGAGCCCCGGGCTCGGAAAATGTACGGCTGGCACATATCGGTAAAAATAATTTCGCGAATGAATGCCACCTGACAATGCGGTAATTCAATAGGAGAGCCGCGAGCGCCAGCCCGCCTTATCCAGAGCGAGCGGGCCAGGGGGGAGGAGGGGTTATATGGAGAGCCGGTACGCGAGTCAATGGAGTCATCGATTTATTTCGGTCACGTATCGCTCGCTCTCTATCTTCCGACGGTGTGCTGGCTGTATAATAAGGGAATGATACAGGGACGTGTGGCGACCGATGCGTGAGCGCGAGCTTTACACCCCCGGCCTCTTTGTGAGGGCGAGGCTACTCTTACCGGTTAGTGCAGCGCTGAGTGGAACGAGACACGTACGGGGAGGGAGACATTTTTTGACGAGTCTCGATGCATTTTTATCTATTGTTTTTGCTACTGATCTGTTATGTATGTCTTTTATAGTTTCATACGTACAGCAATATCTATTTTCTTAGTTTTTCAACGATTTTTTTTATCTTTAAAAGTAAGGTTTTTTTTGCATAAAAAGAAACAAAGAGTTTTGCTCTTTTTAGTAAGTGAAGAAAAATTGATGCTCTTGTTAAAGTACTATTGGTTTAATTTCATTATAAAGCATCAGACAGAATTTATTACTAAAACAAATATTATTCAATCAAATTCAACCCACCGCAATCCTCTTTTACAGACGAGCATTGATACCATTTACTACATTTAATTGTAATTATTTCTGGAAAATTCAACTTCGTTGAATAATATAACTTTATTTAAAGTAAGTATATTTCTTGCATTTATCCATCAAAAAGGATGTACCGTGCATATGTAAACAAGCGAGAATTTTTAAATTAATTTGAATTGGGCGCACACAAAAGCGGATTTTCCAAGAATACCGAAATTCGATAACATAGAAAAAGCAGTCGAAAAAGCGCACCGGCGAGCAGACGAAACAGACAGAAAAGAAAGGAAAAAAAGAGAGCAAAAAAAAAAAAAAACACCAGCAGGAGGATAAATTGGAGAAGGGACCAGGCACTGCGCGATGCGGATGTACAATAACATTTTGGATTGCTCCATTCGTAACATCCGCGAATACCCGAGTCAAGAGAAAAAGAGGGAAAGAGGCCGAGCCGATTTCGAGTGACCCTCCGGAGGAAGTTCGTTACACGCGCGGCGCGTACAAAAGAAATAATCGTTGAAATATGCATTCGTCGGCGGTCGCTCATATTTTTTTTTCGACGTTGACGACGGTACACGCGGTGGGGAAAAAAAATGTTTTTTTCGCATCCGCGTGACAAATGAAGCTCCCTTTCGACGTATCATCAAGTTCTGTTTGTACTTTTGCAATTTCACTTATTTACCGAATCGCGCGCTTTTTCATTAATTCAACGGCTTTATTTATTCACAACGCGTATTACAGCGAGTACAAGTTGCTCGGCGGAAATTCATCAACGCCACTGATGACTACGGGATTCAACCCCGGCGCAAAGTCGGATTTTACGCTACACGAGCTCACCCGTTCACAATTTTTTAACTAACTAATTTCCAGCATATATTAATATTGCTTTACCCCCCCACGGAACTCGTTCGCCCTAATCCCATAAAAAGCAGTTAAATACGTGCTCAAGTTATAAATCCCCGGTCCATTATAAATTATTAAGCGGGACTGACATGCGCGGCTAATTTATTAGTCGTAAACGTCCAGTTTCCGTTAAATAATTTATGGCGACCAGCTCAGAAATTAATATCTTCATTTTTTTTTGCGCACGCGCATTCGTCGCAGCCGGCGCGAGCGCCCGCGCAAAAATTTACGAGGCTCTGTTAAACAGCGACGAAAAAGAAAGGAAGAGGGGATGGAGAGATTGACCGGCGAGTAATAAATAGAACGTAGCGAATGAGAAAAATAATGGAGAAGTCCGCCGACGATATCGACTGAAGGATTAATTAGCATCGAAAGGATTCAGTCTGCCGCTCTCTCTGCGCCCCTCTCGTCGAGGGTAATTCGCGAGAGCTCGGGAGCACCGGACCTATAAGTCAATAGCGCTTTCAGCTTCGCCTCCTCTCGGCAAGATTGAATTCCTCGGTCGGCGTTATACATTATTGAAGAAGAAATATATACCCCTCTCAAGGCTTCCCGCGCGCGCTATATACATCGGGAGCTCCAACGGGTATTGTTCTGGTCGCGCGAGGAGCGACCGGGGGACAGGGCGAAATTCATCCTGCCGGACGCGCCGGAAACATTTTATCTCCCGCGCGACGCAGCGCGCTTTCTTTCTCTCCGCTTCCTCTTTTCGCGCGCAGACGGGGGGAAAAATGCCGTCCGAGCGTAATTGCTCAAGCGCGCAACGAATGGCCGCGAAATTTTTTTCTCCCCTCCGCGAGCGCTACACTCGAGTTTCTCGAAATGCC
This sequence comes from Eurytoma californica, assembly GCA_035586675.1. NCBI lineage: Eukaryota > Metazoa > Arthropoda > Insecta > Hymenoptera > Eurytomidae > Eurytoma > Eurytoma californica. Next base: position 22,578,858 of record JAXIUT010000037.1, on the reverse strand, counting down.
TCGCGCGCGCGCGCACTGCCTTATTTCCATAATAACGAGATTCGCAACTTTTTTCGATTCGTTTTGTCGCGGACGTAGAGTGACTAATTATGCAGGCTAAAAATATTTTACGAATTCTTCGCTGAAGGTTTAAAATGCGCTTTCATTGAAAAAGTTTCACTTTTGGCGAGCGCGCGCCACCTCGACAGTTCGATTCTCGTTTCGCGTTACGCCGTTGGGGATTTAGCGGGGTAAAAACGTCGAAAAATATGTTATTTCGAGCTTTTTCCCCCGGAAACGGACTTCAAGCGCTAATGGCGAAGCCGAAGTATTTTCGGATAAAAAAACTCTCCTTGTGCGTTCGCGGCACGGTAAATATTTAGTCGCGCTCCGAAATCATCTAATAAGTACCAAATATTTACTCGGCTTTTCTAGTTTTATCGAATATACGCTGGATTTTGCTCCCGGCAAATATTTACCTCGCCAAATGTAAAATAAGCAGATCACCTTTATTTTCGCCCTGCGAGTACTCTGTAGATTTACGAGTAAAAAAAGGGAGGACCGACACCTGCGGCGGTGCGAAATTTGGGTAAAAAAGCGTGCGGTAATTACATTTTATCATCGATATTTTTGTACGTCGAGCCGTGCTTCAAACCGACCCTCCGTGAAATATATGCACTCGGTGTGCTGTACGAGCGAACCGGTGCTGGAGTGTGCGTTTAACGCGTTTATCGATTAGCCGCGCGCGGCGTTAGTGCTTTCGGAGTTTGATGCGTACGCTCACCTGCAGCGCCGCGGCTTCTCTTCTTCCGCCTCTTCTCGCGGCTGCAGTATCAACGCAGTACTAAGAGATATGCACGCAGTAACCATTCCAGAAAAGTTTTTAACTGTTTATTTCGATTTGCGATGGTGTCACTACCATGTGACGTTTATACAACTGGATATATCCCTATTTTAAAGTATAAAAAGTATTAATAAATTACACAGCTATTTTTAATTTGTTAAAGTATTTTTAATTTGTTCGATTCAATTATAAGAAAATATAAGTTGTTTCTTTTTATACGAATGCAATATTTTTTTTCAATATGCAGTATGGTAAAAAAATACCTGCCAATTAAAAAAATGAAAATGTTTTTGGCGGTGCGTACAAAATAAAATAAATATCAATTTCAATTTCTTTTTTAATTAATCAAACCAGCTCAATCCCTACATTTTAATCCTTTTTTTTCAAATTTACGTTATTAAAAATCGAAATAATAAAAGTTAAATAATCACCATCGAAAATGATTTTCGAGTCAAAATAAGTACAGAAATCCAGCGAAGCATATAGCCGGCTGAAAGATTGAAAGGGAGCAAAGTGATTCAGTGAGCTAAAATAATTTTCCGCCATTAATAAATGTCTCTTTCGAGTGAAGCGCGCGCGCGGGTGTGCGAGTAACGTTGCGGAAAGAGTGCACACTTTGAACTCCGTCACGTCTCTCCGGATTCCTTCCGCTCTTTGTTTCCTTTTTTCCCTCTCTCTTTTCGAGCGGCGGCGGCCTCGCCTCCTCGTTCCTCTCGATTTCGCGACTCTCTTCCTCTTTGGAATTTCTTTCCTTTGCCGCGCACGCTCGCCCCGGGTAGGAAATCGAAGAAACCCCGAGCGAGCGACCGAGAGGTTGCATCGGCGACGGCTGCGCCCAAAAGAAAATCCACGCGCTCGCCGATACGGTAAAGGATATAAATTAAAAAAGGAAGCCGGGGAGAGGAAGTCTAGCAAGTTCCGTGGAGGCAGGAAACTTAGTGATTGTGATAAAAGGATTCATTTGAGCTCGGCTGCATTTTATTTATCCGTTTCACATACCTCGCGATCAGATTAGATATAATAAAACCCCTCCCTCCCTGTGCTCGCGATGAAAAGCCCGATCCTCTCCTCTCGAGATAAAGCGATTTCCTATAATATCGCGAAATCGCACAAGATCTCTTGTGCGAGATGCTCGCTCGCTTTAGTTATTAACTGATTTATTAGAGTGATTTATCAAAGGGGCAATGCATTTTATTCCGCGTTGGTCGTCAATCACGGACAATGCAGAATAATTTCAGCCGATGTTACTTTAAGTAACCACAATTGTTGTCTGCTTAGCGCCACACCGAATGCAGAGAAGATGTTTTACGAGCGCCAAGTTCCGCGCCCATTACCGTTAAATCGCCTTGCAGTAGCCGTAAATCGAAACAACGAGCCGGCAGCCCGCGGGACTCGCGCCCATTCCTCGGTATAAAAATTTTCACTCGCGCTTTAAGCGCGGCGTGTAAAAGGCCCCTCGGCATCGACATCTTTATCTCTGCACCTGTGCGTAGTTACGGCATCGACATCTTTATCTCTCCACCTGTGTGTAGTTACGGCCGCGAAGAAAACAGAAGCTCGTCCCCTGTGCGATGCTTTTCGTCTTGCTTTTCGCGGCGCGGAAAAAAAGGTGCGAAGATTCCGGGGAGAAAAGCGCGGATGCTCGTAGCGAGTCGCGCAATCCAGAGGCCGAGGAAGGAGGCTGCTTTACCGGCGATAATATTTAACAGCCAGCCGCGAGAGAGGCGGTTCGTTATGGATTGTAACGTTGCTGGCGCGGGAAGCTTGCAAGCTCCGCCGACTCGCCGGCGCACGCGGTGCCGCGCGCTGCGTACGCGCGATATTGCCGAGCTTTATATGCGCCGGTGCCATATCCCCTTAACCGAGATGCGTATATGCGAAGGTTCTAAAATCCGTGGAGGCGCAGATGTCGGTTGTGTACTTTGGACACTTTCAGGGCACCGGTCAGCTCCGCTGAATGCGTTGCAGAATGCGTTTCGTTGTATCAAGTACCCTCTAAAGTTGAATAAATGAAATTTCACTTAGATAAGTGAATAGGCACTTATTTAACGTTAAATATCTGCCAACGTGGAAAACTTTGGACTTAGAATAAGTGAATATTCACTTATTTCAGTGAAATTTCACTTATTCAACTTTAGAGGGTAATAAGTACAGTTTAAGTGGATCGCATTAACCAATCTTTTGATCCGTAAAGATTTCGAAGTAAATTTTTTTTAAATAAATTTAGAACTTAACAAAATCTGCTTGTATTAAGAAAAGATCGCACAATTTTTTAATATACTTCATAAATAATTCGGTGAATGCTTCTTTAACAAAACTAACTTCTACAATACTACTTCTGTAAGAGCAAATAATACTTTAAAGCAAACTTGCGGTAAAAAAATCTCGACAGAGGTTTATGTTATCCACATTTCTTTGATAATTATCTAATTTCTATATTACTTTTCGATTCTAAGATATAAAACAGCCGTGAAAAATCGAATCTCAAGTCACAAGCGCCAGTGATAGTCCCTTATCTCAGGCCGCACGTACGCTGGCGCCGCAAATACGTGTATGTAACGAATAAGGGAACACGTAGCCCCGGGCATTTTGCGTGCGACTTAGCCGTACAGTGTAGATTCGGCTCTTCTTTTTCGCGCCGGCTCTTTTTTCCGCGGAGCCGCATCGTGCCCGGAATATGAACATCCGGGATTTTTTTGAGGCTAGACGTACGCCCTTTGTTGGCGCGTTGCCTCGGGAGAAGGAGGAGAAAGAGCAAAAGAAATGACGCGGTGTGTGTGTCAAATGAAATTTCAGCCTCCCAAGAGTGCACGGCTCGGGTCAAGAGATATGTGCTCTTTCTGTCTGACGCTCGCCGGGGCATAGACTGGCATAGCAAGCAGCGCCTGCTCGCCTCGATTTTCACCAGATGGCATAGAGCGGCGACATGGCGGTTTCAGGAGACCTACCGTAATTAACGACTTGCCAGCTCGAAATTAGACTTCGATGAATACTTTTTCATAATTTACTTTTGTTATTGTTTTTTCAGAGGTCACTGTATCGTTATTTTCTACGAAAATGCAGCTTGCATTATCAGTTCTCCTTATCCAATATTAGCTTTTCTATAACTACACTATTTTTGAGTTAATCGAAAAGCGTTTGTCAGTTAATTAATTGCACATACGCATTTTAAAGTAATATAAAATATATTATTTTGAAAGCTTACTGCAGCAGAATAAAAGTTAATATAAACATATCAGTGTTGTAGACTGCAGTACAACCTACTTGCAGCTCTCTTTTTCTTAAAAAGTTAAGTAATGTAATGTCAACAAAAAGTGAATACTAAAAATAATTACTTGCACACTTTACAAACATTAAACCGAGAGTAAAACTACCCAACTGTATTCGCTCCCGCGAACTAAAAAAACAGCTAATACTCCTCGCGCTGCAGGTCCACGACTCCCTAGAGGACCGCGACAATCCCCTACGCGACCAAGAAGCCGCTGCACGAAAAAAAACTAACCGCGAGCACTGAGCGCCTTAAAGCACCTATAAAAAAAAAAAAAATACTAACCGAGATTTTCCACTCTCTCAATACCGAGGTCGCTCCGCGGTCTCTCCCAGATACGGAGCGTTGGTTAATTCACACCGCCGCGGGGGCGATCTGCGATCCGCGATGCGAGGTTTGCTCTCGACCGGCAGGGCCGTTCGCCACGGCCTCGGTGCAGCGTTTACGGCCGGCAGTGCCGCGGGCGTGTTGACGATAATCGAAGAGAGGCCGAGCGCATACGCGGGCCGCTCCTTTTTACGAGCGTCGACTCGGTCGGGTCCGAGTGCCGCAACTTTATCGGGGCTACGTGCGCGCGCGAGGGAAAACGCGGAGTCGCGCGGCCACCGCGCTGAATTGTAAGTTGCGCGCCTTTATTTCGGCGGATCCACGAGTGTCGCGTTCGAATGCGAGCCACGTCGCTTTAATGGGAATCGTTAAGCTGCACCGCTGCATCGATTTATTGCGCGTGTATCGAAGGTGAATGCGTTCGTAAACTGTGGAATGGAACATTGTTGTACTTGATTAGGTTGTTGCGCGCTAGGTGGAAATTAAATGTGACGTTACGTTTATTTTAAATTTATAAAATATATTCATTTACTTTTAACAATGATATGAAGCTGTAAAAGTAATGAAATAACTGATGTGCGGAAGTCGGGTTATCATAATATGCTATAATAAATATGATTTATTTGGAATAATAAATTATGAAATCACCGTCAGTTGAATATCTATAACGGTAATTCGATATTTATTTTACACTCGCTATAATTATTTCTACATAATTATCTTGGACATGTAATGGACATTTTCGTTAATTAAATTATTTTTTATTTGGGCTAAAAAAACTAAAAGTGTAAACAAAATATATGAAAAAGATAAATAATGTATTACGAATTAAGTACATATTATCATATCACTTATTTAAATAATACAGCACCTATTTTAATTTTTTTTTAATGCATATAAATAAACTACTTAAGATATCAAAAGATAAAATGTAATCAAAAGAAGCTTACATTGTATTAATTTTATTATAATACTTATTCTACATAAATTATACTTCCACAAACTGTAGAAATATAAGCCATGCATCCCTCTTCACTGAACCAAGAGACTTTCATAAGACATAAAAAAAAGCAGCGTCTCAAGTGGTCCCGACAACAGCCGTCGGTCGTGCGAATGCGCTCGCCTTTCAGCGCGAAGTGCGCGTCGCCTCTCCCCCCGAAGAAAAACGATAAACAAAAGCGTCTGCCTCGCGGAGGACAACTAATACCCCGGGGGTAATTTCGCAGTGCGCATCGATCGTGCCTTCAGCGGAATGCGCGCGTCGACTCCCGTCATTTAAAAGTCATTCTGCCCTCCCGCCACCCCCACCCCTCTTAACAGAAAACATTAGAGAGCAGCTCGAGACGCGTTCGAAAGGGAAAACGCCCGCGGCGTAATGCCTCCGCGAGTTCCGGGAGTGCCGTCGGGGTGGGCGGAGAAAAACGAGTCCCCGCTGTATTATTTCGGGGCGTCTGCGAATGAGCTAGCGAGCTGCGCCGGCTGCAGTCACGGGCCGGCCGTAACGCGAAAATAAAATCGCTTTTTCGAATCCGCGCGTAATACGTTTTTAAGCGGGGGTGCGCGCGGAGAAATCCGGAAGTAGCGGCCCGAGTGTCATCGCGAGGGATGCCCGGAGTCGCATTACGGGAGCTCGGGCCTTTATTGCCGCCTCGCCGGGGGAAATGCATATCTCTCGGCTACTAGCGCCGCCAGTCTCCCCATTCGATTTAGCGTCCCGCTCGCGCGCTGCCGAAACCTTATGTAGAGCGGCTGATCTGTCTCTCTCGCTCGCCGGCTCGCCGGGGGTTCGGTCTCTTCAGAATATCTCGTGAATTCCGGGCGTTGTAAATCAAAGCGTACGGGCCATTAGGGTGGGTCATAACTCCGCCGATATCTCGAGGACCGCCAGCTTATTATATCCTGCATATATAATTCCCTCAAGTGCCCTGCGAAGCGGGCGAGTCCGCCCACGTACGCCCGGCGTGCATGTGGAATGCTCGCTTTTTCATAAAGGATCACCGGCGAGAGCGCGCTACGCCGCAGATTCGATCGGACGCAAGGACCGCGTGGTTGCTTTTACCGATCGGCTGCGTTCGAGATTTTACTTCTTCAAAGGTACTTTTTCTACGGGGAAGTATATTTAAGATTTTTCTCTTTATAAGGTATACTTCGCAGACATTTCTTTGCCCTTTTAGTGGAGGTTCAAATCGATTTCATCCTTATAAAATATTGCCTTATTTTTTATGAATTTTTTTTATCAATACTTTTTTGAGATTATTAAGTAAAAAAGTTTATTCTTTAAATGGGATCGTATTTAAAAAGAAAAATATTTGAAACCGTTTTTTAATGCTTTTATTGTTCTGAAATGTAATACAATTAAAAATTGCTACTAATTGCTGAAAGTAAAGAAATTTATATTGAAAAATTCCTTTGTAGCAAATAAATGGGAATACTCGTCAAAGTTATTATGCCCCTCTTCAGGCAATCTTCTTTTATCAATGCAGTATAATTTCTGAAACAAAAGGTCTATTAAAGTATGCGAATTGTGATGTAGTAAAAATTGAAATAAAGGAAATATTTCATCGATAAGTATTACATACTATCGTAAAAAATCTCATAAAGGAGGACGCCTGCGGCTGTAGAGAAATTCCTAAGTTAAAGTAGAATTAATAATATTAGTACAGCAGAATAGTTTTTAAAGCTCAAACGAAAAAGATAAATTTTAAATGACATCTAAAATATTCTCGATCGCTTGAAATGAACATAGTGAAGGTAACAATACTTGTAAAATAAAATAAATTAAAATTGTTCGAATTTTTAAAAAATGAGACACTATAAATAACAATAGTTTTAAATTATTGTACATTCTCTTTTTCATACAATGTACTAATGGATACTTACCTTTTTATTCGAGTGAAATTTCAGCAAATTTCAGCAATTTTTGTCAACTTCCGAGCCAATATTGTTCACTGCCAAAATTTTTTACAAACTGCTTTAAATTTTTCAGTTTTTTATTATGATCAACTTTCTTCATTAAGTTAAAAAACAAAAAAATAAACAACAAAGCACCCTTGCTGCAAACAGAAAATTGTCGAAGTAATTGTATCATTTACTTCATACACAGGGAAAAACCATCTTTTGCTAAATTATTGACGTGCACCGTTGAGTGCGCGAGCTTAAAAAAAAAAAAATAATTAGGAAAAGGAGCGGAGTCGTTAAACTCGTCCATAACTTTTAACTGCTGGCAGGAAAAATTTTCCCGGGCTATTTAGAGGCATTTTCTAGGTCAATTTCAGCCGGCGGCCGCGAAAGAAGAGTTTATGAATTTTAGATAATTGCCTCGATTTGCTTAATTGTAGACCGCGCGCAGCCCGGCGAGCGTCGCAATTGCAAGTGTCAGCGCGGCAGTCGTTTCCACTCGTGGCCGCCGCAAAAAAGAAAGCGCCGCCCCCGCGCCGATGTTGCCAACCACTTATTACTCGGGAGCGTCGGAGCGGCCCGCGGATGCACTCGTAAAAGCGTGTGCCGGAATGACATATTTCGGTAGAGGGGAGGAAAAAAATTGAATTTTCAACGGCGGCAGCTCGTCTTTTTTTCTCCTTTTTTTTTTAATTTAACGACCGAATCGCTGAAAAATTTTTCATTATATCGCTGATGAATTTTGAGTGACAGCACGTTAACTAGCTCGAAAGTCGATTCTGATGAGATGTAAATTTATATCTGACTTTATCGAGTTTGATGTAATTAGTGTTCTATTGGGTTATTATAGGTCAGGAGGTTCCTGTGTTATCGGGGTAATTCAAGAGTTCTATACGCGATATTTAGAAAATTTTATTTTTATTTCATATCATAATAAACAATTGAAACGTTAATGCTTTCTATTTTTAATTTTATACGCTCATTGAAGCTTATTATTAATTAGAATGTTCAATGTATGATCGAATATTTATTGATACTACTGAAAAAGGACGGTGCACGAGTTTGCTTTACTCAATAATTAATAATAACCTAATAAATATTGTAATTCAATTAATGGATCGGTATTGACGATGTATTGTCAATACTAATCCATTAATTAAATCTAGAATATTGGAATGGTGAGTTGCATTTTAAAAAATGAATGTTATAAAAAATGTATTTATATCATTAAATGGCCAAAATTAGCTACTTTAAGTCTGATAAAGATTTAACTTTACTCTATAGATTACATAATTTTTCTATTAAGAATTTCTCTGTGATTATCGTTAATAAAAAAAATACAAATAAAAACACTAAATTGAGCTTCTAAAAAAATTTGAAATACGTTAATCTTTGTTGAGAATGATGCTGTGACAACAACTGATTAATTTAAAATTTAATCCGGCGTACAAAAGTTTGACAATTAATTCTTTTTAGCTCGGCCCCTGTGATTACAAATCATCGCGCCGCAATCGACAGGCCGAACTTTAAACATTTAATCGACACACTCGATATTTAATAAACAGGCGCGTCAGAATTCGGTCGCGTTGAATCCCATTAAAAAACTTTTCCGTAAATCAATTCGCGGTCGCGCCAAAGTTTTCGCTTCGGCTGCAGTGGCGCCGATGGAGCCGCCGATGCAAAAGTCACCCGACAATTTCGCGTGCCGCCGCTGTGGCCGCGCGCGTTATCGACTGTTCTCACCGCGTCGCGATCCGAGTCCTTCCTATTTTTACCCGCGCGAGCGCTTCTTTTTTTCCACCTCTCTCGCGGTGGTATTTTTTTTTGTCGCCTCATTTTCCATTTTTCAAACCCTTTCGTCGATAAACCGCAAGGTCACGCTAATCGAACGCCGCGCGCGACTGAAAATTATTATCGATCGGCCGCGGGGCACATTCGATAATGGAAAGAGAAAAGTCGCGCTTCCATCGGCCTCCTTTTTTTTCCCCCCTCCCTCCCCACCTTCGCTTTTCATTTTAGACGGGGCCGCTCGCTCGCGGCGCGCACTCGACGCAATCGTCGTTAAAAGGTCGCAATTTTCTCAGGCGTACAGCTGCACAGCTGCACGCGAAAATCATCGCGCTGAACTTTGCCTCTTTTTTCCCTTCCACTCTCCTTCTCTCCCTCGGCTCCCGAAGGTAAAGTTTAGCGCGCGCCTCGCTCGCGGAAAAACAACGGGGGCGAAATCAACGGGCCGCGTACGCACAGGCGGCCCGCGAAACAAAGTCGGAAGAGGTTCTCGAGTCTCGTTAGTTCGGCCCCGGGGGGAAGGGGTGGAGTGCGAGCGGCGCCACGGAGAAGGTCGGCAAATAATTTAAAATAATTAAAACCGCGCGCTCTCTTTTTCCCTCCCTGGCCTCGTTGCGCGGCGCGCGCGTAATCCAGCTCGACAAATTAAATTTCGTTAGAAACCGGCGGGGACGGGGGGCGCGCGCGAAACGAGGACGAACGTAAAAGTGAGTGGCGTCGGCGGCGGCACTCGAAAAATGCGCCCCCGCGCGCGTTGTATATTTTAGTTAGTGCCGGAAAAGAGCGGGGGGGGGGGGCGGGGGAGGTACAATTATTTGGCTTCGCACAGACGAGCTCGAAAGCTCGAATTACGAGCGCCGGATACAATCGCCGGGCCGCGGAGGCGCGCGAGATAGCAATAAAGGGGCTTCGTTACACGCGCGGGAAGCCCGCGGGGGAGGCTAGAGCGAGCTTAATTCAGGTGCGTCCGCGGAGCTTTGAGAGGATGCCGATGCTCCCCCGGCGTTGGCGCGCAAAATTTTTCCCAAATATTTGCGAAATATAATGAACGCTCCCGCTGGAAAACCTAATTATCAACTTGCTTAAATTTATATACCAAGCGCGCGCGCTAGTCGTGATCAACTTAGCTCGATGAGTCTTCGGTTAAAATGTTTAGCCGCGAGATAAACGAAAATATTTGCGACATTTTTCTCCGTAGGGTGCGAATCTGTCGATTCTCTTTGAAAAGCGCAGAAAAGTGATATTTGAAAAAAATGGTGTTTTGATTAAAAGAAAGCCTCGTTAAAATTTCCGCGTCCTAATTGAGAGCGTGGGTATCAAAGTCAACTGTACTACCCATCGAATAAAAATGTTTTCAACATTTTCTAAATCAATACGGGTACTCGCGCACCTGTAAGTCGCCCGCTCGGCTCGTACAAGCGCGCCACTATAGCGGGATTAACTGCGCTCTCATCCGTGTACTACCAGGACACAGTGCGCCGGAGGGAGAAAGAGGGATGCGTGCGGTATTTTGCGTTTTACGCTCTCGCGCGTGTAGGTACTTCGCGATGCGCGCGGCCGGCCTCTCAAAGCGCGTGTTCCAATTGCCGATGAAACGTCGGCATGTTTTTTAACCTTCCTCTTTCTGCCCGCACTCTCTTTTTTTTTATTTGTAGCCGCGCCCTCGCCATTGGAGTGAACACTCGATGATGTTTTTGCGCCGGGCAAAATTGTTCGCCGATACACGCGCGAATGGAAACGAACGATCGTAACGCCCGGCAGGTCTCTATACGTTTATTTGGCTTCTTGCTCTACTCTTTTAACGCGCAGCTGCGCGCTACATACTCTGCGTGTGTATGTTTTTTTTACATCCTTCCTTTCCCGAGAAGCTATCAGTGCATTGATTTTATTCTTTTATGTTTCACCAGCCGCCGGCGGACAGTCCGATTTCAAGCACCGTTCAATTTTTCCACGTGCTCCCGCCAGTTGTTGCAAGACGTTATTTTTTTGACGGTCGATGGTTAAAGTTCACGTGCAGGCGAAACAACTCATCCGTTCGCCCTTTCGCACAAAGAATCGACGATTTTTTTTCGGACTTTTCGTGCGCGGAGTCAAAGCAGTTTCGATTGCGCGCAACAGAAGATAAAAACGCGCCGAAGGTGGGGTTGCATCCAATGCACTTCCAATTAACATTTTTTCCCCCGCGTCGAATCGGATCCTAGACTCTGGAGTCGCTTCAATTAGAATTCTTCAAATCGAGCGGAGCATCGCGATTAATTAGCCTTCGGACAAAAAGTCGATCGGGCGCATTCTCGAGCGAGCACTTCGCGCGCGCGATGCGTCCGCACGCGGCGGCCTCTCGAAAAAAATTTCGCGCACGCGGCCGAGAGAGCGCGCGTGTATACGCGGCTCGCGCGGATGGGTCGATAGCGCGCCTCTCTCCCTCTCGCTCTTCCTTCCCTCGTTCATCGCGCGGGATGCTGCCGGCGCGCGTACGCGCCCCCCTACCGCAGCTCTCGTCCCTCCTCCGCTTGTGTACGATGCCTGCACCGACACCTGGACGCACGACCTGCCGTACACCTGCCGGCCGTGGAAAAAGGCGAGCGAGGGGGGCGCAGGCACGCGGGCAAGAATGCGGCGGTCGCGTGCCTCGCGCCGTTCCGGCGGGCGAGAACGAGGCGCAGGAAATTCGATTAACAGGTTGCCGCGCGGAGGTAGCTCTTATGGCCGCGTGCAGGCGAAACGCGCACCTCCCGAGGCGGAGGTCGCGCGACGCGGTGGCGACGATGAGAAACGAGGCGGACGCACTCCCGCGCGGTATTGTAATGGGGCTTTACTTCTTTATTCGGGGTGAATGATGAATGCCGCGGTGACGTTTGGGAGCTAATTTTTTACGGGCGGGCCCGCGGGAGCCGCCGCGGATTCATATTTATTCAGCGCGCGAGAATGAACGATCGCTGCATCCTAATGCGCGCGCCCCGGCTTCCGGCTACGAAGTTGCCTTTCTAATGTTTGTGCAACTTCTCGAAAGTTCGGCCCGGAGTTGCAATTTCTTTCTCCCTGTTCCGTTACAAATTTCTTTCTTACCCTTGTATCTTTGAAACGCCGGTTTATATATATAATGCGAGGGGAGATAAAGTGTATATCGTAGATGTTGGAGTGCGTTTATGCATTAGAGATTGGTGTTAATATTGAATTTGAATTTGAAACTTCTTCTCGAGCAAAGGACTATTTTTCTAAACAAGAATAAATTATTTACTGATAAAAGTCTTTCGATTTTGAATCAATGACTATTTACACCTCACATTTTTATATGCGAGAGTATATAAAATGAAGTTTGCAATTGTAGATTTGTTTAAAACGAAATAATCTTCTACTAATTAAATAAAGTAGAACAAATGGTAAATTAAAATGATTTCCGCAATCGTTTGTTACTTGAATGTATAGAAACTAATTTCATAAACTTAACTTTTCCTCAAAGCGACAGACGCTTCCTTGGAAAGCGCTAAATTCCACTATAGATTTAGAAACTACTGCGGAAGCAGCAAATTTGTCTAGTTAATTGCTACATTTCTATGCATTCCAAATATACGGGCAATTCTAGAAGAACAACTACTTAGGGGGTTGAGTTAGAATAAAAAATGTTTCGTTAACCATAGCTTACCTTACAAACTCCACGCATTTTCAAAGATCTTTCTTAACAAAGAATAATTAACAAAATTTGTGTATGATTGCAATTTGTTTCTGATAAAAAAACGAATTTTATTTTATATATTTATTACAGAAAAATCTTATTTGAAGTCTTTGAATTAGAGAATCCGGAAAAAGCAATTCTTGATCGATTCACGAGGGACACTGCGCATAATATACGATGAATAAATTATTTATTATAAAAAAATATGATTTTGAACTTCCTTTTGCATGAAAATTTCTTTTTGTAATTAATCTCTTAAAAATTATTTTTTCTTTGCACCTATCCCGCGCAAATTTCGTTGCGAAAACGGTTCAGTATCGTTTCGACAGCTTATTTTAATCATTCCCGTTTACATAATAGCTCTTAGAAAAGTGTGGTAAAAGATAATCCTCGTTCCATAATTCTCCTTTATTACGAAAAGTATACACAAGAGCACGGTCCGAATCTGAAAGCTGCATTCGATAAAAGACTTTTGATCGCAGCGTACTCCACCCCCCAAGTATTTCTTTTCCTAAAACTGTTCCCCCGCGAGACCCGAGAGCCTAGTCGACTCCTAGTCGTTAAAATTGCCTCGCAGCGCGTGGGGAAGCCTTCCGCGAGAGTCGCAAAAAAGAAAACGACGCCGACGCGCGGGCACACCGAGTGGTCCAGAAAGAGCGAACGCGCGCTCGCTTCCGTACGAAAAAACGGGAGAGAGGGGTCGGGGGGCGGGAGGGGGAGGGAGTGCAGCGCGGCTCGCCACCCCCGCTCTGGCTTGCGGAGCGTGCGCGCTGCCCCCTTGCGCCGCCGGGGTGGTGGGGGCCGACGGAGAGACAAGCAACACGGGCAGAGCGGCAATGTGCCGGAGGCTCGGGGCGCTCGCGCACTCTGCGTGGTGGTGCGCGCGCTAGCGTCAGTAGCTGAAGCACATCGGCAGCGCGCAGAGCGAGCGAGAGAGCGAGAGAGCGCAGCGAGCAGCAGTCGAAGCGGCTCCAGCTCCTCGCGCACCGGACACGCGTGCGACCCCCCCGTGTGTGTTGCTCTCTCTCCTTTCGCGCCTCGTCGTCGTCGGCGTCGCAGCCTCCTCCTCGGCCCCGCGTGCCGGTGGCATGTACTCTTTGCGCCGGTGACGTCCCGGGGAGGCCCCTCTCCCCCCTCCCCCCAGCCCCCCGGCGACCCGTGCGGAGTGAGTGCGCGCGTACGCGTGACAGTTCCGAGGGCGAGTCGCGAGTGCGGCGGCCAAGTATGCGCGAGTGGCGGGCCAGGACGGCGAGGTGGCAACGAGGCACCAGTAGCTAAGCACCGGCGACCTTGAATCGCGCCGCCGCCGGCAGCAGCAGGTGGATGCACGCGGTGCGCCCGATATGCGGCCAGCTCCGATAATGAGTGCGCGGATGCTCCGTGATTGAAGGGGGCGAAGGGAGAGAAGTACAGAAAAAGTGCCGTGTGTATATGAGGCGAGCTGCGGTGCCCAAGGCCCCGAGCCGACCAGTGATTTCCTAAAAAAAATATAGAAAAATAAGTAGGTGGTGTGCGTTTGTTCGTCGGAGTCGCGATTAGCAGGAAACATTAGTGCGCCACGGGAAAATGAGGAGATCCTCTACCTTCTACACATCAAGGTAGGCTCGGCTCTTATCATCTCTTGTCGTTGTTGCAACTTTTTTTTTAAACGCACTTTCTTTTATGTTCCGCGATCTTCGTTTCATGACATTTCTATACGTACGTGCGTTTTCAATTGAATAAAATGGAAATCTTGATTAATAGCTCTTCAGAACTCATATGATAAATGGACGGATAAAGTAATAAATTATGTGCAGTTGAGCAAGTACAGTTTCATCAGCTTTATCTCTTTTATGTGTTTTACGCCCTCTTTTGCATTGCACAGTTTTGTTTGCTTTTATTTATATTTCATGTATTGACAATGAAAAGCTCGTTAGTTTGTTAATGTGCAAGATATCTACTCCGCTGCTTTCCAATACTGTCATTATTTTTAAATCGAACAAACACATTTAATCCTTAATTTAATCTTGTATACCTAAAAAGTTTAACTGCGAATACATCGATAAAAGCAACTGGGCGAATAAAGATCTAATTACATTCACGCAATTAGATTTTAAACACTTGATACTTGTTGATCGCAACCATTTTTAGCTTTATAAGGTTTTATTTAGCGTGCTCTGTGTATCGATTTTAAAACAAAGTTTTTATGAGGCAATTTTGTAATTTAAGAATTTTTCAATCTCCGAAGTTTGCGAAATATTTCCATAAAATTTATGCACATAACAGACAATTGTTTACAAGGTAGAAAAGATGAAATTTAAATGCAATTTGCTTGTAATTTAAAATTTTGTCGTCAAATTTGAATGACCTTTTGAAAAAAGCACAATTCTTGTTTACTCGCTTTGTAAGCTTAAAAATGGCCTTTAAAGCTGTAATGATCAAAGTAAACTGTTTTTAGAAATACATTTGGCCGTTATCTCGTGACCCGAGAAAAATGTCTCCGGCACCTCCGACAAAAGGAAATTAAGCCAATCCCCGGAGGTCCCGTATAATTCAGTGGGCTCCTTCTTTGTGGAGGATTCGTCGCTCGGTGGCCGGGCGAAACTCCCGGCTGCATCCCGGCGACAAAGCGAACTCGCGGCAAAGTAAAGAAGGGGCGCCCCGAAAAGCACAAGGGGAACTATCGCCGCGCGGCGGGGAGGAAGTTTCGCGAATAAACGCGATAAGTCGGGCCGGCGACAAATTTATGAAAATTTCATGGAGAAAAGTCGGCCGCCGCGTGGCGAGGGCGGTCCGGTCGCGGATACACCCGGGCCGGCAGCGGTCGCCCTCCTCGGGAAACTAACTTCGCCACTTGCCGCGCGCCGCGACGACGACGACGCATGAAAGTGTAATGAGCCGCAAAGTCGCGCGGCGGAATCGCCGAAAAGCCCGTTGCAGCTGCAGCCCCGCGCGGGCGAAATCCTCGCGGCCGCGCGCGGATTCGGTCGGACCGGGGGAGGCTTAATCGAGTTTTACTGCGCGGCGCCAGCTGCTGCGCGCCTACCAGCGTTTCCCGCTGCACCCGCGGGGATTAGTTCGCCCGCGCATAATGGCAAGTAGGCTCTAAAACTGCACTAGCAACTTTTTACGGACGCGGCTCGCTCGGCCCCGCTTGTTGTCCTTTATTCGCGCGCGTTGCGCGAGCGCGCTTTAACGGGGGGAAATCATTTTTCGCGCGGAACTACTCGATAAAGCTCAATTTGTACTATCTAAATATGAATAAGTGAAATTTACGTATTAATAATTATTGTACGTTACAAGTCGTTCGTTTATTAGATAACACTTACGTGACTTTTAAATAAGTGCATGTGCATATGGATGAATTTCACTTATTTATAGCTACGGAGTATTTTTTTGCACTCAGAGCAGCTTGCATCGGGTATAGAATTCGACGATTGCTCGCGATAGGTCGGTTTATTTACGCGGGCAGGAAGGATCTTTCGAATTTCTGAAGCGCGCCCGTGGAAAATGGAGCCGGCGAATATCGGCTTTACATCGCGGGCCGAGCTTCGAGCAGGCCTGTAAGGCTTGATCGATAGATCGGCTCCTCGCCGCGGATAATCCATCTCCCCGGCGTCCGCGTCCGTCCGATTTCACGCTCGCGCAAAGTCAACGATTGGAACTGCTCCGGAGCCGCTCTCTTTTCTCGCTCTCCCGCTTCTCTATCTCGCCGCGCTCTCGGGCCTACCGGAAACTCATTTTAGTCTCCCGGGGCGGCTTTTTTCCGGTAATGACCTCACGTTCGCCCCTTCATCGCGATGCGATCGAAGAGCCGGCGGGAGGGGGAGAGACGCGCGCGCGCGCGGGCGTCCTGGAAGATGCCGCGAGCGCCATTCGTTCTTTTAATTTTCATCAGCCTGGCACGGGGAATCCTTTCTCATCTATCTGTATCTCTTTCTCTCGTCTCGTCGTGCCTATAGCGTCGTTCTCCTTTTTTTCTTTCATTTTTTTCGGCGAGTCGCTCCAAGAATTTATACAGTTTTCGGCGTAGTCTATTTCTTGAATAGTATATTATGCACCATGGGAGGAAAAATAAAGAATGTCTCAGATCGCATGTAATTGTCGCCCGAGGCGAAGCC
>JAXIUT010000037.1:22520967-22561881 GCA_035586675.1 Eurytoma californica | reverse complement strand
AGTTGAAATTACCACATTCTCGTTACGCCGCCGGGAGAGAATGTAGTACTTTTAACGCGGGCGTGGTGAAAAATAATTTTTACATTGTTTCATACAAGTGACACGTCTTACCAAAGCATATCTTTGTATGAAAACAAAAATCTACCATTTTATAATTGCGAATTTAAGCTTTCAACGATCTTGATGTAGTATATATGGTAAACATATGCTATTCATGATCGGATATCTCGTCGTAACGCGCAAGATGATTAATGAATTTTATAAGAAAATATATTTAAAACATTAATTGATAACATTGTTTTTTATCTTGAATTTTTTTTGTAAATATTATGAACTTTTGTTTATTAATACTGTGAAACATATGGCTTTTATCTCTGAAAAAATATCTGACTTTTCAATCAAAACTTTTATTTTAACTTGTACAACGTAAACATCTTATAAAAACAGTACTTCGGCTGTAGTGTTATAAAACACTTCAATTAACGTTATTATAAACTGTTTTAACAAACTTCGTGTCCTTCACAATCTCTAATAAGTATAAGAACTTAATAATTAAAGGAATAATTAGAAACTTTCTCTTCAACGCTCGAACAATCTCTACTACCTTTTTGTATAATTCTGCAGTAAATTATATTAAAACTTGAAAAAATATTAAATATAAAAACGACCTTCATAACAAACAAAGCGATCCCCATTCTACCAATTATTTCCTGCATATCTGATCCTGCCCGAAGACTAACTATACTCTAACGACCAAATGAAACCTTGAACACTTATAAAAACAAACAGAAGCGATTGCAATTATCCCATCATGAGCCAACCGAGACGGTCGTTACCGACTTCTCGGTCAAGGGCGAGCAAAGTTCGTACTCCAGATCGTGAACAATGTTGGACACCTGTGACTTCACCGAGGCCTGCAGGTGCTGCGGGAAGCTCATGACAGTCAATCCTATGCTCTCGAAGAACATGCGGGTGGAATCATCTGGTTGCGGCATCTTTATTTTCATGCCTTTGTTGCTACTGCTCGGTAGCCGTCGAGAAGCGCTGCTGAGTCCCATCAGCGCGGCCTGACTGTTGCGCGGTGTCTGCACTGGCTCGGAGAAGCGCGTAGTGCGCGTTGGCTTCATCTCGTTAGCTACCGTTGATTCCAAGTATCTGAGAAACAAGCAGATGTTTCTTTACTTCTACGATCGGAACAGTTTATTTTACTTTTCAAAATTTTTTTTCTCGAAATTGCAGTTTAATGAATCAAACTTGATTACGAAGTCGGCGATTTTCGAGTTCATTTAAATATCCTTAATAATGCGAGGAATGCATAATTTCATTAAAGTTAACCCGTTAAAGGGCGCGAAACGGCTGGAGGCTTTTTATTAGGTTTTATTTTTTCGTTTTAATGAAGCGAATGGATCTGCGCGATTTTATTCATTAAATCTTCTTTGTTTTTAGCGAATTTTTAATTAATACAGTCAGCCGGAGTTACTTAATGAGATGTGAACATTACGCGCTCCAATTATTCCTTAGAGCTTTGAGATCCCGAGAATTAATTGACTCTCAAAACTTTTATTAAAAAAAAAAGTGACCCTTTCATTATAAATCCCACCTGGTGAGCGCAGAGGAGGCGGTGGATAGAGCCCCGTGTACTTCAGCCTCGCGAGCGTCGCTGGTCGTCGGCTGGCTCTGATTGTCCGCGCCAGTGACGCCCTCCTGGCTCGGGCCGGCTTTGTCGTCAATTCGCGCCTTCTCCCGCTGCTGACTTGAGTCTGCCGTCGACGCGGTGGCCGTGGCCTCGAGATTGATATCGTCCTCGTTAATGGCGCAGAGGTTTCGGCGCGAGGCACGTTGCTGCTGCTGCTGCTGCTGCTGCTGCTGCTGCTGTTGCCGCTTGTCCTCGGCTCTCGGCGAGCCGCAAACGCTGCTGGCGCAACTGTTGTCCGTACTCTCGAGGCTGTCGAATTTAGACGAAATGTACCAATTAGACGCGCAATTACTCTATACGTTTATATTGTGAAGTTTTCTTCATGGGGCTAGTTTTTTTTTCTTCGTTTCGTTAGTTTGGTTACAATATAAGGGAATAGTAATAAACATTTAAATTAACCTTTTACAAAGATGTAAAATTGCAAACAATAGAATTTGTAGAAATAGTACGATTAAAATAATTTGTTTTTCATGAAAATATTTCAGCTGCACAGGCGCACGTTTACTGCTAAATAAAAGAAGCAATACCGCGTAAATTAATACATGAAAAGTAGCAATTGTAATTTAAAAAAAAAAGATGTGATTGCATCTGTTTTATAACCTTAAAAAACAACAAGAAATTAAAGAAAGGAAAAATGTTAAAAAAAAAAACAGAGTAAAGAAGGTAAAGTCGAATTTGCGTTCGCGAGCATTTGGAGTTTATCCAATGCCTTATTCAAGATAGAGTAGAATATTTACACAGTGGTAGAGGTAACCGAAATCTTGTCTATTGACTGGGATCTGAGGGAGCGGCGCGTTTCTCTTGGCTCGATCGAGCTCGATCTCGCTGATCTTGGCCGAGTTTCACTCGGCTCCTTCGTTTTTTTCGTTTCGCCATTTTTACGCGCTGTCAGCCAGGCTTTCTTCAATATCTCAACTGTAACGTTATATTAGTTAACTTCGCCTCTTTCATACATTCTCTTACTTTTCTTTCGAGGGAAAAATATAATTGCCTCTCGCGATTTTATGTATTTTTATAAAAGAGAAATTGGCTAGAAATAAATATTTGAAAGACAAATAGATGAAACAACCAATAGTGCGATTGCCAAGAAAATCGTAATTTACGAAAGATAAGATTAAATAAACTTTGGCTCCTTCGCCTCGTTAGACATTTTTGAAGAGGAACTAAAGTTCGCAGTAATCGCACCGGAGCATCCCAGATCCTTAGCGCACTCCTCCCAGAGCGGTTGTTGCTTCTTACGGCCGCCCGTGTAGAGATGGTTGAGCGCGTCGACGAGCTCCGGCTTGTGCCGGATGCTCTCGAGGACGCTGCTCTCGTCCTCCGGAGCTTTGGCGGCGGCGCACGTCGGCGACTCCTCGCTGACTTTTGGCATTTTCGATTGAGCGCAAAGAGACACGGGGAGACCGAGGGAAAGAGACGAGGCGACTCGAGGCGTGCGACTAGCGGCAACGACAGGCCCGAGCGACGGAAATGAAAGCCGCTGACAAGCGAGCATCTCGCGCGCTTTCCCTCTTTTATTTCGCGCGCCGACTTCCTTCGAGAGATCGCCAGATGCGACGCATTATTTTCGCCGCGGCATACCACTCGCTCGCGAGATCGATGAAGAAGCAGGGTTTCGACGACTCCGAGCTATTTTCAGATCTCGCTAAAGCGCCGCGCCTGCATCGCGCTCGTACGCAACGCTGTTTATCTTCCGATTTTCAGCGACAATGGCTCGATTGCTCCTCGATATCGGTAAAGGTAAATAAATGAATTTTTAAAAAGAGAAGAGTCGATTTTCAATAGAGCGACGTAAAGCAGCGGGAAATAACTTAAGAATTTCTCGTCCCCGCTGCGGAGTAGGGGAGTCACGTGCTCGCTCTCGAGTCCGCCGGCGATTGTACACGTAATTTCGATGTAAATCGCCAGGGAGGTGGATGCTCGCGCGCCGGGCATTATTGCATTTTGCAAAAGATGATCGGGCGAGCGAGACGCGAGCCGGGTTTTACGAGCACTTTGCGATCGATTATCGAGATTGAATATTGGACGTGAATTTCTGGAAAATAGGTCATTTCGCGCCGTGGCTGCGCCGCCGCCGATCGGCAGGTGCGAGGCCGCCACGCGGGGGGAAGGGTGCAGAAAAAAAAAGCCGATCCGGATCGGATGTGCACACGTATACAAGCGCGCGCGAGCGAGAGGAGCCGGTCGGTAGATTGAAAAAAACTCCCGGGGAGAAAAAAGGACGAGTCCTCCGCGCGAGGAGGAACGGCCGGGAGGAGCTTCATCCGGCAAATTCTATTTCCCCGGAGTTGAGAAAAATTACTTAATCCCGCGATCCCGCTCGGGAGTGGCGTCATTATCCGAAATGGATGGTCTTCTCCGTTTCCCGGCGAGCCTCCACCCTCCTCTCTCTCTCTCTCTCTCTCACTCACCCCCTTGCACCCGCCGTCGTCCCGACCGCAGCTCCGTCTCGCTTTCAATTCTCTCCTTCTCTGTTTTCCCGCGTTGTTTGCTCGTCGGCGTGGGCGCGCGATTATATTTTCACTTTCGTCGTTAGGCGCGCGCGCGGGGGGTGAGGAAAAAAAGACAGGAGAGAGGCGCCGAGGAGTAATGCATGCGCGGATTGTCGAGGTGCGGGGAGCGGTGTGGGTGGCGGGCCTGGAGAAGAAACGGAAAGAAAAGCAGATAGTTTTCTCTAAGGCTGCAGCGGCCCGAGGATTAATCGAGGGAAGCGCTCGAACTAGGTACATTCTGCGCCGTCGTCGCGCTTCTTTTTTCGCAGTTGTGCGCTTTCCCAGCTCTTTCATGAATAGATGTGCGCGCCTCTATATGTAGCGAGGTTAAAGCATGGCTTTTAAATTCAGTGCCTTATCGCTCTTAGTTAACTTAATTATTTCGCGAAGGTTGCATTTCTTTGGGATAAGAGAATTTATTAATTAACTCGTTATTTATATCTTTTCACGGGTAAGCAAGTTTTGTATTAGAAGAAAATTGAATGCCGTTACTTTGTTAGAGAACAATGAAAAGAAAAAAAGTTGTTTTTTTTAAATTATTTATACTGGCCTTGTATCATCTGCATGAAGGTCAACAAAAAATAACGAAGATATACATCGTAAAAAAACATGTCCAAATGACTGTATAGTGAAAATACCTCTGTAATCAAAGTTATTTTTGATACAATCACTGTTGAATTTGTGTCGGAATTTAATTTACTAAATTATTTGTCACATTAACCATGGTTTTGTACAATTGATTAAACAATGTAGTACTTTGGATCAAACATTCCGCAATGTTCGGAGATAATTAATTTTATTACCTCGTAGGCTAATAAACTTCGAGAATTGAGGAGTTAGTGAGGTATGCTAGTAAGCCAGCAGGATATCCTGAATTTCGCACAGCCCTAACAGAATTCGCTTAGATGTTTAGCCAACAATTACAACGCTGTTAAATCTAGTTCGCATTTATCTCTTGAAAATGAATTGAATATTTCGCCGTTTTTATGAAAAAGTAGATTAATGGATACGAAAACTACAAAATTACAATTTATTACAAACTCTAATTTCCTTCTATTTTTCTTGCATATCTTGATTGATAACTATAGACACATGATTATCTTAAAAGTAGGCATTTTTTGCTGATCTTATCTATTATCGCTTGCTTTTGTAATAAAATATTAGCATTTGTGGTTGATAAGTACGAAAACAAAAAAGTATAAAATAAAAATCGCTGTTTCTTTACTGACCTACGAGTATAATATATTCAATTATTAATGTAAATATAGCATATTTTTATTATTTCAAATATAATTTAACTTACTAAAATGACGAAAAATTATGAAATATAAAAACAACCTACAAATAAACAATAAACAAAGTTAGTTCGTATATATAGATCAAACAAATTCATAATAATTTTGCCAGAAACTTAATTTTTTGGCAAGAGTTGGAATTTAATGTTATTTGATCCAATTAAATTATATGACATATTTTAATGTAAATCGAAAATTATTTTCATAGTAAATAAAAGTTTGCTGTATTCAGAAGTGTTTCTGGTTTCAAAATTATGGAAAAACTGGAAATTCGTGTCCCAGTACGAGATTAGTCATTCATAAAGCTGCAGTCTCTTCAAAGCTTTGAATCACTAATGCTAGTCAGAGCCGTATACCTTTATTAATAAATAAATGAGACTTAATACTTTTAAATCCTTATTTCCATGTACTTATTTATAAATTGAAAATAATTGTAAATCGACAAAAGCAACTTGTAAAAAGAAAAAAAGTTTTATTTATTTTGGATGGATAAAAAGTAAAAAGATTATGCCACCGAGTGTCGAATATTTAAATTTCCAAAAGGCAGACGGTGGAGCTTTGTCCAACGCGACTCTCAAAGATCAGCCTTCAGTTTCGTGCTGATCGTTAATTCCTCCTCGAATTTTAGTCGATCCGCAACGAGAATGCATTTGGGCGCTCAGCGCCGAAGGACATCCTATGTTCGGTCGGCGCGGAGTTAGCAGGAGGGTGGGATCGTCGGAAAACGACGGATCCGCAGAGCGGCGACGTCGTCACAGAAGGGGGTCGGCGGCGTGGGCGGAGGGAATAACGGCATAACTCGCTGACGAGATTATAATCAGGCAGCGGGGATTAAAGCCTTGTCGCTGAACTGTGACATAGGCAGAGTTTGCCGGAGAGGCGCGCGGCCGGGCGGCTCAAGGGAAGGGAAGGATGTGCACAGGGCTGCGCGCGCTACGTCGCTAATAGCGTCAACCTACGGGTCCTTTGAGCGCGCCGCTCTGCGCCCCGCCGCCGCCACCTCCACCCCCCTTTCACCCCCGCAAACATCCTTTTATTTGGCTTCTGTGCCACTTACGGAGCGCGACCGCCTCTTTCGCTCTCTTTCCCTCCCTCGGCTTTAACTCGCGCGTTTAACGACCGATGCGAGCACCCGGAAAATCATGTAAAACCTTGTAACGAGTTTCGAATCCCTTTAAACGGATGGCCAATGGGACCGCTCCTCTCGACCTCGCCGCGCTGTAGACGATGAAAATAGAATTTTCCCCGACTCGGGCGAATGATCGACGCAATCTGCCCGTATACGTACGCGCGAAATTAGTCGCTGATCCATTGGTAAGTCGATGAAGAGGCTGCCTTTGTGCGCGACCGTGGCTAACTTGCTGTTTCACCCTTTATGCCTCTATTTGGTGGTAACTACGACCAGTTTAGGTACTTGTAATTTCATTCTTTGATAGTTAGCTTGATCTTTTAATTACATTCATGAATATTTCAAAAATTTATTCCTATACAGATATGCGTTACAAACATAAATTAGAATTATTAAGCCGCAATCATAAAATAATGGAGGATTACATAAACAAGTTTTATTAAAAGTTTATTGAATAATTTAATTTATGAATAATGAATATGAATGCCAAACGATTTCCATTCATATATTTACAATGCAGAGCCTCTGAATTTACGTCAGTGCAGTAAACAAAGTCAAAACCGCACAGTAAATCCAACAACTATTTCAATAGTTTTTAAATTTCTTGAATTAATCGTTAACTGTAAATTCAAGTCAACCAATACAAATGCACTCTCATTCTAAGAAATAATACTCGAAGCGAGTGTCAGAATAACAATCAACGTAGCAGAGCTTGGTCCAATACCATTTTTCTCTCATAAAAGCGCACATGCCCCCGTTAATTAAATAGCTGCTCGGCGAAGCCCCCTGCCTCCGCGCTTATAAATCATCCCGCGAGGACACGCGGGCGACCTCGCAAATACCGACAAATCCCGAGGAGTCGGCGATCGCGCGTCGGCGGCGTGATGCATTTGTTTTCGGGGGTAGAGCTCGCGCGCGCGCCAACTCGAATCGCCGCCTTTTGTCGTGTACATAAGTCGCAGCGCCGACTGCGGGGGAGAAAGGGGGCGCGAGGCCAAGAGGGAAACGCGCGGCAGAGCGAGACAGATCGTTCGCGACGACGACGACGAGAGGGCAAGACGTAGCGGGAAAGCAAGCGACGCGGGCTGAATTGGAAATCGACGTCGGTCGTTCCGTTTTCCCTCGCAGCTGGTACCTCTTTGAAAAATCGTCGAGATTTTAGGAGAAACTCCGCGTTTTTCTTCTCGCCCTTTCTCGCTCTATACCGCCGTGTTACACTTTCTCTCCCCCTCCGTCTGTCCCTACCCCCGGCGCATACTCCGCTCCTTCGCTGTGTATAGATCTGTGTATGCGACGCTTCGCTGCCAGGCGCGAGGGAAAATTTCGGCCGAAGAGAGCGGGAAATTTATGTCCATTTTCGGGTGGTCGTTATCGGGGAGGGCCGAACAAAACGAGCACACTCCGTGCCGCTGGATCACGGCATCTTATCGCGCGGAGGGAAGGGGGGCAGAGAAAGAGAGAGAGAGCCCCCATGCCCTTGTGAATCCGAAAAAATCGCCGCGCCATACAGGGGTTTTATCACTCGTTCAGCCATCGGAGGATAAGCCGCGTCGGGCATAATAGCTGCTCCTGCATCTCTGTCGGCCGTTTCTTCTGGACACTCGACTTGACATTCTTCATTCGTATAACGACCCCCCGCTTATCTCGAGGCCGGTTAGCTGCCGTGTAAAGCTCGAGAAGTACTTCCGGATAAGTCCGATGGCATTTCGAATGTAGGATATACCGGATTATCAGATAATGTTGCTTTATTTTATGTACGTCTGATATCGGCAACGAATTTATATAGACGAAATACCATCAATCGAGCCTCGTAAATCCAAAACAAGACAGCCACCTTTATTTAATGTCTAATATATTAAATATAAATATTCTAAGTGATTGGTATTCATTTCATTTTCATTTCTGTTGAGTTTATATTTTGTCAATAATTTACAGTTTAGGCGAGGAAAGAGTGACAAATACAATAATAGGTAAAAGCACCAGTTCCGGGCACCCATAACGCCAAAATTGTCGCAGCGCAAAAGTGGATGAGATACGAACAAAAAGGGAAAACTACATTACTATATTTGTTAATTGAGCAGCAAAAAATAAAGAGCATCCTATGTAAATATTATATAAATCGATATTTCGTATTTCAAACAATTATGGATCACTAATTTGGAATGTGAATAAAATAAATGTTGCAGTCAATTAAATTATTCATGATGCAGCAAAATCACCACAAACTTATTATAATTTCATTATTTACGCATGAATCTGCTTTATTATCATCAACAGTGTCTCGAGCGGGTTATTCTCTTTAATGATAATTACTGAATGGTGAAAAAATTTGATTTCATCCGCGCCGTTTATAATGCGAAATCATTCTGATTCGCACGGTAGCATCACGTTCGATAGGATATGTGCGCGCAATTTCCTGCGACGGGCCAGGCTTTAACTGCGCGGAGTAAAAAATTGTAGAGCCCCGGCCCCGCTCATACCTATACCGGGAGTACGGGTCATTGTTCGCGCGGGTTCCGCCCGATCGACGCGAATTTTTACCATTACCCGACGATTCGAGCCCGAAGTGTCGAGCCCGCGTGTGCATCGAAATTGCATTTTTCCCTTTCCGAGCCCCTCTTCCTCTCTCGCTCCCCCGCCCTCGCTCCGGCGGACGGTAATTGGAGCTCGCTGAATTGTGAGAATCGGCGAAAAATTCGACGCGCGGTGGTCAAATGCGCCCGGCAGCGGCGCTGGACCGAAAGAAACGGGCAGCGGCGCCCGCCATTCGAATTCCGTTAGCAGTCGGAGCGCTCGAAAACGATTAGCGTGGCTCTCGATCCTCGACGAAAACGCGGTGCCCGCATTAAAACGTCAAAGCGATGACGCACGCGAGGCGCGGACGAACTCACCTCTCGCTGTCCTCTATCTCTCGATGGATCGAACGGCGTCATCTATTATTTAAAGCGAGGGATCACGCGTTCGATTTTTGCGCTTTGTGCGGGACGCGCGCTTTGACGGCCCGAGTGCGAGGGACACGCCGCGTTAAACATGTACCCGGCTTATGAGCTTTGAGTCTAATTTTTTTCCTTTGTGTCTCGCTCTCTGCGCCTGTATCGCGGCTCTTTGTTTGCCGGCTAGTCGGAGCTTCGTGTTTTCTGAAATTCAGACTGTGATTATAATTAAGAGTACGCGTGCAGACATTTTTTGTCTGCCAACTTTAAGCATTTTTCTGATGTATCTAAAAATTAGTCTTTACATGCAGCACGCGATTGCTTTGTTGTTCTACTTTCGAAATTTTCTTTGAAGCTTACGGTAAAAATTACGGATGGAAATCTACAATTGTCTTTTGAAAAAATAAAATTATTTTTATCTGAATATGAATAGAACGGTCGGCCATACAGGGAAAAATTTTATATGAAAAACTCAGTCACTTTTACAACAAAGGGTTCGTAGAATTACGCAGCTTTTTTTGTAAAAATTATGAAGCTTTTCACAAAAATTATCCACATTGTTTTTTTTCCAACCTTCAAAACTACAATAGCGATTTTTCCTTAAATATTTCCTGCATCCAAACCGTCTAACGATTGCGTTTTTTTTTCAAGTAATTTTTTCAATAAGCTTCATTGCAAATTTTACAATGCCAATTCTCTAGTGTGCACTGTATAAAAAGCGAGTGCATTTTCTTTCCTAACGCTACATTGTATCGAGAAACGCTTAATCGTCTCCCGGGCGAGTCTAACAGCTCTCTCATTACGGGGACAGTTCTCCCTTACTGCAAGGACTTCCGGCAATTTCGCGCGGAGTAGACAATCGTGGCTCTTGGTCGCGTCGGACAATAATAATTCGCGAGTCCTCTTTAACCCGGCGAGTCCCCACCCCCCACTCCCTCCCATGAAAATTCATGCGCAATCGTTACGAATTTCGCTGATCCCATTAACTCGCAGACGGCAGTTGGCTCCTCTCGCGCATAATCTGGCGTCTCTCGTTAACGACGGATTAATCCCCGAACAAGCGGCCCGCTCCTTCTCGGAACTCGCCCGCATCTCCCCCCGCTTCTCTTTCTCGATGTCATTGGACTCGCGGGGCGCAGGGAAAGGGGTTGCGGGGTGGCGGAAGTCTCGGTACGAATGAATCGACGGATGATAAATTGCGCGAATCGCCGAGGCGCTGGTGGCGGCGGCAGCGCCTGAGAGATGGCTAGGGATGCAAAAAGGGATTGTCAAGAGAGATGGATGTTGCCCCCCTCCGCCTTCCCCCTTTCCTTCCTTTCTCTTACTCGCTCGCTTCTCCGCCGAGCATCTCACCCCCCTCCCCGCGCAACCCTCCCATTCTTCGGCGCTCCTTTATACGGCTGCCTACTCGAATTCAAGAAGCGCGCGAGCGAAGATGCATCTGCCCGCGAGGAGAGGAGCAGTCGCTCCACATTCACTCGCGTAATTGGATCTCATCGGGATCCGCCGGGCGCGGCCTAATTCATCTCCGAACGCCGGCACCGCGAGAGTTTTCAGGAGCGCACCCGCGCGGGCTTGCCTCCTCGGCAAATAACGATATGTAGTATTAATCGTCCGAGGCGAACACACAGGCCGGCCGAGTCCTAATTAATCACGGGCCGGGATCTTTCGCGCGCTAAATAACGCCGGGAGCGCGATGCAATCGGCCCGCCGCGAGTACGAGTGCACACATCGAGGCCGGGCATTAAATGTACAAACTTGCACAGATGTGTATACACGCAGGTGGACACACAGGCGGCGCGCACACCTATTAATAATACCCGTTCATAATGCATCCCCGATGTGTGTGCGCCGGCAAGCGCCTCCAAGTGCTCGCTCTCTCTCCCTCCCGTCTGTACTCGCCCCGTGTACAAACCCCGGCCTTTAATGCACGGACTGCGAATTCGTGTTTGTGCATGTACACGGGAGCCGCTCTCGGGGGGCAGTCCTCCTGTGGGATATGCAGCAGGCGCCGCCACGTGGGAGCGCGCGGCCAAAGGCTCCTCCCTTATCGATCATACACCTCGTCCGGTCGGGACGGCGGGGTCGGCGCGCACCCGGGGCTTTGTCTAGGAGCCATGGATAAACTCTTCTATTTGATCAAATTGGATTTTCCTGCGCGCGCTATTTTCTTTGCCCCGGGTTAGCGCGGGGCCCGCATCGATCGTTGCCGCGGATATCCCGCGCTTTTGCATTATAGATTGACCTGCTGAAAGGCGGGAGATGGTCAGCGACCGTTACTTTGACGAGAGGACGAGAGATAGAAATTTTTCGGTTCGGTACAGCCTCTTATTTTTTATGAGTTATATTATCACCGAGCATTGTTTTTTTTTTCTGCGTATAATTGGATCGAATAACGTATTCAATTTTGAGATTTACATAGACTCGAGGAGAAACGGTAATATTTGTTTGGCAGGGATACAAATTTTCTACTTGATGTTATTTAGTGAGATTAATAAAATAATAATTTAATTTCCTTATAAATCGCAATACAGATTCGAGTAACTAATGTGGAAATTGGATTATTAGTTATGACTAACTCATGTTAAACTTTTTGTAAATATTTATATTTCATTCAGAGTTTAATTTATTTAAAAAGTGATGCAAATTGAAATTCCACGAATGGACGAATAAATTTGGCGAAAAAAGCTTAGTATTACGCAGACATTGAAAAATAAATGGGTGCACAAACTTCCTATCTTCAATGATTCCACGCGTACATTGACTCGAAGTAAAATCACCGCTCCATCTCTCACTCCATTCAAGAACAAAATCTATTTTTATCGAACTGTGTCAATAAACTACCTTCAACACGCTCGACACTACTCACAGCGATGGAATCCCCATCCCGCAGACCAAACACCGCGCCAGTCCAAACAAAAATTCGCCGAAGCCGCGGGTGAAAAATTTAAACTGACTGCGCGCGGCCCGGCGTTTACAGCGGTCTCTCGCGAGCGCATCAACGCTTTAATGACCGTGATTCAACGATCGCAATTCGGAGGGGCAAAAAAAAAGCCTCGCTCTCTCGGCGCCTCGCGCGCGAGCCCACGCACGCCTCTCGGTCAACCCGCCCGCGCCTATTTTCGGAGGCGCGCGGCTAATCGTTTCTTCAAGCGAGGAGAGCGCTTCCGTGGAAGCGACGTCGCTAAAAGGCCTCGCGGTCCGACCCTTCTTTTTTGTCGCGCACTCGATGCGTCCCGCGGCTGACGCGGCGCCGATGAGTCAAACGTCGAACGAGCAAAAAATAGACAGTAGTAGTTCTTTTCTCGTAAATATTGTAATAACGAAGTGGAGGTGACTAATTTCTTCTTCTTCTTCTAGTTTTAATGGCTAGGGGACACATACGCGTCCTGATACGCCACGTGACTAATTTCAATTCGCCGAATGGCATTTACTTTTTTTTTAAATTGAAATATAGGACAATGTCAATCGTTGCGCTTCGTACTTTATTCGCTTTGAGAGTATCGAAACTTGGACGCGCTCGTGAAAAAGAGCGGGCTCGCGGTGCGGCAAATTGTATGAAAACGGCGCGGGGAGAAGTTAAGAGAGCAGAAGTGAGCATCGGCGAGTTACAGTCTTACGCAACGAGTATTATTCTGCAGGCGAGACTTATGCGAGGCAGCTGCGGTGCGCGAGAGCATTTATATCGGGACAGACGCTCGTCGGGCCGCTTCTTCTTATCGTCGGGTCTCTGCGCATTCGAGTCGAGCGCCTCGGCGCTACGTCAGTAGCGAGCGAGCGAGAGACACAAAGAGGGAGAGAGAGAGAGGATTTGCGATTTAGAGACACAATCGCGTCGTAAATAAAACGCTGAGTCACGCCGCTCGAAATAGATCGCAATTTTCTTTTTGCCGCGATCCGCGCTTTTTTTACTACCCACGACCCCGCTGAATCGTTGATTTATGCGCCCGTCGCGGATAGCTGCGCACCCCCGGTACTGATCCGCGCTAACGTTTATTTTCCAGCCGGCGAAAAAAAAAAGGAGTTGAGCGTTCAACGGGCGCTGCTCCCCTAAAAATCCGCGACGTCTCTGTCCGCGGTGTGCGCGGTATGCAGATGAGCGCTGAAAAGTTGTGCCGAAATTGGCATAAAAGTAACGAGGAAACAAACGGGCCGCGCCGAAACGGAGGCTACCGCGAGGCGGAAGCCGGCGGCCCGACGTCGATTCCCTCCTCTATCCCATCGCTGTATTAAGTCGCATAATGACGTTATATTTATGTTTCTGGAATACGTCAGCTCTTATATAGTCGGCG
The DNA here is from genome assembly GCA_035586675.1 of Eurytoma californica. Lineage (NCBI taxonomy): Eukaryota > Metazoa > Arthropoda > Insecta > Hymenoptera > Eurytomidae > Eurytoma > Eurytoma californica. Next base: position 22,548,044 of record JAXIUT010000037.1, on the reverse strand, counting down.
CATACCGAGGCGCTCGGCGCGCGCGACGTCTGAAGTTTCTTGCCGGGGCTCGGGAACTTTGCAAATTTGTTAAATTGCCAATTTACCTTCCAAACTAGTACTTTCCTCCCTCCGGCGTCCCCGTGCCTCCGTCTCTCGCTCGCTCCCGTGCGCGCGCGCGGCTCCCTCGCCCTCCGCAGCCTCCGGCCTACCGCGAGGCGCAGCTTTGCTTCGCCGCGCCGCTGCTTTATACCCTCTTATATGCGGGCGGTACACGGCGCCCGCTTCCGCCGAATCGGCAGTCGCGTGCGCCGCTCTTTTCGTACTTCGCGGTGCCCGTCTGCCGGTGTACTCAGCACATCGAGCGCTCTCGCGGTTGCTTTATTTGTTTATTTATTTATTTTGCTTTTTTCTTCGTTGATTTTGGCGTTGAGAGATGGAAATTTTCGAGAAATTTTATGGACTCGGAAAGTGGGTCCAAACAAGTTGTTTTTGTAGTTTTTGGTGCGTATTTATAGCTGTAGTCTAAAAAAATATTTGTGGTTTTGAAATTTTCGAAATGGTTGAAGAGAGCGATTTTTACGGCCGTCGATGACTTTTTTTGTGTTGGGAAATTCAGTGTTATATTTTTACGCAGTGTAAAGAGTCTAGCCGGTTTAATTACTGAAAATACACATGCTCAATTTTTTTTAATTAGGTGTATCAAATATTGGCGCTTTGCCCAGTATTTTGTAAGCACTTGATTTACCTTTAAAATAGCAAGAAATGTAACAAAATATTGCGCAAAATAATTTAAGTATTTTTACTAATCTATTAACTGTTATATTTTATTGTAGTGCGTACTAACAAGTAACATTTTCTTTTTACGTTCGATCTAAATGCTCACATCTTGCACAAAAAGTTCCACTAAAATGAATTCATTAATCGTGTCAAATGAATTGCTCGAACGACCCTTTTATCATCTACTTAGAATAGTTATTCACCGAGGCAAAGGTCGACAAAAAAAGGAATCTCCTAAAGCCAATCTCATCACACTTGCAGTTTATTCGCAAATAAACTCCCTTACTCTCATTTTCGCTTAATAAATCTTTATTTCTTCATTCTTTGCTCCTCGGTCGAGTGCGACGTCGACGCTCTCTCGCAGCCCAAGACATCGGGTCATTTTCAGGCGGCGAGGGGGAACGAGGGAGTCCGCGAGGACAGGGCAAGGGAGAGGAAGGCGGCCTTCGCGCGCCTCTTTGTCTCTTATTAGCGAATCAAGAAACTTTTTAATCTTCATTTCCGTCCAATTACGACGGAGAATTAATTATGGAATCTCTTTTGCCCAGATCCTTTTCCCTTTGCGTCACTCGCTCGGGCTTTTTACGCCGCGCGCCGGAGAGCCGACGCTCTCTCTCCCTCGTCTTATCTCACTTTCCCGCTCTCCTCTGCTCGCGCACTTTCCTGATCCCTTTCCATCCTTCCGCGGGCGACTTACTGCTTTACGTATATACGCGGGGACTAACTTTATAGTACATCGTACTCTTTGATTTTACTTCGCGGTGTATTACTCGTTGACGCGGCACCTTCTCGGCGCAAGAGGAAAGAATATGGAAAAATGGATAGCTACTCCATTAAAAGACGCGAATTTTTTCATCACTATTTTAACAGCGATTTAAAACAAATAATATGTTTCTTTTGTTTTCTCGATCGTGATTATTGTTTGTGGAGAGCAACGAGTGAACTTTCGTCGATCCACGCAGATTTGCTCAAAGGAGGAGTACCCAATTCAGTTTTCACTTTGCCAGAATAACTTTTGCAGTGTTGCACGATAACAGAACGCAATAGATTATTGCGCGCAGAGGCGTCGATTGAAGTGTTACAGATGTGTCGGCACCTATTCCCGGATGCCTCTCGGCGGAATTTCCACTATATTACGCAAGGTACCTTTGATGTTCGCCACTAGTTTCTCCCCCTTGCGCATGAAGTTTCGAATACGTCATCAAGCAAAGTGCGCTGGATACGCAAGAACGGCGCTTTTTGACTTTCAAATTATGAATGAAATAACCGTAGCAACACCCACAGCCCCCATTGGTAATCCTACCGTATCGAACATTCTCTCGTCACAGGCGAGTAAGATATCGCGTCACAGACTTTATTTAAACGCAAAACCGCGTTAGTTAAAAAAAAAATTCTCTCTCCAAGTTCCAAATTCCAAATGGGCGCACTCGCAGATTCACGACGTCAATTATTTACGTTTCATCGAGGGCGTTTTATATTTCAATCCTCTTCTACTTCGGTCCCACTCGTCGAAAGCAGCGCCGGTGCTCCACTTTTTTTCCAAATAGCGCCCGACAATCGCATCAATTAAAAACGAACGAGAGACAGAGAGCGGCACAAAAGGACGAGCGAGCACAAAGAGCGACCCGGTGAATGCGGCAAATTGTTCGAAAAAAATCACGATAATACGAAAGCACAACCTCCCTCCCGTCTCGCCGCCCCGGAGAGAGAAAGAGACGCCGAGCGACAGCGAGAAAGTGGCGTCCGCGCGGGCGAAATCTGTTTCGTTCATTAAAAAAAAAGAGAGAGAGAGAACGGGAGAGAGGGGAAGCTAGAAACCGAGAGGGAGCACGACAGTTGGAGAGATACAGCGAGAAACTGAATTGGAGTAGAGGAAGAGGCTGGATGGCTGTCGTTGCATTCATGCCACTCGTCGGCTCGAGTAGAGGAGGGGGAGTAGAGGAGAGTAGCGCTGTCCCAGAGCACAATGTAGCAATTGCAGCGCGCGCTGCGAGCGCCGGGCACGTGTAATTAAATGCAATCAGGGAAAGCGGAGTGCTCCGAATTGCCAACATTTTGCTCGCTCCTCCCTCGCGCCGGGCAACATCCCGCAGTGCACCCCGCCTTTCCACGCCGGCAAGCAAGCAATCTCCGAACGGCTAAGACACGCGCTCTATACCCGTGTCCGGTCGCGCTCAAATGGCCGCACTCCCGAGTTCCTAGTCGCGCGTTACGAAGGCCCGCGGCGAAATTTCATGGCCGGAGCGATCGACGAAAATTCACTCCGGCGGGATTCACTTTATTTTCGCTGAATGGATCGAGAGAATAAAGGACACGCGGGGGTTGAGATTGCGGTGGTGACGATTAAAATCTTTTGAATTCATTGTTTCCATTTCAAGTTCCGATCGGCTATGTTTGATTTATTTTATACCAGCGCGGAGCTAGAAAGAAGAATAAAACGCTTTTCAAATCGGAAGTTTCGCTATTAGCGCGGAGTTTCTTTCATACGTGTGTGCGGTGGGGTATACACGCGCAGAAGCACAAGCGCGGAAACCGAAAAATATAATAATCTCTTGGTGCACTTTGAGAACTTTGCTAGAATCTCAAAAAGAAACAAACTTCCAAAGTAGATAATACCTTGGGTTAGTAAGACATAAATATAGAAACTTGGTGAAATTTTAAAATACTTTTGTGGCAGGGATTTTAACATTACCTATATAATAATTAACATGTTTTTATTTTCCACTGCGCATAAAGTGCGTACTTTATTCCCTAGCAACGGGAACAAACGTATGAATTTTATGCGCTGAGTGAAAAAAATATCGTATGCGCCAAGGGAATAAATAAAGAATCCCTCGGATAGTATGTTTGTTGTTGGCTCGGGTGACAATTTCCATGCGATCCGAGTCATTCTTTATTTTTACTCTCTATAAGGTGCATAATATATTATTTTCTTTTCTTCTTCTTGTAACACCAACAAGACATCACACGTTTAAATTAATGATAATTTTCTTTGTCGAACGACATAATAACCATATAATTATTTTTCAATGTAAATCTCTGAAGTACTTCAAAAGGATTTCTTCAACACTTATTCACGACAACACCACTTTTAAATATTTCATTTGAATAACAAATGTATTCTCCCTTAATAATTGGCACGCCTTTGTCACGCCTGAAAATTCCATTCTCCTCTCGACGGAATAGGGTTAAAGAAAGCACGAAAAGAAATAAAGAGAGAGAGAGAAGCCGAGTAGGGAATGACCGGAAAGGAGTCTGCGAGCCGTTTTAAAGCGAGTCGAGCCGAAACCAATAGGGCGGATACTCCAGGGAGAAAACTAAAAAGCGAGAGAGAGAGAGAGAGAGAGAAAGGTTCGAAAGCGCGCGAAGGGGGAAACAAAGCTGTCCGAAAATCCCGGTAGGGGTGTGCGCGCTCGCTCCCTCTCGCTCTGGCTTCAAGCTCGGAATCCACGATAGGAAAAGCGCGGACAAAAGGTTTCTAGGCGGCCTATAATTCAAGCTTGATGGCTGGAAGGACGCACAGTGCACGCGGCCAGACAACGAGACTTTCAGAGTGAGGGGGAGAGAGGGAGAGAGAAAGAGAGAGGGAGCGAGAGAGGGTCCGCGCACGCTCGCCTCCGAAAACCCGAGCTTGGGCCGAGCGACCGAGAGAGTGGCTTAAAAGAGAAAGGGAGAATTACGAGGTCCCTTCCGCTGCCGCGCCTGCACGAGCTTCCGCTTCCGGTCGCGCGCTCGCACGTTACTGTCTCTCCATTCCTCTCTCTTTCCCTCTCTCACGTCCCTCTCTCAGCGAGCACTGGCTGACATGTATGTATTCTGTTCCCATTATTGATACATTGCACTGCTTATGCGTTGTTTGAGAGTGATTTTGATTTCCCATTTTGATGTATATGCTCCAATTCATATAGCGTGAGCTTTTCGTCGTCACAAGAAGTTCTCATGTTTCCAAACCAATCTTCTATAATGAATCTGCTGTCACCTACATGAATGTTATTTATTAGAAATCCTCAGTTTTCGTTTAATCATCACATTCTCACTTGCGCAAATGCGTGTGCACTTAACTCTTCATAGGCAAATTTGTAATCTGAAACAGTATTTTTAGACTCGGCCAAATAGGACCGTAAATTCTTAGCTGGAATTTAAAGATTCATTATTCCTTCATTCATTCTCTCTGTTCATCTCTCTCTTTCGCGCGTGCAGTCCGGAGTTTCAGGTTGTGCTGCGAGGGCGCCCCTGGTGCAAGGAAACTTCGCACAATGGCGCAACTTAGCCATTACTATCGCCCGGCTCCCCGTGGGCAGAGAGAGAGAGAGAGCCGGCCTCTCGGCCGCGCTCGTTCTCGCGCCCCTATCTCCATCGCGCGATGCCCTCAAAGCGAGAGAGGACCACCGGGCGTTAGGGGTATTACGGCTCGCTTCGGTCAGTATCGCGCGTACCACCCTCCCCCCCCTCGTACCCGGGGGTACTTATATCTCCTAGCGCCCCCTCGCCGCCCGTATATACGCGACGCAGGTGATTCCCTCGTAACTGGCGAGTAAATTTTCATGCCCTCCCCCCCTCCCCCTGCCCCCGCGCGCACCGCCGCTCCCCCTCTCGTTCGCGAGCGTTAATACCCTCGGCGGTGCGTGAGCGTGTGCGTCAGCGTCGCTGCGGGCACGGGGAGGGGCCGCAGCCTCCGGCCGGAGTCGTAAACCCCTCGTTTCGCCGACGGATTTCTGATTTCAATTAGCCGGCGAGCAAGGGCCGAGGCGCACGTGCCGCGCAACAAGCACCCCCCCGGCCGCCTCCCCCACCCCTCTTGGCACCCCCTTTCCCTCACCTTTTTACGCTCGCCGCTCTCTTTCTCCTTCTCCGCGCCGTGCGGGGAGCGAGGGCCTCGAGGGCGCCGCGGCCCACTTCAAGAACGCGCGCTCGTAATGTACGTTCACTGTCAAGGTTTTACCCGAGTTATGGCGCACTTTGTAGCTTCGCTCCCTCCTGCTTTTCACCGGCTAATTTTTTAATTTTCTCTGGCGGCTAATGTTTTCTGCTTTTTTTCCGTTCCCTTTTTTTTTGGAGAAATACTGCTCTTCCCTTTTTTTACGAAGCGGTGCCTCCGTCGACTCTAGATTGAATCGTTAAATTAAATACAGAGATTATATCGCAGTTTCATCGGAAAATAAAGTACGAAAGAATAAAAAAGTCCATTATTAAAAAATGAAGGAGCCTCGTATCTTAATTTTCTTCCGCAAGTAGTAAAAGAAAGATGCGGTGAGGCAGCGGGAAAAGATATTGCCGAAACGTGAGACGACAAAACAGGAGAGGCCGTTTAATCAAGGCACCGATGACCCGGAATGACATTTAAATTAACTTAAACATAAAGTATTCATCGGGCTGGGGTCGTTTAAGGTGCGCGTGCGCTTGTATATGCGGCGCACAAAGGCAGCGTTGCGCGGTGCTCCAGCGGAACGTCGTTAACAGTGCCGCGTATAAAGATTAATTATTACGGCGGGAGGAGGGCATACTCGGCTGCTCCGCTTTGCTCTGTCGTAACGACGCGTGTAGAGCCTCCCGCATAATGCAAGGTGAACGTTCCGTGGCTGCGCGTCCCGCGGACGTGCGATTAGCCCGTGCGAGAGCCCGAGCGAGCGAGACGAAGCTCGAGGGCAAGAGAGAGAGAGGGGAGAAAGCGCCGTGGGGCGCCCCGTTGATTAACGAGCAGTTAATCGCGTCGATAATCGCAAACGCGCCGTGGCGGCGTTTGCGCAAGACACGCGTTAACCCGATCCTTCTTTCCCTCCGCTTCGCTCTATTTTCGGCGCGCGCGCGAACTCCCCCCCGTCGCTTAATGCCGAATTTATTCGAACGGCAAAATCCACGCGTTTTTGTTTTTTTTTTCCGAAAAAAAAGGGAGAGAGAGCATGTTCGTGCGTTCAAGAAGAATATACTGTTATTGCCGGATGCAACGGCGGTGGCATCGGTGCAGAGTTAAAATTGTAACACTGTAGGCGAGATTTCAGCGCTCAATGTATCAATGCTCGAAGGCATTGCCAATTCCAACTATTTCGAGCACCTGCATACTACGGCTAAATGCGAGGTGTTAATACGGCTCGTTCGCGCAATTCGTTATCGGAACTCCCGGTGCCGTTCTATTTCGCCGGCATTATTTTATAAAAGTTTGACAATCGATACCCGGGCGCGGTGCAATCGCAGCCCGTAATTCAATCGGGCGAACGGGGCTCCGATAGCGGCCGCCGCCGCCCGCCGAAATTAAAAGGAAAAACTTTGCGCGAGGCTCGCGCGAAACACGAAAGTTCGGCAAACATTCGAAAGAGCCGCCGCGGCCCCCGCGCTGTATCAAAGCCTCGTGCAATCTCCGCGGGGACCGCAAAAATCCCGCGCTCCGTTTTTCCCCTTTTGCCGGGCGGGCGCGGAAGCCTCCGCCGGAGGGCAGCTTGCCAAGTCGGCAGGCCCGTGTCTTTTCAGCCGCGATGAATGCCTAATTCAGTTGGCGGCCGCCGCCCGTCCTCGGGGAGTTTTCTTCTCCCGGGCCGTTTATTGCCCGCGGGTTCTCTACCGCCCCCCGGCCCCTTCCCCGCCGGTACTTCGACGCAGTACATAACCCGAATCCGATCGGGAGCCGGCGCGGTACGGGCCACCGGCTGTAAAGCCGCGTTTTATGACGAGCTAACGGATGTAAGCCCGACGGTTATTGTTACGAGCGCGGACCTCCGATGCGCCCGATAAACCGCCCCGGACTTTTTGACGCGCGGAATTCAATTTCGCGAGAGCGCACATTTCGATTAACGACGGTATACGCGGCTCCGCGGCGAGGAGGCGTCGCGGATACGGTGCGTCGGCTGGAAAGGTGTCGAACGCTGAGTGAATAATTGCGCGAGGCTGCCACCGAGCTCTTCCTCGCTGATGTGCGTTTTAGGGCGAGGATGCCAGCAGTTTGCTTAGCAAACGCGCTTCAATCGAGTTTATGGCCGCTGCGCGCTTCTCTACTCTTTCTCTTTGGAAAGCTTGCGCTTGTCTCCCGATCTTTACTGCCTTAAGAATACAACATTTAAAAGGTTTTGAGGAACGTTAAAGGCAGGAGAGTTTGTAATAATATTAGCATTTGCTTTTTGAAGATGTTTGTTTATTTCGTAGTTCGATGTAGATAATTTTCATGATGTAATATGCTTGGTGTTCAAGCACTAGGAAATGTTTAGCAAAATATTACATGAAAGATACACTAATCAAAATAGCAAAATGTTGGTGTGTAAACGAAAAAATAGAAAAAATATAAATCTCTCTCTTTGTTTACGTATGTCCATGTATACATATGAACATGTGAAAAATTGCACGCAAAACGTTCATTCGTACCGATATGCAAACATAAATTTTTTGAAAAGTACTTTTTGCCTTTATATACCAAAATCAGAAAAAAATGTTGTTTAGCAATACAAAGCTTTATAAAAAGCAGTAGGCTATGAATGATTAACTCGCAAAATTATTATGCTATTTCTATTGCCGGAAATATTCTCTTCTCGTTAAGAATCGTCAATTGCGAAGTTTTCAGAATGAACCTGCGCGGGCTATAAGGGAACCGTGACGTCAATGGAATTGAAATGGTTTCACAGTATCGAAATTACCTCAGTCCAATGCTCTGCCAGTCGTTGACTAACTACCTTCCTTACGCGCCTTGCCTCGGCTCTGTTGCTCGGCGCTACGACCTCCTGCATCCGCAAGCTCTCCTCCGTCCCTCCATCCAGCGTCGCGCGACGCCTCGTGGAGCACCTATGCAGGCGGGGAGCGAGAAAATAGTCGTCCATCCGTCAGTGCCCCGGCGATCGTCGGGTCATAATGACCGCCGTCTTTGTGCGTCGCGTGCACCCCGCGTGTGTGCAGGCGCGCGCCCCCCGGCTAACTTAGCGCGCCAGGGACGGGCATTAATTTGGCCGAGCGGTACGGAGATGCCGGTACACGCGAGCGCCGGCCGCGCAGCGTCCCACCTTCCGGGCGATCACTCCCCAGGGAGGACCGGGCTAACTGATCGCCCCTGCTCGAGCGACGACGACCGATCGATCCTCTGCTCCTTGGGCGTCCGCGCGCGGGGGGAGCGATCGGACAAAAAGTCGACCGACCGACCGACCCGTGTAATGAAAGGGGAGATTGATAGACTGCGGATGCCGTGATATTGTGAGTAGCTGGTCGCGGATCGCGGAAACGCTGTTTTTCTACTTTGCGAAAGGCGTTCGATGATTATACTCGTCCTTTTTGGCTTCGACAATGTTTTTTGTCGAATTCTGTTTTTGGAATTCTTCATAGTTTCTATTCCAAAGTTTGAAAATTATATTCTTTTAGATCTGCACCGTTCGAAATATTACATAATAGTCCGAGAGCCCGCAACTGTTCTTAATGTCTAACTTTATTAAGCTTCATGATATTGTAGTTTCTTTAGCATGATCTTCACTTACACCTGTTAAGTAGAACAACCCTAAATGGGCAATTTATAGTCCCAATGGACACTGTATCGATTAAATTCTTTATGCGTCATCTGCGGAACTCATAATTGCATAAAAGTTTCCTACTTGGTCTAAATAACAAACACAATGAATTTCAAGTTTAATAAAGTTAGACACTAAAGTCGTCACCCGCTCTCAGATAGAACACATCATATCAACTTATCCGTCGCTTAAAAGTTTGAAGCGGTTCGATAAACGTTAAGCAAAAGTTGCGCTTTCCCTTTCCATTTTTCGCAGTACTTTGTCGATTCTAAAAAGATTTATCCTCAATTTTCTACTCCTAAGGCCTGAAGCTTTGACTAGTAGACCTACAGATCAAAACATCGCTCAAAGAATAATATAAGCAATCAATTCTTTACAAAAGCTCTGCGAACTTCCCGACGAATCCAGGGGCTCGGTATAAAGAGGACCGCGACCGACACACGGGCCAAAGTAAACGCGAAACTCGAGCGTCGGTATCCGTGGGAGCGGCGAGAAAAGGCGTCGGTCCGATCGCGGCGATAAAGTAATGAAGAGACGGCCGCGGTCTCGTCGGGTCGGGCGTCTTTATTCTCCTAGGGGCCGTTCGACGTTTACCGTCGGCGATGTTTTCCAGTTATCCCGTATAAAGTTTGTAAAGACCTCTCGGGGAGAGCGCGCGCGCGAGCCCCAGTCGCCGAGCGGCGAATCGACTTTTGCGCGCGGATCGACCGGCCGCGGGCAATAAATCGCCCGGCTCGGCGTAATGCGCGTTAGCGGAAAGAGTCCGAAGCCGTTACAGCGGCTCACCCGATCGATTTCAGATACGGCGCCGCGCGCGCTGAAAGACCGCGAAATTCTTCTACTCGATTTCCGTAATTGCCGACCGGTTTTCGCGATATTTTTCCCCCCGTCGCGTTCCGTTTCCCGCACCGAAACCGCCCCGCTGCGAGTTAATGTTTAAAGAGCCTATAAACTCTCGACGTACTTCGATTTAATTTAGCTTTTCTTTTGCTATTTGGTTTCAGCGAGTAATAACAAAATGAGCAGTGCGTGTACACGTGTCTCGGCAATAAGAGAAGACTGCGAGAGGGGGGATGAAAAAAACGGGGGCGAGGGAAAAGAGAAGCATTCCGCTCGGCTTTTCCGATCTGTCATTCAGCGCGCAGCTCGGTTTTGGCGAGTGTCGCCGCATTCCTTTCGCTTCCTCGAGCTCGGAGCGGCACCTTCCTCCCGCCTCCCTCGCTCGGCCCCTTGGCGCGATGGAGAGCCCGCGCGATTATTCGTTCCGCGTGGGAAAGTGAAGAGCGAGCGAAAGAGAAATAGAGAGAGAATGCCGTAGTGACGGTAATAACAGAGCTGTCCGTCAAACGCGAAGGTTTCGGGCTTCCTCGGCCCCTTGCCCTCTTTCTCTCTCTTCTTCGCTCACTCACTCCCTCGCCCCCTCTCCTTCTTTCTTTCCGCGCAACGTCGGCCTGCCAACGATCTGTCAGTTATTTTTGCCCCCGCTGATATCCGCTTCCATAATCGTCTTGACGAGCGGAGGCCCCGGCGCTGAAAGGACGCCCGTTTCCTTCGGATGTAAGAAACGGAGAAAAAAAGAGAAATTAAACACACGGCGTTTTCGGGGCTTTCGGATTTCGCCCGGGCTATAATTGAAACTTCTTCGGCTTCGACCATAATTGGCCCTCGGCCTATTACAAGAGGTGCGAGATATCGAGCTTCTTGTAGTCATTAATATGGTTTTACGAGAAGATGATTTATGATGAGATAGTAATACTTCAAAGAAAAGGTCATTTTGATGTAATTTACTGTTTTACAATTGTGTGGGATATACTTGTTGAATGTAAAATGTATACAGAATTGATGAATAATGCGGCAGCTCGAGTGAAATTGCCAACGAAGGAAGAAGAATTAGTTTTAAGTTACAACTCGAGAGGTTTTTTTTCTTTTAAGAAAATATTTTGGTACTCTGAAAACTGTTGCATAATAAAACTAGTAAATCTACGAAAATATATTTCTTGACTTACACAAATAATCGTGACTAATTATCTTAAATATAGTACGCGTATCCTAAAGCGCAGTTAATGAAATTTCTAAAAATAGTTTCAACATTTTTTTTAAGAAGCTTGCGTTAATCACGATAGAACACCGATTAGTAATATAAAAGTTTATTTTTATTTAAATAATAATTTTTATTATTATAATTTAATAAATGTTCCTTCACTTTTATTTTGATTACTATTGCCAATAAAATATCTATACTCTATAGAGTACATAACTAATTGTTATTAAAAAATTTAATTTAATTTTGTCTTTCTATGTTACAGGTGAGTTACAAAAGAATACAAAACAAGCACAGCCTTTAGTAAGTTTTAACCACCACTTAATTAGTGTAATATATTAAATTAGAATAGCCCCAAAATAGAACTAAACAACATCGAAATTCTCAATTCAGGACAATAATTAATTGGAGCCGCATTCAACGTGAAAATATTTCCTCATCCACCGGCGCTCACTCACTTCCAATTCGCAATTATGAAGAAGCAATACGAAACATCATAAAATCAGCCCAATAACAAACGACCCTAAGAACGCGCCAATAAATCAGCAAAATTAATTCCCGGCAAACGCGGCAACACGCGCGGACGCTTGTTACACCGTTCGCTCGTGAAATGCGCGCAGTGTGAAAAATCGCCGGCGACAGCGGCTCGCGCGTCGAACGGCCGTGTGCATGCGCACGAGGCGGCGAATCATGATCGCGGCCGATTCGTCCAGAATAATCGAGGGCGCTTTGGGCCGCGCCCGCTTCTCCTCCGCTTTTACCCGCAAATCCGCGGTAATTAAGTAAACGCGACGCGCAAATACCGCGTCGAATCAATCACCCGGGGCGCGGCGCGCCGCGCGCTTCAATCACGCGCCGCCCACCCAGCGGAAGAAAAGTGACCGTAAACCGGACGCACCTGCGCGCCCCGCGGATTTATGAAAGCGATCGGGCGCGAATTCGGCGAAGCGTGACGAATGCAAAGTCGACGCGATCGCGCGTAATAACAAATATCGCGCCCCTTCCGCGGTCGTCTGGTCGGCTGCCAGAGGCGGCGTCCCCTGCACCAGACAATACCCGCGCGCCCCGCGTTTTCTCGAAATAACGCCTAATCTCTCGGGGCGAACGTTACGTTGCCGCTACCATCGAGATTAGTCACGATGCCAAATGGCCCGCGTGTACAGGACGAAGCTACGGTGGCCGCGCGGCCGCGGCTCGCACACTTAAGTGCATCTCCCTCCCTTTCTCTGACTCACGCCTTCTGTCTCTCTCTCCCCTCCTCTCTTTCTATTAAAATTACGAAAATAACGCGATAGAGGTGGAGCGCTGACACTTAACTAATGCCCTCGCGCCGCGCGCCGCATATTTTACAATGAGGAGCTGCAAATGCGCCGGAAAAGGCTGGCCGATTACTGCCGTCGGTGCGAGACCGCTCCGATGTGTTTTTAAGCTTGACTATTTTTACGCTCTAACCTTTTTCAGGCGCAAGCTTTTCCAAGCTCCTTCTAACATTGCTCGAAATAGGACTAATTCGTTTTGTAGTAAGAATACCCGTGAACTAGTACATGTGCAATATACGTATAATATAAATCCATTCTATATTTTCTACCACAAAAGTAAATACTTTAATTTTGTTATTGTTTTACATTTTATTTTCATTATAATGATATTTAATATTTTTTTATCATTTCATATATGATTCGTTCCAGATAATGCCGTAATTGTTGCGATTAATTAAAAATTAAATGAATACTTTATTTTATATCTTTAACCTGAATTTTAATTATTTAATTATCACTTTTATTATTTTAGTAAAATTGAAAAAAATATCTAAATTTACAATAATTTTTAAATAAAATGAATTCTATTTACAATTAAACGATAGCATCGCTCATTAACGCTTACCATTGTTCAATTAAAAGAAGAATTCCGACTTTCCGAGTCCGTGTCGTCGAGCGGTGTCGTGAGCCAAATAACGTGAAAACCGCTCGCCTCTCCTCCCACGGCGCGACAAACTCAATTTGCAGCTGGGCACCCGTCGTTTCCTCGATACTGCACCGTAAAAAAAGGCAGCGGCGCTCGGGGCGCTTTGACTGACGCGCGACGACTCGTGCCAATGTCTCTCGCCTCATATCTCGGACACCGGATGAAATAAGCGCTCCGCTCTCCCGTTTTCTTCCCCGCTCAAGCTCAAGCTCGGACGGCGCGGAGGACGGAAGATTGATCGCGCGCGGAATTTCGCCGGTCGTTTCCACCGCCCAAGGACGCCGGTCTACTCGAGAGCCGGGGGCAATTGATGGCCCGCGAGGCATTGTCGCGCTCGCCGCGAGAAAAAGCTCCGCGATTTTTTTAATTAAGCGAGGTCGCGAGGAATTTTTACTTCGACTTTGGGGCAAACGAAATTGTAGGCGTTCTTTTTATCACTCGCGTCTAATTCGATGAGTGAGAAATTTTCTCAAATGTAAAGTGAAAACAAACATTTTGGCTTTCATAATTTGTAAATTCTTTCCGAGTAATTATTAATGATTTATACCCTTCGAAGAAGGTGTTTTGTGACTTTGTTTATGGTCTATTATTATTAGACATTTTGAGCTTTACATTCCTGTAAATTTATTATTAAACTTACTTTCGCACGTGTTGCGTACAATAAATTTAGATAGCTACACTAAACGCCATCCACGTGGCTAAAATTGGCATAAATTTCATTACCGAGCAAATTGACAAGTCCAGAGATTTTTCGAAATACCTCACTGAACCCACGAGAAAAACAATCCTCCTTTCAATTTCAACCGTTCGATCTCGATCATTTCATCTTGGAAAACTTTCACAAACGCAAAAAGCCGAGTACCGGCGTGTTGGGCCACCTTTTTCCGCTCGAACTATAGTACGTAACTCTCAAACGAAGCGACGCGTGCCCCCCAAACTCGCGCAAGCTCCCGCGAAGGAGAGAGATAGAGATCTCCTATCAAGTTGTTTTGTAGTCGGCGCCATTGTTGGAGAGAGCCAGGAATAGATTTAGTTTCTCTCGGCATCCCTACTCTGAGGTGTTCGGGACCCGCGTGTGCCCCCGAGCGAGACAGACGATGCCGTCCGAGAATCAGAATTGGAGGGGGTCGAAGACGGAAACTGCGCCTAGCGAGGGAGAGGGGAGGACAAAAAGATTGATAGATTTATTTGTTTATTCGCGTGTTGCAGATGTTATTAATGACGACGTATTGCATCACGCGAGGGAGCGCGCGGCGCGTTGAGGCTCCCTTTCAGATTTTTTTCGGGAGGCAAAAAAGCGCGCAACCAGTTATTCAATCAAGCAAAAGTTTCATTTGCAAGGACGTGACGCGCGGATTAAATAGAATCGATAACTTTTTTTATTGTCGCTAATAAAAAAAAATCGAGGTTACGAGATATCTCACGGGATGTTGAAACTAAGCGGCATTCGACTGTATTAATAACAAGATATTAAGCGAGGAACTCCGAAAAGCGCTTTGATGTGTTAAAACAATCATAAATAACGTCTATTTTTAAAAAGATAAAAAAAATAACTTAGCGTAAATCATACATTTCCATTTTTCCCCGATGAAAAAAAAAAGCGGCGACAAAAATAAAGCATCATTATCTTGAAAATCTCACGGAGGAAAAGCGCGCGCGCGGCACAATGAGAAATGAGAAAAGCTCGAAGGAAGATGAGAGAGCGGCGTTGTCGTTGCGGAAGGTGAGGAGAGCGCGGCGGGAGGGAGGGAGTGACGAGGAGAAAAAAAACGAAGGGAAGAGCGATAGAAAGTCCCCGCACGCTGGCTGCGCGGTACAAGTGCGACTGCCGTGCGGGTACACCCTACAGGTGGTGGGCGTCTCGACGTCGAGCGCCGCGACGACGGTCAGCTCGCTCCGTCCCTCTCTCGCGCGCCGCGAGCGCGCCGCGCGCTCGGGCGATACTACGCGCCGAGGAGGCCTCGGCTCAGTTCGCCGCGTTCTTTATACCGGCGCGCTCGCGAGTGCCTGTGCGGCGTGTCGTCTCTCTCGCTATACCGCCGGGCGCGATGTGCCGCGACGCTCGGCGTACTCCGCTCGGTGCAGTGCATCGTCCTCCTACCCGCCGGTCCCAGTGATTGTTTCCCCCGTAAAAAAATAAAGTGACGCGGTGTGCCCGGCAGTGCGGCCGCGGAGGTGTGCCGAATACGCGGACCCGTGTCCAATGGCTAGAGCCGTGGCTCGAGTTGGTGTGACGTAACGTGCAGCCCGCCGGAGTCCGATGATCAGCGCCGGGAGCGCGCGACCCTTTTTCCTCGCCGGCGCGGCCGAGCGACTCTCGCCGATCCTGGGAGATCTGTTCGCCGACTCGCAGGTAAATCGATCCGCTTTTCGCGGGTGCACTGCAGAGTGGTTTTTTCTTTCGTGGACTTCGAAAATTTTTAACGCGACCGTAACCAAGGAGATAAGTCAAGGAGGAATTTGAGAAAAAGGGAGCTTTGAGTGTACGATGGGTACACTGCGCACTGAGAGAACTAAAGTGCACGTGCGGTGCCGGTGGGTGGATCGAGCGGGCGGGGGGCGAAAGAGCCGTCGCTTCGCCTAGTCGTTATTTTGGAAACTGGCGACCTTCCACGTGGTCGCGGATGCGCACGTCGCAGCGCGGAACAATGATGATTTCAGAGACGTTTCCCTTCGCAATTGGGTCAATTCGCGGCTAACGAGGGGGCAGGCTGGACCTCGCTTTCCACGATTTCACGGCGCAATAGCGCGAATTTGACGGGGACGCAGCCGGTGGTGTGCGCCGAGACCGGGGCACGCTTCGCGTTTTATCGATTTTCCGCGGCCGCAAACGTGAGTCCGAGGCGTTCGCGCTGATTCGTTTGCGGAGTGCGCCGATGATTATTTCGAATTTTCGGCGGGATGGGGGATCGTTGGGTTGAAATGAAAGTGCAAATTCGACGGCGCTCGCTGGATTGTGGAGGTTGTTAGAGTGATATATTTCAGGCTGGTCGTTATGGTGATGAAATAAGAGGAATTGCGTTTCAATTTTTTACAGACGATGTGGGAATATATTTATTTAATTTATGAAGTCATCGTATAATGTTTTAATTCGATGAGTTAATTTTGTTTAACTTTTTTAAATATGAATAATAAGTAGAAAATGTTTTAATCAAACATAAGGTACTTGAACATATAGTAAACATGAGATGAAGAAATCAGCATGTAGTGAACAATTCATACGTTCAAATAGCAGTTTTTATTCAAAAATATTTAATATAAGTAAATAGCATGCAGTGAAATAATGTAAAGAAACATATTTTTATATAATAATTAAAGTTTTCGTAAATATTCGATTGACAAACTGTATATTTTTCGTTAGCATTTTTTTGTGGACTTATAAGGGAGGCAACACTTGGTGAAAACATTTACGAAAAAAAGGCGTTTTTATCAGCGTAACGCAGCGTCATGGCGCAACTTTCAGTTGTCGCGCAGTCTGTCATCCGAGCGATTCGCTCGTTTTCCATGGCAAGCATCTATCAAAATCAATCTTGGCATATAAAGATACATCTTTGGGACGTGTCAAACTCAACAATCATGATAGATTAACGCTCGCCGCACCGGCGAATCATTCGGAAAATTAATAACGCCGACGTGCCCCGCCAATTCACAACTTGCACGCGAACGCCGGGAAAAAATTTACCCCAGGGTACGATCCACTACGGAGCGTTAATTCAATATCAAACTTTGCACTTCGTAAAAAAAATATATTTCCTGCTTGAAAAAGAATCTGTAGTCTCGCTATTTGTACTAACAGCACCACCTGCCGTGACTCATCAACGATTATTTTTCTTTTTCTTTTATAAACAATAAAGTTGCGCATTTAGTTTATACTACAGAATTCGGTACGAGCGCATCTAATATCGCGCGTCGCGGAAGCACGAAGGGGCAAATAATAAAATCCCACTCTCGTCGTACAAAGTCTATTTTCACTCAAGTGAATTCCACCTCCGACTCAAGCTTTGTACACTCGAAAAAGATTTCCCTCTATCTCTGCCGCCGCAGCCGGCGTGCAGCCGGCTTCACCTCGCCCACAATACACGCCAACTTTCGCGATAACGTTTCCCCTTTCCATTTTTTATCCCTCCCCTCGTCCCTCCGAGTCCTCGACGCGCGCGCAATAATAATAGCGCTAAGGTCGGGGGAAAAAAGAAGTCGCGGCTGAGAATCCCGCGAAAGTATTATATTAGAAAATCCTCCCGTCGGACGGGTCGCTCGACGCCGTACACCCGGAAGCGAATCGAAGAAAGGGTATTTCGCGGCTTTGTTCCCTGAAGGAGGAAATTATCCCGGCGGTCCCTTTCCTCCTCCCGCGGTATCCTCCGCGGCGGTCCCTCTTTCTTTGCCTCGCGCACGCGCCTCGCCTTAAAGCTCGCGCTTATACAGCTGCAGCCGTAATTTCTCGTCCGGCAGGGGAGACTTCCTTGTTTTGCGAGAAATTTGTGTGCTCGCGCGAACGCAGAACCTCTCCTCGCCAAATGGCGAATTTCGCTGCGAGGCTGCTGATGACGATATTTCTCCTTTCCGTGTCATGGACCGCAAGCCCTCCGGGGCTTTTAATTGTCAGAGAATTTTAGCCGCTTTTATCCGCTCAGCCTTTTTTTCGCGAAAATCGAGGCTGGTTGGCTGATATTTATCAAGCAAACTTTAATGGAGAGATGTGAAAAAAATGCGAAATTTAGTGACACTATGGCTTGGACACGTTATATCACCTCGATAAAAATAGTCTTTCCAGTAATAAAAAATAGAAATACAAAAAGGACAGTTAAAATGCATCCATCATTCTAGTACTCGATTAGAAAAATCAATTATTATTGCCCCCACGAACTCTAATCACCGATCGAACAATCGATCACCGCTGCGCGATCGAGCCGGCGTTTTATTGAAAACGTCCGCGACACGAATTGTCTGTCTGCGCGACAATGAAAAGAGGACAATTTATGAAGCCTAAAAATGCCTGGGAAATTAGAAAGGAATAAATCAGTTGGAATCCCATGGAGACGCGGCGAGTGCAGGGCGGGGGGAGTGAAGCGCGTTAGGAGCACGGGGGAATAGGCAGCCGCTATTTTGCTCCGAATTCCGCGCGCGTGAGCAATAGAGCGGGAGGGTCGCGAGGATGAGAGAGACGGCGAATGCCTTATCAAAAGCGTCTTACGCGCCGGTTGCCAAGGCGATGGGCACCGGGAGAGGGACAGGACTGCCGCTCGTCGCTCGCGCGTTCTCCTCCACTCCATCCGCCCGTTCCCCGGTGATCCCGAGGTATATAAGCGCGCATTTCCATCGACGTGCTCTCGCTACTTCAGTGGCTCTTTTCTTCCATACCTTTTTTTCTCCTCCCACCCCCCACCACCTCACCTTTCCTTCTCCGTTAGCGAATTATTATTGTTATTTTTATCGCGATATGTTCGCTGCTTTCTCCCATCCAAAATGAATCGAGTGCGTTTACAAGGGTCGTTCGGGTGATGTAGAGCGTCGTTTCTCGCGCGAAGTGTCCCTCGTCATTCCCGCGTGACGTTTCCTTTTTTCCCACGAGGGAGGGGGAAAAAGTGCACGATCGACATCGAACATCGACGGGACCTAATTAAAACGATGAGCGCGCACGACTCTCGAGCTTGCGGGGCTAAATTTAGCGGGCGGCGCGCAAGCTCCGGCGCGAATTCGACGCGGAAACGTCCGCGCTACACCTTCTCGCGAGCGTATGACTCGGGGAAGTAACTTCAACTCGTTTCCCCCGAGACGCGCTCTTATTTGCTTTCTCTCCGTCTCACTTCCGATCTCCGCGCGCTCGCGCGCTCACTTTCCCCATTTCTTTTTCTGGCTCTGGGCCGCGCCAGTTCCGGGATTTCATTCGACTTCGCCAAAGCCGGTTTCGAGTTCGAGGTGGCGGTTTGCCGTCGCGGCAAAAACTCCCTCGGTGGCTTCCGCCTCTTTTCGAATTTTCTCGATTTTCCCCACCAATCTCTTTCTCACTCTCTCTCTATCTCTCTTGCCGACCTTCCGCGCGCATATTTCTTGCCTCGGAACTTTTACCTCTCTGCGCGTGCACTTGTCGCGGAGACGCATACCAGGACACGCTGTACCCACACGCTCTGGTGGAGGCACTTCGCCTCGACGGTTTTTCAGCGAGTACTTCACCTTTTTATTTAACTGATGTAACGGCTGTTGGATTTATCGAGTGCACGATGAACTAAGAGATAACTTATTAGCAAAAATTTTAGTGTTTAGATTTACCACATTATGTGATGGCACGTTCTTAATTACCAACAATATTAATAAAAATTAAAATTAAAATTTTGAAGAAGAAAATTATAATTATTTTTTAAATGTTTTTTTTATAGCCTTTAAAAGAGATAATTCTTATAATGTAAACACAATGTGAATTCACTAATAATCTTTACAGTCAAGGGTTTGTTTATTCTGTGTAACCACATACTATTTTTAAATATAAATCAGCAATTATTATTTTAAACAATTTTTCTAAAAGAAATTGGTCAATCATTATTTTTAAATAAAAAGTCAGGTGCAATCAGTAGGAGTCAATAATTTCTTAAATGATCGCATCCTTTTTATCATCGATTTAAACTTTTTGAGTAGAAGAGCAGATATTCTTGATATTTTGATTTTACATACATCGCGTCTTTGGTGGAATCATAAGCTGAAATAAAATTCGACGAGAGAACAGAATCCCGACCATTTAATGCATTTTCGACAAACGACATCCCTCTAAGAAATAGAGAAGCACGCTCTTGGGCCGGTGCAGTTCATAAAGGGAGTCAATAAAAATCCAATGCGGCCGGAAAACCGGCAGTCGAGCGGAACTTCTCGAACAAGACGGATCGGTACAGCCGGGCAGGGAGTGTAAGAGACGAGGGAAAAAAGGGGACGGGAAAAGCTCGTTGCTCGCGCGGCCGCGCGCCTCCTTTTATACACAAGTTCATTGGTTTTTCTCGGCTCTCGGGGCCACGAGCCAACAACAGCTGTGTCGCAGTCGTCGCCGCGCCTCCCCCCGTCTCTCCCCCCAGCTCGGCTCGTGTCGTGCATCCCGAATGCACGTAACCGAGGGGAGGGGGAGCGCGCGGCCGGAACGTCCCAATTCATCTTGGCTTCGGCGGCTTTCCGTTAAAACAATCCGTTCCACATCTCGCGCTTACTCGCTCTCGCACTTCTTCTCGGGCGCCCGAAAAAGCATCGGCCCGCTCGTAATTCATTGTCGCGCGCGACTAGCCGAGAGAAGCCTTTTTGGCAGGCCGCGCAGCCACGAACTTTGCGCCTGTTTTCACGCTCTCTCCGTCTGTCTCCATCTCGCTCGCTGTAAAATTCTATCGGGCTTAGCTCTGGATTCGAGTCAGGGACTTGCGCTAATCTCGCCGAATCGCGATTCAAGTACCTTTCGGTGTTATTCTTTTTATTTATCGCTTTGTGGGATTAACCCAAATTTTCTAGGCATCGAAGTATTGCAAATTTAACCACTTAAGTTTAATGCGTAATCTTATTTGTGTCATTAAAAAGTAGAGGTTTCATTTTGAGAAGGCAAAGTTTAATTTCTGTTTGGCAGAAATTATTTAACGGAATATAATCGTAGCAAATGTTATGCTTGTGTATACTTCCCCCTAAACATTTTCACGAGTCTTTTTCTAAATTACCTAAAATTCAGTTATGGCAGTCAATGAAACTTGAGTAGCTACAAAATTTGTAATGAAATCCCTAATGGTGCAGGATATAAACTATCGGGCACGAAGTTTCTTTATAGCAAAGCGTAAAGTTAGTTCTTGCATCAAATTATCCGTGCGTTATAGCCGCGCACTAAAAAGCCTCGAAATTATCCAGCATCGCCAAAATTTACCCCGCAATAAAATCCTCGCATCTCCCAAAATTTCTTCATCGGCGAGTATCGCATCCGCGCCGGAGCAGAGGTCGTACCCGACTTTCCCCAACGAGTGCGAATTAAAAAATAAAGAAACACTATAACTAAAGTACAACAGGCTCCCCTGGACCGTGGAAAGGACTTTTTCTTTCAAAAAGGCCCCGGTCGTTATACTCCGACCCTCGTAAAATCCAAACCGTGTCGGCTGTGCGCTCGCGTGCAGCGGCGCCACTCGATTTCCCGGGGTGCGGATTTCATTGAAATCTCGAGGAGCTCGATGTGTTTCGGGTAAACAGGAGAGCGCGCGGGGCGAAAGAGCCCGGCCCGAGAGAGGGCGGAGTAAGTGGCCGCTCGTGTGCGCCGCGCCATTATCCGCAGGTTCTTTAATTTCTCGCGGCGCTACGTAGGTACTGCTCGGCTGCCGCCCCTCAAGACAGTCGAGGGCTCGACAAATAAAGCTGAAAAGAAACTAGCGCGCCGCCACGGGCAAGGAACACCGGCTTCAGGAGGCGAATGGAGGAGAGGCTTAGGTGAGAAAGTCTTCGAGGACCGTGCAAGAATTTATTTTGCGAGAAAGGAGCGGAGGCCGAGCAGCTCGTAAAGAATCGGCTGCAAGTGGCTTGTGATAAATCGGCATTAGAAGGAGGTGATATTTTTTATCCATGATTTTAAGTTCCTCTTCATACTCTTCGCTGGTGAAACATTTTCGAATTCGCAGCTATGCGCTCCATGCAAAGCAGCGAGATTATTCCGTATTGATTATTGAAAGATATTCATGAGCAACAGCTCCGGCGAATTTCCAAGCTCGAGGGAGCTTAATGCAAAAGCGAGACACACTTGAACCCTTAACTAAGTGTAAAGAGCGCGGGGGGTAGGTGCGCGAGGGAGGAATCGACGAGCACAATTCACCCTCTCGAAAGATCAAGAGTGAAGGAGAGAAAAAGCGAATACGCCGCGGTCGCTGGAGGAGGGAGAAAGAGAGACACACTTGAAGCGGGACTTGAACTATCTCTCCATAGTGTCAAGCGCTCTCTCTGTTTCGAGAGAAGAAAGCACGAAAACGAAAGCGCGGAGAGAGGGGTGTCGGGGGGGAGGGCAGACAGGTTGCCCGTGGCGCGAACGCCGATAGATAGGGTCGCCTCTAGCTTTTTGGCGACACTCCAGCCTTCACATAAATACCACGCTGCGCCACCTTCTCTCCTTTTCTCTCTTACTCTGATTTTCACTTGCGGCCTGGATCTCGCCTCGAACCCCCCTACCACCGCAGCTCGCCTTTCATTATGCCCCTTTCACTTGCTCTTTTTCACACGTCGATTCGTTTTTCTTTCCCCCCGCAATGCCTCCACTTCATTAGTTCTCCCCCGCTCGTAATTCTACGGCGGTCGGCCATATTGCCCCGTCGACGTGTTAACAATCCTAATTTCGTCCTAATCGAGATTTCGGGCCACCGAGGGACGCGGACTCGTCGCGTCAAGTTGTACGCCAGTGGGTTGGCGCCACGTGGCCGTGTTTCTTTCGCCTCGTGTTATTTATGGAGAAAATTCGATCGATACGCCTGACTTAATTGATTTTGGCTTAGGGTGTGGAGTTGGTGTTATACTTTTTTAGAAACGCGCTTACAGTGCAATGGGTTTTGGTTTATAAATTTAAGCAAGTTATGAACGGCGCGTTTTGCTAAATAATTTTCACTGAGTTTGCTTACAATTAATGTTGTTTCTAAAACATTTTGCAGATTATTTACCGGCGAAAAAGTACATTATTTCGATGCTTTTGACAAATTGCTTTTTTTTTCCTCAAAAATAGTATTGTCTTATCTTCGCCAGTTGAAATAACAGGAAGGCTGCTTTATAAATGCATTAAATCAATAACTGCGCTTAAAAAGGCACCTATTTAAATTTCTTCATATCATTTTTCCACATGATTTAGTTTGAAATATAGTATTTTTAGTGTCGCGAGTAAAAGTAAATGAAAGGAGTCTCGTCGAACTGCGCGCGAATGAGCGAGAATCGCGGACGCGCTATCTTTATACCGTTTGTAGATTAAGCGATAAAAACCGAGCCGGCATTTGAATGACAAAAGGTGAGTGGTGAGGAACGGCATCGCTCGCGAGCGCCGCGATGATTACGAGGGTGCGGCACGGTTTTTTTTCTCCCTTGGAGATTTAGAAGCTACTTAAAACCGACACTTAACGTCTATTTCGAGGAAAGGGAGCAGAAGCCACGTCTTATTTTCCTTTTCATTCAGAATTTCACGGCTTTTATGACGAAAGCTATCAATTTATTTTTGCACCTAAAGAAAAATTCTCGACGGCGCTTCGTCTCCTTTTTTTTACGATTCTGTCGCTCTTAAAAGTGGCACTGCACGGAGGGGCGAAACTTTTTTAACACGTCCTCATTTCGCAACTCCATCTAAAACGGTAAAAAGTATATTTCAAAATTTAATTCCATTTCAATTGAAACTCGGCGCGCTATTGCGCGGCGTAATTAACCCGAGCGACACTGACATTGAGAATCCAGTTGCGCACTTTCCGGGGAGCGAAACAAGCAGAGAGAGTTTCCAAGGGGGCAGAGAGAGCGATAATTAATGCAGAGTCGCAACAAATTAGCGAAACGCGGTCAGTTTGCCGGGAGAGAGAGGGGGTGGAGGAGAGGCTCGACGCTGAGTGTGCGGTAGGTAGCCGGCTATGCGGAGAGATGCGCGGGAGGACCGGGAGAAAGAGACGGGGAGAGAGAGAGCTAAGGTCCACTTATGCCCGCGGAGCGGACTATGTAACGGCACGCAAGTAGTCCGAGGAGGGTCTCCCGGCTTAATTCGGAATTAAAACGCGCACAAACATACACACACATGCGCGCACGCGGCGACCACCACTGAGCTGGAAGTCCGCCGCCACCCCGGACTCTGGAGACTTATCCGCTCGTAAGCGGCGTTCCGCAGTGGAGATTTTATGCAAATTGCCTTTATATTAGGGGAGGGCGCTTTAACTGCCGCGATTAATACGGAATGGAGGCAGGGGATCCCGCGCTCCCGCGTCGCTATATTTACGCGGGCGCAAACTTGTCTCCGGGGCTGTGCTCTCCAGGCCGTTCTTTCGCTCGTTTCGTATTGTTCTTGAGTTATTTTAGATTGAGACGTTGCGAGTGCGCGAGTGCCGGATGCGTCGATTAGGATCGGCGGTGCGCTTTATCGCGGAAGCGATTACCGTTAAATCGCCTAATTGACCGTGTGGCCGGCTGCGCGTGCTGCTACCGAACCTGCCGAGATTTATACAAATTGAGCGTCTAGAAGTTCAAGATTTCAAATATATTAGGAGTTCAGTTTTCGATCAAGGCGAGGTTATGGAAATTTTCGTAATTGCATAAATTTATTTGATGATGAAACATTTCGTGCTTCGATTTATGCACAAAGAATTATCTTAATCACTTGTTTTTTCTTAAATTTTAAAGGATTATCATTTCTTTTACTAAACAATGTTAAAACAATTTTTACCTTTTCGAATCATTAGTTTAATAATTAAATAGCATGTTTACACAACAACAACCATGTTTTTGTTTTGATTCCAATCATATTTTGACACGAAACATTCTAAAAGCGGATTGACCGATCGATGATTGAGTAATAAATATTAAAATATATTGATTTTCAACGTCAATTTGAAAGGGCGATCGATTGATCGTCCAGATACAAAATTAAATGTTGACATGAAAGGCTAGAAAATTAGTTTACACAAATGCCATTCCTGCAGTTAATAATCACAGTCCATCCACTCGAATGCCCAGTAATAAATCGCAAGCATCGTCGACGAAAATGCGTTAATTCAGTTCAATCGAATTAAATTTCTCTCCAGAATCTCATCAACCCTTCGCCATTCCTCCTTCGTAATGTGTACAACCATCCAGAGGTCGTCGAGGCCGTACCCCAGCCAAATCGCCCTTGGTAAAGATGGCCGTGGTTCCCTATCGGTGCGCCGATCGCATCAGCTTATCAGTACGCGCGATAGAGCCCTCGTTTCTAGGAGCGCCGAAATTCTCGCAGGCTGACTCAGCGGCTAGAACAAATATTGAATCAGCTCCCGCGTCTCGGCCGTCAAGGTCGCGCCCGAGCTCCTCCGCGGATGGCTTCGCCCGAGAGCTCCCCCAAGCGCGCTCCAGATTAAACAAGCAAATAGGCGAATGGAAATTCTCGCGATTGAGTAATCCCACGCACGTGGCCTGGAGCCGCCCGCGACTGTGTACGCACGTGAGGCGCGTTGACCGTCGAACAACATTTCCAGGACGTTGTTTCCAGACGGGTGTGAAACATTCGCGTGGCTGGGCGTCTTTTTATTTTGTCCGCGCGCGTTGTCGCTTCGTTCCGAGTCGCGTCGTCGTCGGGCGTTTACGAGCTTGCGCTGAATGTTTTGAATTCAGGTAGTTTGTCAGACCTCGGACATGACTTATCCGTGTTCGCGCAGAATTTTCTCTGCTCGCTCCTAACGTTTCTACGAGCGCTCGTAACTTATCCAACTTGAAGCTTTGTTTTCGGTACACAGTCGCATATGAAAGATTTTCATGAAGTTTAAAGTAAGTTGATTTAACTTGCAATTGTCTTCTTTTTTTAATACTATACTCATACAATGTAATAAAATGATGTTGGATGTGAAGGTGTGAGTGATTTATGTTTTTTTTACACAAAACTAAGTCACTTAGAACCTTTTTAGATCAAACTATATCATTATTCTTTTGATGCAGTATTATCAAAAGTTTTATAGTTTACGCATGAGCAATGATATTTGCTTTTCTTCCCGTACCGAAGTTTTCCTTAACGGGGCATTATAATCAAAGTCTTGGAAAAACATTCCACGTTAACTCAGTCAAGGCCTTCCCAAAATGTCCGAGTATACACTAGTTTCCGTTGCTTATCTCTCGTTACATCTTTCAATTCTCAGCAGCATTCCACTAAAAAAGAAACCAGTAGCGAAAAGTACAAAAAGTTAAAAGGAAAAAGATCAATTCGAAGTAGCGTAATGCTCGTCTAATTTGTTAAGTAAGAGGGAAACACCTCGCGCCGTCTGTCATTAAACTTCATTACGGCGTCTGTTCAACAAGTAACTGTAATTACCAAAAAGCAGAGCGCGAGCGCGCGCGCGCCGGCGAAATGTCTCAAAACTACTCGTCGAAAACTCGAAGTTTGCCAAGAGTGCGTAGAATCTCGGGCGCGAACAATGCGGCAATGCATCTTTCGCCGAGAAACGCGAATAAAACGTCCTTCCTTCCATTCCGCCGCTCTGAATCCCGCCTCTCATAAGTCGTCGCTCACTTGGCGAGCCTCGCCGCCGCCGTCGGCGACCCCCGCTAATCCTCCTTTATCAGCTATTTTCAGTCTCGCGATTATTAATGCCGCGCCCCCTCCCCCTTCGTTCCGTCTCGTCGGCTGCGATACAATTAATAAGTTTCCCGCGTTGGCGCCGATGCGATATGACTATTCGCCGAATCGCACTCCGCCGCTGCCCCCGGAGCTTAATTACCGCGGGCGCTTTGACTCCGATATTCTTTTCTTATTTCCTTCCAATCGCAGAAGCGCGCGCTCGACTTTGAGAGCGCAGCGGCGGTGCCGCGTGCGCGCCCGTTGCACCGGTCCCCGATGTTTATTAATAGCGCGGGGCTATTTTCGAAGGGGCGCGCGCGAGAGCGTCGGGAATTATGCTCTCCTCGCGGCCCGCCGACAACAATCGGCTCATCGATCAAGTCGCGCGTCGCTCTCCTCAGACTTCTCTTTCGCTCTCGGCCCTCCCATTAGACCGTTTTACCCGCCGGTCGGCCCGGTTTCTGACGCTCGCCGGCGTAACCATGCGGGGATTACGCGAGGCCGGCGACGCAAGCCCGCCAGCTGTCCATTGTTCGCTTTGAAAACAATCGTGGATTTTGTGTCTTCTGCGTATTCGAAAATTAACTGCGCG
>JAXIUT010000037.1:22477380-22507121 GCA_035586675.1 Eurytoma californica | reverse complement strand
GTATTTTATGTATTTTAAGATTGTAATTTAAACCATTTGTAAATACGTTTTACAATAATAAACTATTCTATTCTATTTTATTCTCTTTCAAATATTGATTAACGATACCCCCGCTGAATAATTACGCTCTTTCTCGCTCCGTCCCTTTCTCCCGCGCCGTCCTCTCCGCTCGCCGATTTACCCAGGCTCCGTTGGAAAAAAGCGAAAAAAAGAAGAAAAAAAAAAACAAGACACGGAAAATAAAGGTAAATCGCGCCATCCTCCGCGCGTCTAGTGCAGGGATACGCGCGTGCGTGACTCCCCGGCCCCCGGGAGGGGAAAAGGTAAAAGATCCGAATTTTTCTTTCTTCGGGCGCGGCGGCACGCGCGCTCTCTCGCGCCGAGCGCGATTGTACCGAAAAGAAAACTCGTAACTTTTTCAATTTCGCTCCCATCCAGGTCGCGAGCGCACAGCTCCCTCGTTGCATTCGCTAAATCGGAATTCGTGAAAACTTTGCCTTTTTGCCCTCTTTCGCCGACGTTTCTCCCGAGCCAGTCCTCCCATCCCTCTACACTTTCGAGCGCGCGCACCTGTGTGCGTATTGGGGCTTATACGCGCGTAGCGATAAGCCGCTTTTTCCGAACGGGAGCAGCGAAAAATCTAAATAATGCGATTGTATACGAAAGTAGCCTTAGAGGATCCGATGCCTCTTTGAAAATTCCTAAGTGCAACTCACGGACTGCCTGTTTAAATTTGAATTAGACTTTGCGCTCCCCCCGTATACTTCTTCTTTTTTCTCTTCTAAGAGAGACGCGTCGAGGTTTTTTGACGAATGGCAGATGTTCATGCTTTAAGACTTTATAAAAAGAGAGCAAACTCATCTCAATGAACACTATATATCTAGCATTTTTTTTAAATAATCTTTTTACATCGATATAATCTTTATCATCGGAAAATTCAGCGAGGAATTCAAAGCGAGAAATAGCCCGAATGCTATTTCGCGCGACGGGAGGAAATAAATTTCCCGGCAGAGCATTTAAAATTCTTTCCGCCCGACTCCCGGTCCCGATGTGCTCGCGAGAAGCCATTAAACTTCCTCTCGGCGGGCGCGCGAGGCAGCGGCCGATAATCCGAAATTCGCGGTGCGCGGGGGAGCGGACGGCACGGAAGAGGGTCGGCCGGTCGCGCGCGTCGAATCGAACAAAACCCTGCGGGGTGCGCCGCCGGGGGATCACCGGGGTGCGGCAGCCGCGGAGGCAAAGCAGCCGGAGCCGGGTGTACGTGCCGCGTCGCATTTCTCGCTCGCGTCGAGAAATTCCGCTCGGCGGCGCCGTGCGCTCCACAGGTACTTACGGGAGGGAGGATCCGCCGCCCCCGCGGGGCCCGAGAAAGAGAAAGTTGCCCGAGCGCGCGGGAATCGCGCGGAATACGCCGCGGCAGAAGGAAGCCCGTCGTCGCGGACGGCGGGATATCGATGGAAATCCCGATTCCACCCGCCATCCACGGTGCACGTCTCTCTGGCCCCGAACCACGTGTCTTCTTTTATGCAGCGGGAGTAGACCTTTATTGCCAAGTGTTTGGATGTTGGTCGGATGCTGAAAGTTCTTGCTCGTGAAACTTATCGTTTGTGGATCTTGTGAATGTTGTAAATTATTTTTCTTTCAATAATTCATAGATAAGAGTCTAACAAGGAGAATACTGATCTTTAGACTCTGGATTTTGTTGTAACATTGAAAATTAAGGATTCGTGGTAATAATTTGTACTTAAGAATGTAGCTAAAATATTTTGATGATTATAAAAATAATAAATGATTGCTGGAAATTGATTTTTAAAAATTACAATTCGAAAGTCATTTAATAAATTTACAATTATCAAGTTGGTGACCTACACTTTCACATACTCTTATGTCACGTATCTATTAATGATACATCCATTATTGGACACTTCTATCGAAAGTAAACCATTCCACGTATTTATAGAGAGAAAATTACCTTTTATACGCATGCATACGCGTTTTCGCGGTACAGTGTCACGTCAGTGTACATCAACGTCAGAGTAGTCAAATTAACTCCGTTCTTCCTTGCGTCAGCGCGCGTCAACCGCGAGCGCGGCTCAAACGCCTTCTCGCCAGCGGCGGAGGCTATTCCCCTTTCCCTCTTTCCCGCGCGAATTTAAAAAAAAAAAGAAGCGAACGCGAAAGAAAAAAACAACTCGAGCGAATAGAAAAAGAAGCAAACGCGAGAAAAAAGGCGGTAGCGCGAGTGGATGAAAAAAAGGAAGCGAGCGTATGTATCAAAAGAACGGCAAACGGAAATGAATCATCGATGTATTTTCGTTGGCGTTTCGCGCAGATTATAAAGAGACAGCGAAAAAAGGGCCCGCTTCGGCTTGATAGACAGTGACGATTACGAGGCAGAGACGTCAGTGAGTCCGTCTTTATTCTTTTTTTTCTCCACTCGACTCGCTTTGTCGACTCGCGCGCTCTCTCTCTCTCTCCGTCTCTGTCTCTCTCTTTCTCTCTCCCTCGCTCTCTTTCCTCGGCGCATTCGGTTCGGCTGTGCGAAAGTCGAAACTAAAAGCTCCACGGCGCAGCAGCCGCGACGGCGAACGTGAAACCGGTTTAAATAAAGAACGTGTATGTGGGTCAGTCGCGTGGTGGTATATACCGCTGTGGTCGCATGTACACACACACAAATACACGCACGCACACACGTACGGTTGTACCTACTGCGCCGCGTTACGCAATGACCCGCGAGCTTTTGTAAGTGCGCTTCTAAAACGTTTCTTCGTCGATTTTCTTTTTTCGTTCCTACATCTTCCTTTTTTTGTAAGTCAAGTACACGAGCGTTTAGATTGCGATGAAACCCACTGGTTTACTCTCTCGGTCTTCAACCATGTAGGACCCAAAGTTCGTAGGAATATACCTTCAAAGTCCAAAGTGAAAATATTTTTAAAAAAAAGTTACAAACAAAAGTTAGTTGTGTAAAAAAATACACAAAGCAGATTTTATTGTAAATTATAGCTAATTTTGAGAGTTATGTTATATGTTCAATTATTACTATTTATTCATGAAGATATACGTGAATTTTATACGCAGTACTTTTTATGGTACTACTGAGTTTTCGCTCCTTTCTCAACTCTTTGTAGCTCGCTCAAAATCGATGCGACCCATCGCACTAAGGCTTTTTTGTACTTCGTCGTGTACATGAGACCGTTTCGTTCGCTCTCTTTTTCAATCGGTCGTTTTCTTTCTTTCCAGCCTCTTTTTTAGTCACGTATGTATGAGCGCGAAAGAAAGTGTTTCGCCGAGCTACATTTTTTTTGCGGTTCGACGATTTTTCAAGCGTAATAGACGTACCATAAAGTTGTACTTTGTGGATTCCGAGCTTCCCGAGTAATCCCAGTTGCAGATACTTCGTTGCAATCCATTTAAAAAAAAAAATTTTTTTTTTACACGAGCTTTAAACAGAAGCTACAGCCAATAACGCGAAGGTACTATAAGAAAACTGTAAAATATGGGGTAAACAACAAGCTAATAAAGTATACTTTATTAGAGTGAAAAATTTCACGGGCTCCCTAAATTTTATTTTGCAAAAATAGAGAGTACAGGCTATAAACGGCCGTTCCCACATTTTTACGAGAGCGCACTAAAGCGCGTGAGAGAGCTTAATAATTCGTTGTGGTTATTTAAAAACACACAGGCGTCCCCACCCCCCGATCGGCCGATAAAATATCTAAGACGCGTAAAACAGTGTTTTAATGCGGCATCGACGTATATATAAAGGTCACCGCGGAGACGCGGAGAGCCGTGTCGATCCCTCCCCGTCGACTTCATTATGGAGTAGCAGTAAGCCCCGATGATGCGTTTTTTTCTCCTCGCGCTTCCGGAGTTTCACGCTCCAAGTTCTCGGATATTCCTTGCCTCTTCTTATTCTTTCTCTCTGCGCTCTCTCTCCCTCCCCCTCGCTCTCTCTCGCTCGCTTGGCCGTTTTACGAGCACAGTCTTGGCGGACGAACGCTCGTAAAAGCCTCGTCGTGGAAAACCGAATATAATGGACTTGTAAATTATCCGGGTCAGTCGAGGATCGCCTCTTCGCTTTTCTGCCCTCTCCTGTCTCGCTCGCTCGCCCGCTCTACCCTTGGCTTTCTTTCTTGACTCTCATTGCTCTTCGCTTGCCCGTAAATGGTCTCGGTTCGAAATCTTTCCGGGAGGGCAATGTATCAGTGCCACACTTTTTGCTTCGCTCTTTTTAGTTCTTTCTGTGTTGCTAATGAAAATGTAGATTCTATTGTTTTTATTTATGACGGCAATTCATTGAAATAGAGTAAAAGCTTAATTAGGGAGAAAATTTTAAAAATGGAAACATATGCGTTTCTCGTGATTTATTACTTAGCACAGATGGTTAGCACTTAAACAATTTATCTAAAAAAAATCTACTAAGTAAAGTCTAGTATGAATTTTTTTAATTACGAATAAGTAGTAAACTGTAATTTAATTACGAATAAGTAGTGAACTGTAATTTAATTACGAATAAGTAGTAAACTGTTAGGTAGTGTCAGACATGCCTATTCTAATTTCATTTTAATTTAATTTATTTTTTCATTTTGTAGTTTTGTAAAAAATAAGTAATTTAATCGTTTTCTGTTCAATAAGAACTGCCTCTATTCAGTTCTATATAGAATGAATTATTTTTTCCGAATATTTAGACTCTCCCACTCCTATCGCTTCCTGATTTTCTCGTAGATGCACCGGAATGAAATTGCTCGACGGCTAGGGCTATAAACAGGCGGCGCTGTACAAAATCCCGTAGTTACTGGGTATCAAGAAATTCGTCAGCCGGCCTACCCGGGATACATAAACCCCGCGAGCGACGGGGGATCAGTCCTCCACTCGTAAAAAAAAGTAAATACCGGCTAAAGTAAAATAAATGACCCATCGTCATTGACGAAATGCGCTCGAAACTGCCTCGCAGTTCCTCTCGTTAAAAACAACAAAAAAAAAGAGAGAGAGAGCGTAAAGCAGAGAGGAGTCTTTGGCCGAGACGAGAGCGAAAAGTTGGCTCACGCGCGCCCGCTTAATTGTTAAATTATTCAAAGCGCGGCGCGATAATGGCCTCTCGGATGCGCAGTTATTCCTCCCTCGCCTTCCTTTTTTCGCCATTACGCGCGCGCGTGCACTTTGCCCTTCCCGTCTCGTTAGGGCCGCGCAATAACGAGGCGCGCCCCGACCCCGCGCCGGTCCAGATTTCACGGGGAGGATGGGAGTCCGAGGCTTTTATTTTTCCGCCCGCGGATCAAACTCGACGAAGGGATACCGGGGGCATCCCGGAATTCCGGGCCGCTCTAAAAGCTATCGGGAGAAATCGAATCGGCTTACGAATTTCGAGTGCCCGTGAGGAGATCTCCCGGGCCCTTCGCGAACTTTAAGACGTTTAGGGTTCTTAGATGCGCTTTCTTTTTTTACGCGATCGCATCGCGATGCTGTGCTACTGCTGGAGGCAGGATTTAGCGCGTACTTTAGAGGAATGCATACTTCAGTTTTTTTCGTAATTTTTAAGTCGATTACATAGTTTTAAATTGGAAAAATAAAAATTTATTTATGGTTATTTCATATTTTTAATTTTTATAATCAATTTCGAGACAATTATCGAATTAAATTTGAAATTTTAATGACACTTAAATACGCACACAAGTGAAATCAGGAAAAAACATAAAATTACCAACATAAATCATCGAAATAAAAACCTCAACGAAAATGTAAATATTATTCGTGTATATTAAAAATAGCAATGGATGACAGCAGTCTTCTTATACATACGTTTGAGCACGATTTTGAAAAGGTGATAGTGGAAACAAATTATATAACGATTAAAAACGTACACCCCATTAAACTCGACACTTAGGAAAACATTCCAAAATCTAAAAATAACACGCAGAGCGTACTTATAAATAAGTGAAAAAACATAAAATTGTATTTCTTCGAGAACGCGAAAAATCGAAACGTAGCTGGTAGCCGGCCAAAATATCGACGCGTCGTCGGGCGATTTTTCATTTTTCAACGCGCTCGAGCGGAGGCCGCTAGGATTTTCTGCTGCACAGTCATCGTCTCGCATTTGCAGCGTCGCGCGGGAACGAACGACGCGTCCAGATAATGGGCCGAACGCGCGCGGCCGTATACTATTTTCCGATCCGTCGTCACGGATTTTGAAAAGCCGCACTCCGACGATGACGACGGCTACCCGAAATATACGTGTATTAGGCGCGTCGGGCTCTCGAAAAAGTGACGCGCTCCCGTTTCGCTCGTTAGACCCCCCCCTGTCGCGTTCGCACTGCGCGGGTGGAAAAAAACGCGCGGCGCGCGTGCTAATGCGTTTTGCATTTCTATTACGCGTGAAAATTTAAATTTAACAAACTCGCGTGGGCCCGGCGCACGTCACCTCTGCGGGCTTGTGAAAGGATTTTCTTTCGGCTGGCGTTTCTCAACTACTGCGATGAAAACTGTGAGATATAGCTGATTTTTTTTCCCGGGAACCTAAACGAAAGAGCTACGAATGGCGCGTAGGGTATTTAGCGCTGAGATGTGTTTTGAAAGGCCGTGGTAATTTCGTACGGTGAAAAATGTGTCACGGCGAAATGGACCGGCACTTTCATGAAGTCGCCTCGGAACTCCGAAATTCCTTTTTTTCGAACTGCCGGATGAACTGCCGGGGACAGTTACGTCGAAGATATTCTCACAGAGTTTTTCGTGTGGGGAAAAAGCGATAGAGAGAGAGAGAGAGAGAGAGAGAGAGAGAGAGAGGAGGAGGAAGTGGAGAGGAGAATGGGAAAGTAATGGACGCTACATCTGGCGCACGAAACGAGGGACCAGACGCGACGCGCCTCCTGATATTTTTCTTTCCGAGAGAGAAAGCGCAAGTAGACTAACTCGACCCTCCGTTTTCCCCTATTCTGGCAAATGACCCGTGATTAGGCTCTTCGGCGTATCTCGTCAATTTATAATTTTCTACTTTGCCGCTCGATTTTTCGCTCGGCTCCCGCGCTTCTTTGCCGTGGTCTACAAACTCCTTAAAAATTTATAAGTTCCACTTTGAGGGATATTTATGAGAATTCGAACTTCAAATTGACGCTTTAGGATATTTTCTCTACTCTGCTGCTTTAACGTGGAGCCCTCGAAATTATTCGGTGTTTATCTTCGGAGTACTGTATCTTATTTTCTCGAGTATAAATAAAAGTTTTAATATCGATTTGCCGAGATAGACCCATCCAATTCTATTGATTAAAAGTAAGCGAAAGACTTAAAAAAAAAGCAACAATTGAATAAGGAATAAATCGCACCCGGACATTACCATATTCTCAGGCTCTGCAACCCAAATCGAAAGTCAAATTAACATAAGCTTCGCGAAGGGCGGTGGGGACAACGGACTGCGTTAATTACGCGCGCGTGTTTTTCACCGTTCGATCCGCCACTGGAGAGGGGAACGAAAAAAAAGGAGAGGAAGAAGCGGCGAAGGCGCGGAAAGGGGGAGGAAAAAACAAGTGGATACAATTAAACGTAGATCATTGAGCAGCGAACGGGATCGCATTGCAAATGCGACCCTCCCCCCTCCCCTAATGAATGTCCGATAGAATCCTATAGAAGTCCCTCGAAGAGAGATTACGCCGGAGCGCGGGGGTGGGCCGGGAGCTCGAGGGCGAAGATCCCGGCCGGCGAAATAACGCGCTCCAGTGAAAAGAGAAAAAGCCGCTTGCGCGCACACGCGCCGGGGCCCTAAAACCCGAGGAGCCGCTCCAGACGACGAGCTGCACGGCGAAGCCGTCCGCCCGGAAAATAACCTCCTCCAAAACAACTCTCGCTTCTCCCGGCTTCCAGCTTCGCTCTTTCTCCGCCTGCGATCACGCGCCACGCGAATTGTCTCCGCCTTCTTCTCTTTTCTCGCATTCCCCGCGCTTATTTCTTTATGGGATTTTTCGCATTGATGAATTCCCGCGGAGTCTGCGGTACTAGTCTTCGCGAAAATTGAAGTAATTCGAACATAACGCGTTGGCTACACCGCTGTAATTGATTTTCTTTCGAAAATTAATTTGAAGTTCGAATGGTTTGCGCTACTGAATTAAAAAGTACGTTGAAGAAAGCTATAGTCAGCGGGAGACAAAGAGCGCAGAAAGGAGTAGAGCGAAGAGCAGGAAATACAGCGTATACCATTGGCCCGATTTCATCAGCAGCACCGAACAAGTCTAGCGTTTCTTTCTATTCTTTCCAATCGTTTCGACTCCCGCGTCTTTCTTTTCTTCCGATGTACTCCGCATCTTGCTCCTTTTTTTTCTTTTTCGCCGCTTAAAAGAGTCTTTATAAGAGAAGCGCAGAAACGCAAACGGCGCTCAGCTTAGCCGGTCCGTCCGGATTTTATTGCTGCGCTTAAACCTTTATTATTTTATTCAATGGCGAATTCTTTCTTTTCCTTTAGTTCACGATGTAAAAGCTCTGGAGTTGGTCGATGATCGTGCAAAATTAAGGACCGAATGAAGTAATAATGAACATTGTTAAATTTACTCAATTAAAAATTTATTTCTCGCTCTTTGCGTAATATTTCTTTTGAATAATTCATTAAATCCCTCTTTAAATAATATATTATAATGTATTTTTTGAAATACGAGTGGCGAGAGCAAGCCGCTACTCCATGAATCGCAAGTATCGCTGGATTTGCGTGCGAGTCCATATTTTTTCGCGGAAGTCGTCTCTCCAGCCGAAATCGTCCGAAGCCGCCACTCAATTGCTCTTGCTCGCTCGGCTTTTGCAAAACGTTTCTCACGCCTGGGCGCGAACGCTAAGGTGGAAAACTCGAATTACTCGACCGAGAGAATCCTCCGCACTCGACGTGTCGAGTCTCATTCTCACACCTCCCGCTGAAAGCCAGTCGACTCTCGTCTCGCCTCTCGGACCGCGCTCATTTTTACGAGGCAGTATCAATTGTTGCTGCACTTTGCACACCAAATACGTCCTGCTTCTTTTCTATTCTCCACTACGTTGCTTTGACTTCAATATTGGCTGTACACATCTCGATTGTGATTTTTTTGTTGCTTTGCCGCAACGATTTTTTCAAAATACGTCGAAGTTACTTGCATTCTATATTTCTTTTTCGATTTATTGATTTGACTTCAAATATCGGTTGTATGTTCGCGTCACATTTTTTGTAGTTGCAGGTACTGTTTGCAGGTTTTGTTAAAAATGCGTATCGCTTTTATGTTTTTCAGTTACTTGGCAAGAGTATAAAAAGTAATAGCAGGCAGTAAATCTAAAGTATTCAAAGAAATCGAATGGTTTGTAAAGAACACACCGGCACTGAAAATCCAAGCGTAAACACGGCGTACCTATAGGTGATGCTTACGAGGCATGAAAGTCGCGGGAGGACAGCATTAGTGCGCGATGAAAATAAAAATTTCTTGTAAAACGCGGGGAAGGACACGGCGCCGGTAAAGGCACTCTTAATATTCGCATCGAGCGCTCGCATACGTCATTCGTCGCAATCCCTCTTGCGCTCTCGTTGCGAGGATTGCGCTGCAGCGAGGCGTTCGCTTTTCCGCCCTCTCCCCCTCTCGCCGGGCCCCGCCAGAGGCGCGGCCGACTAATGGCTTTTTTATTCCGCTCGTAAAATCGTTTTATATTAAACCGATGCTAACGCGAGAATGCCTTCGGCTCGTTCCCTCCTCCCTCCTCGCCGTTTCCTCATTTTCCATTTGTCTCGCGGAGTTCGCGAAGCTTCCCTTCCAATCCCGCGCGCCAGCTCCCTTTTCTTTTTGCGCCCTCCCGCCCTCGTTCTCCTCCCGCCCCCGCACTTCGGCGCAGATCTCGCCGCAGCGATTTCCGCGACGGTTTCACCACGAGTTATCCATCCGAGTGAAATGCGACAAGTCTGAAATCCGGCTGACTTTTTTTTCCTTATTTGCGCCTTTCTCATTAGATTTAATGCGATTGTCCAATGATTTGTAAGCGGGATCGCAATCTTGAAGTTGATGAATTCCTTCGGGCCTTTGCGTTTGTTACGTAAATGACAAGACGTCGAACATTTTTCACGAAAAAAATGAACAAATGTTTTAATAAATTAGTAACGTATTAAAATTTGAAATTGTTTGTTTGTTTCAGGTATGCATGTCTTGTTCTCTTGAATATCCAATAAGCTGTTATTGTAAGATACATAAAAAAAGTTTACATTTTTCCATAAAATAGTCGTTCAATTTACTTTCAGTAAAAATATTAAACCGGTTAGTGCCAACGCATAAACTTGAAATAAATATATCGCTTAAATCTATAAATAAACAAAGAAACGAATACACCGAATACTTATCATTGTTCTCGATCGGCGTAAAAAACCACGGAACCATAAATATTTATTTTTCAACAATTAGCAGAAGTAGAAATAAAAAAAAAAGAAAAAACGCGAGAGCGGATTTTTTTCCATTCCGTCGCAAGCTGCCCTCACCGGCATCGTAGGGGACCGTTCCGGGGGTCGGAGGGCGGTCACGTATAACTCGTAAAAATTTTATAGTACTATGTCATTCGATAAATTCGTGTACACAACCGGGCGTCATTCAGCATTCACGACGTCGTACACGCGGCGCAAAATCATAAACGAAGCTTTTACACCCTCTGGATATCCGAATTCTTCATTTGTAAAATTTGATTCGCTTAAAAACCAGTAGCGACCCTCAGAATCTCCGCACGCGTGAATAGGAACTGAGTTCCCCGCGTAAAACTTTAGAAATGACGATGAAAAGGTCGGCGACGTGCAGCCCTTGCAAGCCCCGCGTTTCTTCGACACGCAGCGGAGACTGGCGGAGACGCTTCGTTTTCAGAAAAATACGCGACCTCGCGAAACAAAGCCGAAAGTCTCGGCGAAAAAGACGAGCGCAGGGGCTTCGCAATAAGAGGCGCGACTAAAGCGAAGAGACGCTGGCGATAGCGTTCGCTCCTCTTTTTTTCCCTGCAGCCCCGTCGCTGTCGATGCTCTCGAGGCGCATTACCCGCTTGGGCCCGCTTGCACGGCTTTATTTACTCGGAACGTATTACGCGGCGCGCGAGCGCACCTCGTCTCCCACGCATCTTCCTCCCGTCGGCGGAATTCCGCGAGCGAGACGTGGGAGGGGGACGCTTTTTAAATTTGTTTCTACTCCATTAACCTCGCCTCGTTCCAGTGCCTTTTCTCGCAGGCGCGCACGGTATCTTTACCTTCGCCCGCCTCCCCCGTAGCCGTCGTCCCTGAAACTCCCGAGATAAAGAAGGGCCGGTGTGTGTGTGCGCGAGCGCGTAATATCCATTTGCCTCCCCCTCGGCTGCCTTTATACACTCCCCCCGCGCCCTCCCCGGCTCTCCGCTCGTTCAAACACGCGTTCGCTCTTGGCGCGCGCCCATCTGACATCCGAGACGGGGGAGAGCCAGTCCGAGCGCTCGCGATCGCGCCTCCTCCTCCTCTTTTTTTTCATCCCTCTCGCTCCTCTCGTTTGACTCTCTACCTACGCGAGCTGCGCGGCCGTAAAAGAGGAGGAGGTCGTTAAGCGATGTTCGAATATACGACGGAAAAAGGAGAGGCTGAGCGCGCCAGCGAGAGAAAGGCGAAATCTGTAAGTTCTCCTTTTGAAGGAGCGAGGGGCTTACGCGGGGGAAATCTCCGAGTCAATTAAACTCCGTCGGGGCTCAAAGTCGGGTATATAAGACGGATGCGCGAAAACTGCCTTTTCCATCTCGCTCCCCGCGCTAACGCCTTTGGCTCGAGGAGCCGCTGTTTGCTAGGATTCCAGCCACCGCGATTAATTAGATCGGGAAAAGCGGGTCGAACTCCGGCCGAACTTTCGAGTCTTTTTACAAAGGACCGACGTATCGATTGCTCAAAGACGCGACGGAGTGGGACGATTTTTAAGCCGAGGCCTCCGCGCGTTGTATAACGAGCGCGCGCCGCCGCTCTTTGAAACGCGATAGGCTTGTACGAGCGTTCGCGCGCGAGCCACGCGAATTTTTCCGACTCGCTTTTCTGCGGACTTTCCCTGACCTGCGCGAACCCGAATCAGCCTCACGCGAAATGCTAATGTTTCGCCTTCTATTTTCGCATTTCGCCAGCCAGCATTTACGCTCTCTCCCGAGCTGTGGCGTCGTTAGAGCACCGAGAAGTTCGTTGTCTTTTAAAGTATTTTGTGTAATTCGAGTAATTGCAGGTCATTTAAATGCCCATTTAAATTGCTGGTGCTACCAAATATAAATACCTATCCTTTTACAGACCCAAAAAGAAGGTAAATCAGTAACGTAAAATAATTTTTATAACTGTCTGTTACTACTTGACCGAAGTAACCTAAAATATTCAAAAATATTACATAAGGCCCGAAAATATCCGAGAGCCAGGCTCGCCGCCAACAATGCGGGAGGGAATTGAGTCACAATTGTCGCAACGAATTTCCGGAAAACGGTCGCCTCGCCAGCTTATCAGCGCGAAGGATCGAGCGCGTGCGGTCGGGAAACTGCGTCGCTCGCGGGCGGCCTCGCCTACGCCTCCTCTCGAAATCGCACCAGCACACGCGTTATATTGCGCTCTGGCGCTCCCGGCTCTTCGGTCTCTTCCGACACGATAAGTCACTTTGCGCCGGATGTGCGTGCGGGCTTGTACTCCCCCTCTCCCCCCTCTCCCCCCCCCCTCTGTCTCCCCTTTCTCTCCCTCGGCCTCCACGCCTCGGCGAAATTGCCGCGCGGGAAAACGAGCGCTGGCACGTGAGCTACATCCTCGCCCACGCGAGCCGAGCGAAGATTAGTCGGAGTCGAGGGGAGAGTTGCGCTGTCGGGAATTCTCGGTCAACGCTGCCTCAAACGTACGCGCCGGCGCGCACTACCGAAGTGTTTTCCATTCCTTTTTCCACGCGCCCTTCGCTGCTACGTCGCTTGCCCTTCGCAGTTAATGGGTCGTCGAATGTAGCTTATAATGAATGAACGGACAGATGAAGCCCCTGATGATCCCGCTTTCTCAAATGTGTGCGATTATCAGCGAAAATTGAGGGCAGCTGATGGATTGCGCTTCCAATTGAAATTTTTGTTTTTGCGAGTAATTAAGAGTCGACGGATGTTCCTTGGTGTCAATACTCGTCCGAGTAAATATAAATTCATCGAAGCCGAGCAATTTGTCCGTAAAACCGAAAGTACGAAAATTTACGCGGTTTAAGCGTTCGCGGCGAAAGTAGGACGCCGCGCAGCGAACCGCGAGACAGACGAAAGCGGGAGAGAGAGAGGGAGAAGAGGGACGACTGTGCAAAAGTGAGAGGGAGAAACGCACACATCAGCGGGAGAAAATTTAAGCATTAACGAGCTGAAATGCCAAATAAATCGGAGCGTAAAAACTTGCTGTCCCGTAAAATCAATCCTATTAGTCGTTTGCCTCGGACCACGGCTGTGTGCGCGAGTGCGTGTATGTGCAGGCGAGCGCATCCAACATCCAGCAACGGCCGTTGCGGCGATTGCGCGCGACGCGCAATTGTCGCTCTCTGTAATTTCCGCTCCGGGCTCGGGCCGAGCTCCGAAGGGTGCATTGCAGGAGAAAGAGAGATACGAGTTGACGGACGGAGAGAGCGTGAAATTATCGGGCAAAAATTTAACGTCGCCCGATTTTCGCGCTGAATATATTATTTATGAGCGCATCCGGTCGCGATTACCAGCGACAGCGGTGCATTTTCATATCGAAGCCTGCCGACGGCGAACGAATAATGAATAAACAAATGCTGGAATATTTTATACCCTTATTAAAATATCCCGCCCGTCATAATCTGCCGAGAAAAAA
This sequence comes from Eurytoma californica, assembly GCA_035586675.1. NCBI lineage: Eukaryota > Metazoa > Arthropoda > Insecta > Hymenoptera > Eurytomidae > Eurytoma > Eurytoma californica. Next base: position 22,493,332 of record JAXIUT010000037.1, on the reverse strand, counting down.
ATTAACGTTTTTTATTTTTCTCATCGCATTGTAGCATTTCATTTTTTTTCTCACAACGAATGCACCGTGTGCATTGTTTCAGATGTTTAAAATACTCGTCGAAAGGCTCGTTCCACGGCAGTTTCAAGGCTAGAGGTCTCTTAGCGGTCCGAGCCCGCTTGAATATTGCACGCGCCGCTTAAATTTTGCATCCGCGCAACGGGTGCACGTGAATAACAAGCCAGGCGAAAGTTAATCAATCAAAATAACGAAATTATCCGGCGGGCCCCGAAAATACAGTGGACGCGGTTGCCGCCTGTATAACCCGGCGCAGGTTACAAAATATTTTTCGGAGCGCGCAAACAGGAATAGATTATTCATTATTCTTACACGGCCGGGAAAGCTTTAAAGAGTATTTGCATTGATTAAAATTGATGAAACTCCCGGCAACAGCAGCAGCAGCCAGCGACGCCCACGTACCGCAGCCGCTGCGCGCAATTTGCAAATATTTTCGCGCGGGATGCAAGCCGGGCGAAACTAGCGACGCGCTGCCAACGCCGCAGCCTGTGAAAACAGATCATCCGGGTGGGACTGTGAAGGAACGAGAAAAATGGAGGGAGGTAGATAGTTAGGTCTAATTTACTAATCCGTAAGGTATATCCCTATATAGTTTCAAAAAATGTACAAAGTAACGAGTTGTTTTACAGATTAAAAGCGTAGGTGCAGTTTACCTCTGAGATAATAACTTCACATGAGGTGGGTTGAGCAAATTTTCTTCTGAAAACTGCTGCACAGGTTTTTTAATTCACTGTGGTATTTTTCGTTAGCTTTATCTCTGCGATCAGTGCAGTCATTTAATGTCTTCGTTGAGTTACGAAATTCCGCTAAATGTTTGATGAAATAAGCTGAAGAGAGCACCAAAGCTTTCTCGAAATCCTTTACTTCGCTCCGCGGCTTGTTTTGCATGACAAGCGGGCTTCCTTGCGTCCGCGAGACTTCACGGCCATTCACCGCGGATCTATCCCTAACTCCATTGTTCGTTAGTTCGTGCGACAACTGCATCTTTCGTTCGCGGTTCATTTTCGCAAGTAATTGCGAGACGTCCTTTTTACGTTGATTGTTTTAAATTTACCAGTATTTTACCAAGTAAATGAGTTTACAACGTACTGAACGGCACCGAATAAAAAGTTTCTGCGCCAAATGGCATTGTTTGCATCGAATTACAGAGTACTTAGCGATCGCGTCTTACCAAATCGGAACTTTACTACTTATTATTTTTATTCCAGTCGGGTTTCGCATTTACGCGAAACTTGCAACTGTACGGCAACTCGTTAAGACTACTTCTTAACTAGAAAAAAAAGAGCTGCTCGTAGAAATAATACTTTTTGAAATTCTGCACGAAGCTCGCTTTGTCGCGAGCGTCATTAACCTGATCCAGTTTGATTGGCAATGCGCGCGCCAGATGCAAAAAAAGGAGGAGCAGCGCGCGTATCTCTTTGAAAAGGCGGATGTCTATTTAGGGGCCATTACGCGAGAGCTCGAGAGGGCAAAACAGAGTTAAAGAGAGGGATAGAACGATGCGCCCGGAGTACGGGGCGCGCGCGCGCAGCGGGAAGCGCGTTGTTAACCCGATCACGGTTCAGAGACGAAAAGCTCGCAGGGATCGTTAACTGCGGAGAGCGTGGCAGACGCGCGAGAAATGCGTACGCACCGGCAGTCGTCCTCCTCGTCACGCCAATGTTACTCTCTGGGCCTTCCTTCCCCCGAGGTTTTACTGCGGATTCCTCGTTTGCCGTCTAAGCGGATGTAATATCGAGCTCTTTAGGAAAAGCATACGTCGATTAATTATACTATATCGATTAAGTATACTATAGTATTACGTGTAGAGGTAGGAATATAATATTCATAAAATAATTCTAGACGCTAAATGTTCAAAAGATAATTTAGCTTTTAATACAAATCTCTAATATTGTATCGAAAATTTTGGGGAATAAGAATGCAGAGAAAATATTGCGTTTCCAAAATTAAAAAAATTATAATACAGTAATTTTGGGATCAATTATAGCATTGTAAATACGTAATAATTGAATCGGCATATGATAATGTCCAGAAAGATAGTATCCTAGTCTCTAATGCGTTCTGGCGTCCGTCACCGATGCGCAATTTGAAATTTGATTCTCCCGGTGTCGCGTAAAAGGAAACGAGCCTAGAGGAGCGGCGTCGCACGTACACGCGAATCCCCCGGGCTAATTTCGGGACCTCGACATCGGTGAAAATTTCATGAAAACTGCATGACGCGCTTGGCCGCCTAATAAGAAAACCATTGCACTGCGGCATCGCCTCCGCTCCTCCGAAACGACGTACCCCGAACAGCAAAAAAAAAGGACAGCGATCCCCCAGCGGAACGTCGGGAGAAAAAAAGCGAGAGGACAGTGTCGCGCGCGCGGAAAGAGGCAGGAGGGGTGCAGGGTGGAAAAGCGAGCGAGGCCGGAGTCGCGTGCATTATGCATCCGATATCTCGCGGCGGCGCGTTTTGCGCATTTTCATGCATATTGCATGGATTTGCATTCACGTTTTGCATATTTTATGATTTCACCCGTGCGCTCCACCCTCCCCCCGGCGGGGTGGCCGCCACTTCGCTAACCGCCGCGCGAGATTTCGCGTCCGCGGGCGACACATTTTTTTCCCGCGCGCGCGCCCATCTCCTATATCTCCTCCGACCGAAATTTCCATTTTCCTCCGAATGCACCGCTCGCGGTCGGGGTGACCGCGCCGCGCTTTTTTTCATTTTTCGAGCCCGCACCCGGCCGGGGGGCTGACCGCGCGTCACGTTTAGCAAATGAGGGTGTCAGGCGGCGCCGCGCGTTTCGCGGTTCCACGCGCAAAATAAAACGGCGAGCGCGGCCACTGCCGCGTGTGCAATAATGAACTTTGTTACCCGCGCGGCACGGCTGCCGGATATTTTAGTTTTATTTTTCGCGCGCGCGCGCGGCCGAAATATTACCTCGCTGCGAGAATTTCGCGCGTCGCGCGCATACGAGCCTCGGCGCAGTTTCGCGGCGAAGTGTAAGTAACGAATGGATATCGCGCGCGACGCCTCGCTGAAATTTTTAGGTTTGCCGCATGGAAGCGCGGACGGTCTATTGGAAGAGTTTTTAAAAATAATTTTAAACTTTAATTTCGCCGGAATATCGATTTTAGCCGGTGTGTTAAATAAAATGTTATTTTTAATTTATACGTTTTTGTTACTTTTTAATGCAGTTTAATGTCACGTGAGTATTGCGTGATTAAAAGGAACGAGAAAAATTATGAAATATGACCTATAAAAGTGATAAAAAAATACGTGGGGTGTAATATTTCTGATTTTATGGAGCAATATGTAGTTTTTTAAGTATTTTATAATTTTTTACTTGGATATTTTTTTACATTTTAAAAGTACATTTCGTAATGCTTCGGAAAAGATTTATTTTACGAGAGAAATTTAATTTCCCAACGCGTTTCGCATGGAAAGTGTAACGTAATAATCAATATTTGAATAATTACGGTTCCTCGGTGAAAAAGAGACGAAATTATTCATGTGCATGGAATCGGCAATTGGAAATTGCACATTAATTAGTAAGCTAAATCCTCGCTTAAAACGCAAACGTTTCAGTTGAGAGTAATGTAAAATCGTTTCAATAAAATTCTTTCAGGAAGAACACATGCGCTATACGTGTAAAGTATATTAATACATTAATTAATGCATTCGTATTTATTGCAGCAATGATTTCGGATATATGACGAAAGATACTCCAATTTTATCTTAATTTTCTAAAAAATTCCAAACACACTTAACGTACCAAACCTGCTGTTATCTAAAAAGATCGATCGGTCAAGAAATAGAATTATTATATCCTTTTAAGCTCTCAATAAAACCAAAATCCCACGGACAAATATATCTGAAACTATAGAAAAGAATCATCCGAAAGAAGCGAACGCAGTGGCTTAACACTTTGGCCAAATCCCAGATTAGTCGGCAATGGATCCCGGCGGCGTGTGTATACCGATCTCGCGGGTGGAATTCCCCCTCGAGCGCTCGCATTCCCAGAAATCCGTCTATCGAGCTCGCCGCCATCAGCGAGCAAAGATTAGCGGACAAATTGGTTATCTATCGTCCGCAGCTCGTGCCTTCCATTCTCTTCCGGCGGGGTGGTGCGCGGCGCGGTGGGGGCGTGCGCACGCGCCGCGCTTGTCTCGCCTCATAATGGAGGGCCATTAACCATACTGTACGCCACCGACACGTGCGACCCGCTCTCGCGAAATTTTTCATCTCCCTTCCTTTTTCTTCCCGGCCCCCGCGCTCGCCTTGATTGATAACGGCGCGCGAGCATCGCCCGGCGGCCTGCGCGCTCCTCTCTCGCCCCCGTCGAGTAAGACATTTTCGCGAGGCGCGAGCAAGCTGTCTACCCCGCGCGCGGGAGGGGGGCCGGCTCGGAATAATGTATCGTCTCTCAAAGTATCGCGTGTTGCGCGCCGCCGGCCCTTGACTTATTTATCACGGCGGGGGGGCTATACGTGCGCGCGCGATATGCACAGTCGCGCGCGGCAAGAGGGATGTGTCTGGGGAGCGAGCGACGACGCGCGCGTTTCCCTGAATTTTTCAGCCGGCCCGGGCGCGAGCCAGCCGACAACTTGATGATTTGCCGCTTTACGTGCCGCTGGCCCCTAACTCCTGTACGCGCTTCTCTTTAATTTAGCTCTTGACGCGCGGCTCTGCTTTTAACCCCCCGCTCCGCCCCCGCGGAAATCGGCCCCGGAGCGCGAGCGCGCGAGGAAAGGAGCGCGTTTAAAATAACTTTTTTTTATGGAATTTCACGGCGTCGTTACGTGCTTTACGATTGCTTAATTTTAGAGACGCCACTGTTTTTTACCGAGCTCGAGTGTGCCGCTGATGAGGTTTATAAATTATTTTTACGATCTGTCTTATAGAGTGACAATGCCGATTTTTTCTTATCCTTGGGCGGAATGAAAGATTTTATCTGGAAATTTATAGAATTCATTGACACGTACTAGTGAAAAATAGTCTTCTTGTACATCAATAGAAATTTTTTGTGCTCCATTATAAAATAAAATCTAATTTCTTTGCATTTATCAAAGTTCGAAAAGTTGAATGTAATAACTACATGATGCAATCTACGATTTTTGTTTCCGAAATAGAAAATGTACTTTCTACAATAAGTACCTAATTATTTACTTTACGCATTTTTTTAAAAGCTTTAACATCTAATATTAATTTTTCTCACTGTCGTTATTTGAGAGTGGTATTTTAAACAGCATGTAACTTAAGTTCGAAAGGCCTGCTTTTAAGTTATTTATATTTTACATTGTTTTAAGATTTTTCTCTAATGACAAATGCCTTTTATGTTTGATCTTGAAGTATCTTTAATGGATACAAGAAATACGAGGTTACTTACAAGAACAGTAAATTTGGACTTTTAATTAATTTGTTCAAAGAATCGACTAATTTCCTAGAAATCGCATTATCTATTATTATAATTGTGTACTACTTCAAAATTGCATCATAAAGACTCGAGAAAAGGCATTTTGCGCACGCGCATCGTTTTCGTTGCGTTCCAGGCAAAATTTTACACGAATTGCCAAAATGATACACTCTCCGTTCGCTAATATAATACGTGCTAATCGCCACCGAATGCCGCGATCCGGCGTTTCGCTCTCTTGAAACGCGCAATTACCGCGGACGGACTGTAATGCGAGGAGAGTCGATAATCACTCCCGAGAGCGAGCGAGGGATATACGGAGAGGGAGAGAGTAACGATCGTCAAGCAGCGCCGGGCTATCGGGTTTCTATAAACACAAACACTCGCGCGCGCCCCGGTGAAATCGTTATGTCGCCGGCGAGCGCGTATAAAACGCCACTCGGCCGAGAATAGAGTGCGCGTGTGTGACGAAAATGGACCCGGTGCGAGGCGACGACGAGGCCGCGAGGTGCTTCATTATTCATCGACGCACCGGCGATATCGGCGCCTCGTGGATTGATACTCGTCGCTCATCAAGATTCTACCCTTTTTACGATTTTTGTTACGAATTTTGCGCCAGTGATTAATTGATATTCATCGTTTGTTTTACTTTATTTTATTCATTTTTGGTTTTTGATTGCAATGAAATTACGCGCGTGGAATAAATATTAAAATATCGGATATGCAGGAGGAGCGCTTGTAATGTAATTAAAATATTGGATTTTTTATGAAAAAAGTGTTCCAAGAGCAAATTGTAAATGTCGCCCGCAAAACCAAATTCCGCAGATGTTTGAACTTCCGCCAAATCGCAAGTGCGTGAAAATTTTGGAATTTCATTGAATTCCCTAGAATTACGAAAGCTCTCTTTCTCCATCCACGACATAATTCAATTATGAATAAAGCTTGTGTATAAATATATTAAATCCCCGCCCCACTCGTCGTGTCCACTGCGTGGGCTCAGCACGTAAACCGATTTTTCGCAAAAAAAAGAATACACAGTCCCGCATAAGATTCCATTTCCAAAAATATCCGGTTTCTAATTCCCCAAGCTGACGTCAGGTTGACGAAGTAGACAAACAAAATAAAAACAGTCGGCCCGATCGAGAGATAGGCAGGCGCTTGCCGCGCGCGTGGGCGGAGCGGGATAAAAAAAAAAAAAAAAAAAAAAAAAAAAAAACGCGCGAGGGTGAAGCGAGCTTGCGCGCATTCGCGATAAAACTGCCGTTCTTTTCTGGTTTCCCGGTGAATTTTCATTTATTTACTGCTGCAACGCCGAGGCCCTCCTTCCCCTCCGCCTCTCTCTCTCACTCGCGGGCAAATTCGTTTTCATGAAGCCCGGAGCGCGCGCGCGCGGTCAGTAGTAAAAGGCCGGATCCGCGCGCGGCCTGACTTCGTCGAACGAGCGAGAGGCCTGTATAACGTTAATTAAACACACGGCGTACAGCGTGCGGCTTCAACCTACATATCGAATGGCTCGCGCATATCCATATTTGCCGAGTGTATTTGCCCGCGTGTACACAGTATCGGCCGGCCACGGCCGCCGCTGCAGGCTGACTTGTATTCCGGAGGATGGGAATTTTAAACCCCGGGATTTCCAACGATAATTAATCTTGGCCCCGGACTGGCTGGCCGCGCGCGACTCGCCAGTTTGAACAACGATTATTAAGTTACAGCCGACGGCGGTGCTTGGGGAGCCGGCGGCGGTTGCTGCTGCCGATCGGGTATCGGGCCCGCTTTTTCGGCTTTCTTTCACATTTCCGCTTTTGTTACCGCGCGACCAAGGGATGGGAGCCCCGTACCCGGCTGAATCGACTTTCTTTGTTTTTTTTTATCCGCAAAGTAATTTTCCACCGGCAATTCACGTAACGTGATTTAGCCGAAGCTGTTGTTACATATTTTCATTATGCTCTTGTGAGATGGGTTCATTAAGTTTGGCTTCTTACTAGTTGATAGGATATTATGTTCCTGTGAATGGAGCATCATTATACTAAACTCGTTAGTGTGCAAATTTAAGTATAGGGAACAACAGCCCCAAAATGTGCGTTATATATCAAATTTGTATTATTTGAAGAAACTTTTAAACCTTAAATTACAAACACTACGCATGCGGAGCATAATGGTCGACGTTTCTGCATTCAGTAACTTTTGTAAATAAGGTATTGTTCGAGTTTTAGATGGAGCCGATCAACGTGGCTTATTTATTACTTGTCCGTCAACGTAAAAATAAATCTCGTTCGATAAAAAGAGAATGGAAGGAGGGGGAGGGCGAAAGCTATGTATAGAGTCTATTGATTACTTGACTGTCTACAAAAGCGGCAAAATAGAATCTCAAAGGTCAAAAGCGCGTAAGATTACGTGCGATTTTCGCCTCCATAGAAAGCGGATAAAAGCCCGGTGCCTTTTCTACCTCCCCTCTTCGCTTTATACACCGTCGCCCGTCCGCCCCAGCCAACCTCCTCCTCCTCGCACAGACTCCCTCCCATCGATCTGCGTGTATCCAATGCCGCGGCATAAATCTCGATCTAGAAGCGAGTGCGACAGGTCCTCTTTATCATAATAAAAGTAATTTTCTCCGTCGCCTGACCCTCCCCGCCGACTGCGTCGCCGACCCTGATAAGATCACGCGCTCGCGTTCCTCGGCCGCGCGGCTTATAGTGCAGGAAATGATCCTCTCTCTTTGACCCCGGGGCGATTTGAAATCAAACGTCAGAAAGCAGACGAGGTAGACGACGGTGTCTCCGGTGCATCCGGCCGCTTCTTTTCCTCCGGCGCTCCGTTGTTCTTGCGCGCGCCACACGACCCAGTGAGGGACGACGACCTCGAATCGAATATTTTCACATGCATGAGATTCGCGTCCTCGAGACGAGCCGCGACGTCGCGAATAAAAATCCTCCGCGCTTATACTGTTTTCTCCCGCTGGGCTCTCACCCGCCTATCACGCCCGAGACGGCGTTCGCCGGTCCGAGCCCGCGCTTTTTGTTATGCGCGCTTTCTCGCGTCTCCACTCCCGCGGCTCTGGCCACTTTGTATATAAATAGAAAGTTGAACGAACGATGGTGAGTTTGTAAAAATGTTGAAACATCCTTGAGTCTAGTTCCGCGGCAATTTGAATGCTCGCCAAAGTGTTTATCTTTTATTTATCGGTGTACACGCCTATGACAGTTTTAGGAAGCATTTCACAACTAAGCTTCTTCAATATTTTTTACAAGAATAGCGGAGGAAAAATTATGAATCGAATTACGGTAGACGAAAAAAATAAAGGGCGACTCTCTGCCAAAAGGCAAACTTCAATTTGCGCTATTAATAAGAATCAATTCCATTTGAAGGCACTGTTTGTTCAAGGCTCCCTCGGGGAGTTCCGAAGAATCCTCAGCCGGCGAAATTTGCAAAAGTACCTTCACCTCTGACAGTCGGGCCTTGTTTGCCTCTCTCCCCCCTCGCCCGTGTCCCGGAGCTCTACCCGGCCGAGCGAACCGAACTTTCTCGCGAGTCCAGGCGGAAGCGGGGGTAGCGGAGATCGTGATTTTCGAAAAATGTGTACACTGGAGAGTGCGCGCGGCGGGGCCGAGGGGGAGACCATCGCCGAGCAGAACTCGGCGTTTTGCTCGATCTAACTTTTCCTCGCTGACGACCTACTCCAAGAGCTTCGTCGCTCCTTCAGCGTCCACTCGACCTCTCGCTCTTTCTCGCGCTCTCCCCCCCGCCTCGCTCGCGCCTTTCGTTTCAAGGATTATTGAGTTTTCTGTCGTTTCCAGAAGAAATACGCTTTATTTACTCGAAGGCAGGGGGAGGCGAAAACGACAGCCGGCTTTTTCCCGTTATAGCGACGCGCGCGTACCAAATAAAAGCGGGGAGAAAAGACCGCGCGTTATCGGCGACTTTTCGGTGGATCGCTTATGTGTTTGCCTCTTCCTTTTTTTTATTTTTATTTAATCTCGTCGAGGAAATACAGATTTATATAGGAGTGCAGCGCGGAAATTAGTAGCAATGGATTTTCTTTCCCGACCGGGATTTTATATCGGATATATACACCGCTCGGGGAGCGTATACAAACGGCCGCTCGCGCTCGCAAATGACCATTGTAATGTATTATTCCCGGCGATGTAGAAGTTTGCTCTCACAATGCGGATTCATCATGACCGATGATCAAACAATGGCTCGCGCAGCGAGCTTTAATTATTTTAAAAGCAGCCGTATAGTATCCGATATCCGTGGGTATGGGGCGTCCGTGGAAAATCTTTTTCAGCGATGTTACACGAAATTCGGATCGTCATTACGATACAATTGAATCTACTTTTTACATTTAATTCATTTTAATTCCGGAAAATGTAGCCGGCGCAACAATGCACCTCGCATTTATAAAGCGAGGAGAAAAATCGCGGATAAAAAATCTCGGGTCACGATATTCGTTGTTTTTTTTCCCGCGCGTGTCAGTTTAAACAATAAATGAAGAAACGAGAAAGAGTTAGCGAGCGCACGTCAAAAAGGTAAACAAGGAACTGTTTTTTTTTTCCAACGGGAAAAATTAAAAGTTCCAGAGATTTGCTCATATTTGTCAATCAAATTAAAACACGCGCTTATGCGCCCGTATATATCGTCAGAGCCTCCATTGTATCGCGTCTATCAACGTAAAAATAAAGCCAGACGCGCGCGCGCGAAGCGATACGTTCGCTCGCGCGGACGCGGACATTTGTTTGCGTTTGTTTTATTTCACTTTAATTCATCGGAGCGCTGAGCGAGCAATATATATATATATTATGTGTACATGTATACGTATAGACACGCTCGGGGGGTGATGCGGCTGCAGCGAGGGGCGCGCGGCGGAAGAAAGAGCGAGCGAGATAGTCGTTTTTGTTCGCGCTTCACTTCCGTCCGGCCAAATGTGATATTCCATTGATTAATTGGAGGGACACCCCGCGCCCGCCGCCGGCGAAAGAGTCCTTTCCCGCGCGATCCATCATTCCGCCGACGTCCGCGTTATAATAACGAATCGACGGGCGGAGGCGCGTACGTACGCTCCCGCGTCTCGTAATTATGAGGGAACAGAATTTCGATTCGCGCGCACACCCACCCACTCGGCCGCCCGCTCCCTTTGAGCTTTACGCGCCGCGGGAATATTTTGCCGGCGCGAGCGCGCGTTTTGCGTTATTATAGCCGCGCTAATAACCCTGCGCGGGGATTATATCGTACGGGATCGGTTTTATTGGCGCCGGCGTTAAAGTTATAGCACTCGTTGGGATTTTGCCGAGCGCGCGCGGGGCTAAAGCCTAATACGCGGAACGGGGTTGTGGGCTTGAAATTTCGCCCTGACGCGAGCGGGTAAAGGATTTTCGCCCATGCCGAATTTTGCGATAGCGAAATATTGCGCGCCATTTGAAGTTATAATGCTCGTGTTGCTATGACTATCGATTGCTTTTGATACTTCGAGGATTTTTCATTATAGCTTTTCGATCGTTTCACCACTGTATAACTCGAGAGAAGACGAAATTCGATCGCTAATCAATGTAAAATAAAAATGCCTTTGCAGTCGTTCGGCGCAGTGCGTCGATAACGTCCCGAAAGTTCCGGCTTAAATAAATTCTGGATTGCTCGATAAATATCGCAATTTTCGCGCGGACCCGTCGTTTAAAGTACACCTGGGCTCGAGGAGGAAAATGCTTGACCCAGCTTTTTATTTTTATTTTTTTTTTCGCGCCCGCGCGTTGGAAGATAGGGCCATGCGTCTCGGCGTTATCGAGAAATTATCGGTCCGAGAGACAATTAAAGGGGGGATTGGGAAATTCCCGGGAGGATGCGCTCGCTAGGAAAAAGCGACGCTGCAAACTCCCGCGGCACCGAAATCCTCGCAGCGGCGCTTCTGCAGCCGACCGTCCTCACCCCCCCTCCGCGTAGATTGTAACACCTGCAGGTTATCGATTGAATCTCCGGCGCAGCGCCGCGCCGCAAGAAGTAATGGGCTAAGCCATCGCAGTAGACTTCCCGATAAGCGATCCTCATTCATCCCTCCTCCCACCACCCGAGCCTCCTCTCTATCTCTTCTTTCCCTCCTCGCCTCCCCCTCCTTTTTTCCTCTCACTTATCCGAACTGCTTCTTATACACTTTTGGGCTTATGAAGTGGAAAGGAAAATTTTCCGAAGGAATTTTTCGTTAAAAGTTTCGCGCATTGCACGGAGATCTTATAATCGGGGATTTTCATCGAACGACTTATACAGTTTGCGACTTTTTTTTTACCGAAGATCACGAGAGAATGACCGAGCATCTACAGTTGCAAAATAAGATACTCCCGAGAAGTTTTACATAATTAAAAGTTTCGAAAAAATTTATATCTCTCGCGTTGGCGGGGCTCGTTGTGCGCGATCATTTCAATTTGAAATATATTTATAATGAGAAATACGCCCCCCCTGCCGCTCGGAGCCGGTGAAAAAGTTCCCCGGCTATATTTAGCGAGCACCAGCACTATTCATCAATATCCAGCGCGAAGCGTTATTTTCCTACCATTCCTCATTTCTCCTTCGCCGCTCTAAAATGCCAGTTCGTACGACGCGGCGAGACAGGACCATAAGAAAGCCCCCGGCCGCCCCCGCTGGAACTCCGAAACGCGCATATCACCAGAGGGGACGTATAGTAGTCGCACGAAGCGGCAGCAAAACTCCGTCGAGCGAAAACTCGCTCTTCGTCGCCGCTATATATCCCGTCCTCTTTTTCCCCCCGTCGCTCGCTCGCGCCTCAAATAAATTTCCCGTACGTGCCGCGAATCCGCGGCCGAGTCGCTTCGGCTCCAGCCCGCGGCGGAATGATTTAACTAGTTCGGCCCGTAGGAGAAAAAGGGATCGGGAGTCGCGACCGGAGCGGGGGAGGAGGGGTGAAGGACGTAACTGCCTGACTGCGGGGGCGTAGGGGGAAGGAGGAGGACGATCGCGCGAGCGAAAGCTCCGGGCGGTAGCGTGAGTGTCTTAAGCGGTGCAGTCTGGCAAAAAGTCTCGGCAGATGTAACCCGCGTCGAATTGAATTTCGGTGGTATTTATGCGAATTTTAAAATAGCCGGGTCTCGTTAAAAGTCGATCGATGCATTAAGCGCGACGTGAATTTGTTATGGCGGCCGATTAATGGACTGCAATTGTATATCTTTATTGGAGATTTTAAGCTGCGCTAAAATTGTTATTTCCAGTATATACTTTTTTTGCAGATTCAATAACTGAACTTTTACTGCCGTTTTAAATTGTTCTTACTTTACGGAGCTTATTTCGCGTTAATTGTGCAACATTGAGGAGATAAAGAAAAACCAGAGATAGCACATGAGAACGTCTGCGTAGGCACTTTTTAATTTAACACAGTCCAATTTTTCTAAAGTATTAAGCGTTACGGTACCGAGCTAGAATACATGGGCCGGGCCTCTTAAGCCCCCGCACTCGAGGGTAACATTTTATATGCCTTGTATATTTTTCTCTCCTCCGGGTCTCCCAGTTGCGGTAACGAGTCGCGAATTTTCGAAGCCCGACGATTTCGTTTCCTTTTCTCGAGTCAGCACTTTCCGAGGCCCTGCCTCGCTCGTTCGTTCGCTTTTTAAACGGAGGGGGATCGCATGGAGGAGAGCACCTCGTAGTCGAGATTCCGCGCTCCACATTTTAGCCGCCGCAGCCGCACCCACGTCGACGAAGAAGAATGGAAATTTTCAAATTGAAATTGCGAAAGAGATTATCCGACGCCCGGCTGTATTGCTTGCTTCGCGGAAAACTTGGAAGATTTTCTCCTTGTATACGTGTTCCTCGCAGGGCTTTCTCTCCCACCAGCGTCGGGGATTGCACTTTACTCGTGATAAAGTTGTATTTCGCGAAAGTTAATATTATTTTTAAAAAGATGCGGGGTGTAATATAATGTCTGATGGGGAAATTCGAATTTTACGATATCGCAGGTAAACAAATTTACTTTTTAAATTTTTCTTACACCCACGATCTGCTCTGTCGACGAAAAATATGTTGTTTTATGCATTATAGTTAACAATATATATCGCGCACCTAGCAAAAAAAATGCACGTTTTAATTTATGGTCAAAAACTAGTTCATTTTAGGCATCTCGCGAAGACTATAGCATATTTCGGAAAATTGCAGGTTGAAAAAAACTAAAGTTTCTTGATGGAAAAATGAACTGTGTTTTTTTTTCGTTAGAGACTGATATTTAAAGTATGTTCATATTTTATTAAGAAACGTCACATTAAAATTACGTTAAGTAAATCATAATTATGCAATGATCGGTCCCTTGGAAGCGAAACATATCTTTAAAATATCATTAGCCAGTTGGACAAACACCAAGCGGCGAAATGGCTCTTTCCCAAAACGTCCTTTTAAAATTCACCTGATTTCTCAGGCGAACGATACGAAAGTCGCTGCCCCACGGTACAAATGTCTTTTTTCCCCTCTCCCCGCCCCCTCCGTCCTTTTTCTTCTGCTTTCTCTCTCAAAAGCGCGGAAACTTATCGTCTAGTCTCGTTACGAACTTTTAATGCGCTTTATCCCCACCAGCGGCGAAACCGTTCAGCCGCGCGCGGCTCCTTGCGCAACTTTTCTCGGGCGAGGCGAAGCGTTTATCAGCCGCCACGTCGCCTTGGGAACGTTCCGCCGGTCCGGCAAAGGCTACATCTCGCGGGGAGGAAAAAAGGCCTTGAGGCACGCCGGGGAAGTTGCGGGGGAGAGCGCGGATCGACTCGTGTTTCCATTTGCTCGCGGCTAAAATTCCGCGGGCTGTAATAAAATTCGCGCGCTGAATATAAAGTGGCCGCGAGCATCGGCCCGGTCACGTAACCGCACTTCTGCCCCCCCGGAAAAAAGGGAAAAATATATCGTTTGTTCCCCGGGCCTTTCTCGAGCGCTGGTAGCGCGACCTTCACGCCCCGCGGAACTCGAGGATCCCCTCTACCCTGTCGACTCTCGGCGAACACGACCTTTTCCGATTTGACTTACTTTCACGTGGCTTTCAAAATTTACGTTATTTTCGCTTGAAATATTTTACTCCGTGATATAAATTGTAGTTTTAAATTTAGCGATCTTAAGGCTACAACGTGTTCGTCGTTCATTCATTTATCGTGGATAGTTGCGTGCAGAAAATTACAGAAAATTAATTGAGAAATAAGCTGTTTTTTTTTTATCAGCAAACTCAATATCTAAAGAGCTTTGCCGAAAATATGAATTTAGTGGTCTCCGTATTTCGTAAGCGTAGCCAGGATTTTCATAAATTTCTGGAACACACCGATTATAAGACTAGGCCAAGGTAACAAAACGTAATGGTATAGCTACGGAGTGGTTTTGCCTCGTCTTGCGCTCCGACGATTCCCGCCGGCGTATATAAAGTGTATAAGGAGAAGCCGGTGCTCACGGGACTTTTCGCGAATCGTGCGGCAGTTCCCTAATATATATCGAACTTTTCGTTCCACCGTAAAAACTGTGAACACGTGGCCGCGCGCGTACGCAAAATTGAATTTTGTAAAAATTATTAGTCTGTGTACAGAGGCTGTGGAACGCCGAGGAAAGATAGTCGCCGATAATACGTTGGTCGTTTCCTATTCTCAACTTCGCACCGCTTAATTCTCAAAAGTATGGATATGGGGTCGTTACTTTCCACGTGCATGAAGTGCTACTCACTCTGGGCGATCCGATTAGCCGAAGACGCTTGATGTTGATGATAAGCAGAAGATTAAAATATATACCTACTAGACTATAAAAAATGATTTTTTTATTCAATGTATTAATTAATAGATTGGTTAAAGGGACTATTTTAAAAAATAAAAAGATAAATCTTTAAAGTGCTAAAATCTTATAAGTATCAAGTAGTTACATTTGGAATTTAAAGCCTCGATTATGACAGCAGTAATATTAGATATTTTACGAGTGTGCCGTTCTGATTGATTAAAAAAATATTATCTTTCATTTGAACCGTTTACTTTAAAACTTGAACTATAAAGAAACGTATTCCAGGTAACTGCGTCTCCATCCACACCTGTCTCTCATCTGTAAAGAGTAGCCATAAAATGGCTCATATCTTGCGAAGAAATTGATAGGGTAAAGTCGGCTGTAAAATTTTTTATTCATTTTCATCAGCTTAATGTCGCGATGTAACGTAACGCAGAACACGATTAAATTTTTTCCAATAAAAGTTACCATCGCTAATTATTATGTTTAATCGCAAGAGCAATAAAAGAAAATTCACAGATTTATTTCGATCATCTTCAAATCCATTCCTCGCGTGTTTTCTATAAAAAAACAAACTCAAAATTACAGATCGCTTTAATTTAGTCCCTGAGGTGTCGGCAAACATCGATACGCGTCAAGTGTCCATTGTAAAATGAAAAAAATGTAAAAGGCCAAGACAAATGTCAGGGCGTGCGTGCATCTGGCGCGCGTATTACACAATGCCGTCCGTGCAGAAGTGACGCGTCGACATTTAAGCGGCCCGCCGCCGCCGC
>JAXIUT010000037.1:22407072-22470209 GCA_035586675.1 Eurytoma californica | reverse complement strand
CTTGGCAAGGCCGGCCGCGCCGGCTCGCTTTTTCTTCCGAGCCCGGAGGATTGTTGTCTTGATTTTTCGTGATTGCGACGGTAAAATCAAGTCAGGAATTGAGCCGTAAAATTAATAATTTAATTAATTTTGCTTAGTTTCTATTGATTAGATCAGCAAAACGCTGTTTAATTAAGAGTATTTAAGTTTTAAGTAGAACTGTCTCAGTATGGTCAGACGCAATGATAATGAAAAAGAAAAAATTAATTAATTTAGTTGCGTAAATCATTACTTCGGGTACACTTTTTCCACGAAGACCATCGTTTCATTAACTCAATATACGGTGTCTCGCATCATTTAGCGAAATCGTATTATATTTTGTCCGTACTTCCTTCCTTCCGCGTCTCCCACGCGCGTCGCTTCTTTTAGTACCGTAGATTGATATTCGAAGCCACCGCGAACGATTCGCCGTCGCCGAAGGAGATCTATGCAGGGACGCGAGTCAGTCTGGGGCGCATCGAGGCGGCATGCTCCACTCTTTTGTGTAATAAAAAAAGAAGAGAGGGGAGGAGAGTAAGGCCGCGACGCGCGTCTCTCGCTGCATTAAAGGAAGCGTGCGCTTGATAATTCGCGGAAGTCGCTGACGCTGCGCGGCAGTATGTACCTGACGGCGCCGGGGGAGGAGAAAAAAAAGCGAGAGAGAGAGAGAGAGAGGGGCAAAGCTCGGAAGAGGAAGCTTTCAAAGCACAGCTCCTCGTGAATTTTCTGCGCGTGTGCTTTTAGAGCTATCGGTTTGATATACGCCGGCGAGAGCGAGGCTCTTCCCTCTCGCCTCTATCTCCCGTTTCTCCTCGGTTTCTCATTTTGCGAAGAAGCTTTCTTCATTTCATACATCCGCGCGGAATTTATCCCCGCTGTGTTTGTTGCGCGCTCAAAGGAGAGGATTCTCACTTGGAAATCGTTAGCGCGGATCTGTCCAAGTAGAGGCGGCTCTTGGTTTCACGTCGAGACTTGGGAGCCGATTGTGAAGCGATCAAAGATTCTTGATTTTTATTTAAACAATTGTTTTTTCACCTATTTCATCATAATCTGTAATATTTAATGGTAAATTAAAAATGGTTCGAACTTTGGATTGTATTTTATTATACTCAAACCGGGTTAATTAATCTAGGGAATATCTGAAAGAAGAGGAAAATGCATTTTTATTATATAAGTACTTTCTAATTATTAGTTTATCAAAGTAATATATAGAGAATTATATGATTATTCGAATTTAAGCCAATCCCTGCGCTCGAAATTTGGGTTTTAAGCATACACTTTAATAGCTATTACATCCATTAAATAATTCTGCGTGCGCATGTAACTAAAATTTGAGCTGATTGAATCACATCAGTCTACGAGCCCGGCTTAATAAGCCACGATAAAGTTCTGGCCGCGCCATCAGGGTAATTATATTGGATCTCATCCTGGAACAGTTCATTTGCGCAGCCGCACATACGTTCAGAGATTTGTCGTTGCGAGCAGCAACATTTGAAATCTGCGAGAGTTAGCGTCAAAGAGAGAATATATAGAAGTGGAAAGAGAACGAAAATGAGAGAGAGAGAGAGAGAGAGAGAGAGAGGGACTGAGGGAGGGAGAAAGAGAGCATTTAATCCGTGGTAGTGTAGGCCGTCGCTCCATGCGCTCGTGCACACGTGAGGTTGTCGGGAAGCCCTCGTGGGACGCTTGGTAAATTTCACAGCTGACAAGGGACATGCTCGGCGATTGGTTCGGTTCTACTCGGTCTCTGTGTCTCGCTCCCTCTCACGCTCGCGCCCGGCTCATTCGGGTTCGTTAATCGTTCGCCTGCCTACCTCCCCCCTCGCGATGGAAATCCAAATACCCCGGGCTCTGTAATATCGCGAAGCGCCGCTGGCTGTTACGATTCGCCAATAACAATTGTCCGAGCGAACCACACCCCCGCCGGCCTCGATCTCCCTCCCCCTCGAGAATTAGAGAGAGCGAGGGAGAGAGAGAGGAGTCACTCTTTAAATAAATGACAGATTTCGGCTTTTAACTAATTTAAGGGACGTCCCGGCGAGAATCGCGCTTCACTGGACTCATCGGCGGTCGCGCCAATTTCGAGCGCGAAATTACACAGCCCAGCCGGGCGAAAAATGTTTACTTGCGAAATGAATGAAATTCAAGCTAGGATATACGTGGAAAAAATAAATCGAACGTTAAGAATGTCGGGTATTACGGAATCATTACTTACACGCTACGAATTACTAATTTTCTTCTTAATTTTACGGTCAAAGTAAATATAAAAATTATTAAATGGAGAAGTTTTACTACTTAAAAAATGAAAGTATTATTTCATTATAGCTACGTAGCAAGATCTAATGAAAACGAAACTATTTATTTTTCATTAATACGTTCGTAGATCTCGAAATATTAATAAATTGCACTTTTCTCTTTCGTAGCCTCGTTCCTCCTTCAGCGGGCGGAAGAAAAATGAATAAAAAGGGAAAAAAATAGCAAACTCCGTTATAAAAGGAGTTCCTTCGTTCATTTTTCACGCCTGCACGCTTGGTGCAATCATGAGGCTCTCCGGGGATCTCCTCGAGATAAAAAGGATAACGAGACCGGCGCAGGGAGACGGGGGAGGGGGAGGGTCGGGGGAGGTTGATTTTTGCGCGCGTTCCGCGTTAGCCGAAGGACGACCCCCTCACCCGGTATCCGGAGGGAGTAGCTAAGGCTCTGAAAGCTCGCGAAAATTAAAAGCCGAGATACCGTCCGAGGAGATAACCGAATTTTCCAAGTAGCCGCGCACAGGCTTCCAAAGAGGCTACGTGTAATGGATCATCCTCTTGCTCTTGAAAACGCATTTGTTGATTGATTAGAATTATTATGTTTGGATTTTCTTTTGATAAAATTCGCATGACCTTAGGTCGTAAAGGTAATAAAAATAGTTTAAGATACACTGCATATGAAGTTTTATAAAATAAGTAGTAAAAGTCGATGACAGTGCAGACATAATAAATATAATTTACAATTATTATATTTTCTTTATTAATATTTCATTTCATTATTAATGTGCTTTTTTCATCTTTATTTCAGGTAAGTAAGAGAGATCAACTCCAAACTCCGCAATATTAGTCTTGTAAGTAAAACCATGAATCGTTAAAAATATTAACCACGAAAATTGCTGAAAGTTTTTATCTGATACAAACGTATTAACAGTTTACGGTATGTAGGGCGTAAAACTTTGTTAACTGCACCACTCTGTCTATAAATAAATGACGTCGGAAAATACATTACTAAAAATTCGCGGCGATTCAACAAACGTTATTAGATCAGCAATAACTTTGCTCGTTCGCGCTTTAACGCGACCCTCGCGTGTTCAGCGTACCCGAGCGAGGCGTATAGGAGAAAACTGCCGAGTCACCTCATATGAGACCCACGCGAAGATGCAGCGTCTTTCCGTTCGCCTGTCTCGTTCCCTTCATACGCCGCCCGATGCGAAAACAAATTACTTTTCGTCGCGCACGCGCTCTTTTCCCGAGGCTGCCAAAGGTGCCGAACCTCCTGCTGCTCTTTTCTTTCCGTCACAATTTTTCAAGAATAGGCGTGAAACTTGATTAAATTTATTCAAAGCTTACTACTCGAAGAGACTAAAAATGAATCAGTGGATACGTAAAACGGTTTCATTGTCACTTGAAAGAGAACATTCCTTATTCTTTCGTAATAAAAAAGATTTTTAACCTCTAGATGATCGGAAAACCGATATATCGGTTCACCCTGTGATGTGAACTTTGTATATTGTTGATACCAGACACTAATTTGGGCATTTTTCAAGCGTAATTTTAACTGTCAATTCCCGACCGTCTAAAGGTTAAATAAAATTTCAATTACTTTCCACAAGCGATTATATTCAACGTTGATAGTTTGCAAGAAAATCAATTGGATTATATTACTCGGTCTCAATTTTTATCAAATCTAAAGAAAAGAAAGCGATAAAATGTGTCACATAAAAGGAATCGCCTCGAAACTAAAAAAGCATCGGAAAGAAAATACAGACTGAACGAAAATCATGGCGAGTCTACTGTATTGGGATATCCACTTGAGGCAAAAACGGCGCGCCCGACAACGGAGTCCCGGCAGCAGTTTTCTCCCTGCACATCCGCGTTACGATCCAGCGGGCCGGTTGTTTACTCTCAACGAACGAGCCGAGAGCAAATTGCATTACCTTTTCGCGCCGTCCACCGGCGCAATAAACGTGCGGGAGGGAAACGAGCGAGAAGGAAGGGCGTCGCTCGCTGGCGTCTTAACGATGTTTGTCCGCGGCGCCTCGGAAAGAGGCGCATCAGCGCCAAAGGCGGCCGCGCGCGATGGCCTGCACGACGTGCGAGCTCTGCCTCCCTTGCCGGGCTCGGGGACTCGGCGTTAATTAGGCCGGTGCTCACGGCAGCTCGATCTTTTAGTGCTCTCGTGTAGAGAATGTCTTCTATCGTGGCATCGTTTTTTTTTCTTCACTTTTTGATTTAGCAGATAGTCGGAATCTTTGCACTGATACCGTTACAGATTATTTTTAAAGAAAAATATCGTCTCTCCAAAATAAGTGGAGATTCTTTGTCAATTTTTACAGCTCGTTTTATTCAAAATTAAACAATCTAATTAAAAATTTAGTGGATCTCTATGAGAGAGCTTCGAGTCGAAGTAGTTTGCATCGTTTTTCATCTTACTCGTGAAAAGAGGCGTGTTATCTTTCCATTTTTCCGGGATGTGAGAGCCGCGAAACTGGTGTTTTTTTATGGTGCTTGTGCAAAAATTAATCTCCTGATTACGTTTTTATGACATTGTTACTACGCTCGGTGATGAAGCTAGTGACGCTCTCCTCCGGAAACTAAATTGCCGCTTTCATTCGGTGATTTGGATTTTTACGAAGTATTTTTTTAACGTGAAATTTTTTCAGTATAGATAAAATTAATTGCGAAGGATGTTGAAATTTTAGTATTAGGTGTAAAACTGAATAAAACTAAGAGGACGAAATACAAGTTCGATGTTCGATGTTTTAATAATCAGTATAAGTAGGGGAAAGCTCGTGAACTACTTATGACAATCGACTTCATGAATCAATCGAATAGATAAAACGATCGATAGATAGACTCGTTCAATTCCTGCGGTTAATAGATATATTTTCTTTGAATAACGATGAACTTCCCAGAAAGCGAAGAATTGGTCAATTAAAGCGTTTCCAGAATAAAATTGTAATTCTAACTAGAAATACAATTTTATTCTGGAAAACGATTTATTTTACTAAATCTCAATTAATGTTTGTTCCTCATATGAACGTGAATCTTTCTTTGTTATTTTTGTTAAGGAGATGAAAAAAATTATCAGGACAGTACAAGTTATAAAATTTTCAATTAACTTAACTAAAAGTTTAAATTAATAATTGAATGCAAATATATTTCAATAATACACATATCTGAATTTTAAAGGGCCCCATAACCAGATTGAAAAATTACTTTAATTCCGTGAAAGTAGAGCTTGCGATATTAATTGATTCTCCTCGACTTTTCCTATGCCTTTTCCTATATACGAGATCCTAATGCACAACAAAAGAAAAAAGGGAAATTCGAAGGAGAGGGAGGATTCGAGGGAGCGAAACCAACGAGCTCGTAGGTATAAGCCTTCATTGAAATCAGGAGCACACGACCGGAATAAATATGTAAATGCCATTGGTGTGTCCCGCTCGTTAATCCCACGCCCTGCGGTACCAACGGGAAAATCTCCCGGCAGTCCCGCGGGTGCGTTAGCCGTCGCGCGAAAATTCGAACGGAAAAAAGAAAGGGAGGGGAGGGGGGCTGAAAATAAATTAATGAAAAAGAAGTCGCGCGGTAGGGAGGGGGGAAGAAACGAGGTCGAACAAGTGAGTAGTCTAGTCGGCAAATGGCTGGCACTGCAAGAGTTTCCAGCTTGGTTTTCAGCTCGCGCGTCTCGCCTTCGCGGCACTCTCGCGTAATTACATCAGAAATGAAAGAAAAGCGCCTCGGGAGGTCGATGCGCGCGCCAACGCCAGCGTTTTTCACGCGGGTGGGAGCGAGAGAGGAGGACTCGTTATTATAGATACGGAGACGTCGAGCGCGACTCGCGACGGGGGATAACTTTTCGAAAAGAGCGAGGGGGAGGGTGCGAGAGGGGGGAGCGACTGGCAACGTCAGAATTTTCTCCGGGTTTTGTACCAAGCCTGTTTTGTAAAGCTCGTCGCTGCGATGCTCTTTTTATGCGCGCGAGGTGAGAATGAATTTTTTTTCGCGATGATAAAGTTTCGAGGGAGATGGAACCGTACCTTTTTTTCGAATTCCCTGCCGACGCGATGCTTTTTTTGCGTATTGTGCGACGACGTGGCTTGAAATTTAATTATCTGGCTGCAAGTTGAGTTCAGCACAAATGGGATTAATTACTTAGGTGACATTATTAATGCACTATCGTAGATTATTTAAATCGTGAATATTTGAAAATAAACATTAAACTTTTTTCAACGTATTGTTCAAGTTGTTCTTTTTATTTCTACATTATATGTAATAAAGGTACTCTAGTCAGATTTTAATTTTATAATAATGAAATTTTAAAATGTTTAATGTGACTGATATCAATATTTGAAATAATGCAAAAATATAGATTAATAATAACTAGTTACTTATAAAAGCCTAACCAGTATAAAATTTGTAATATAACATTGTTTAAATAATTTATTTAAACTTAAATTAATTATTTAATTATATTCCTTAATAGACAATTGTATTTTGTTTTGAAAATCATCAATTAAGTGAATAAACTATTAACAGTTGTGTTAATATGTTATACAACTGTTTAATGAAGAATTGTAAATATTCAAAACTCGCCGCGTGAAGTAACGAAAAGCACATACCACATTTTCAAAACGAATTTTCCTGCAATTTAAAGCGAAAAATATAGACAACATCGAAGTTTGCGCGAGCACCGAATTCCTCCTATAGTTAACAAAAACATTCTTCACTCAGAAATCGTTTATTATTTGTTCCTCGTCAGTTCAGTCTATTAATAGACTAAGTTATTAGCTTTGAGTTCGCAATATATCTGCACGTCCATTCATCGAAATAAAATTTACGTTGGAATTTATGAATGACAAAGCAAAAACGCAATATATGTTTCATACATTCTACATATAGATTTTATTCTACGTGACATTAATTGCGATTCCTCTATATCTTTCTGTTCTAATTGAAAGTTTAAATATTCTGTATTTATAAAAATTTAATTGAAGCAGTTCATTATCTTACATAAAATTAGTAAATGTTTTTTATGGTATTTATGACGTATTTTGTAAAGCACATTTTGAAATATTTGTTTTTTGAAACGGAAATTAAATTTGCCGAGACTAAATTTTCGATGGGTACTGTTTACATACCGAGCGTCGGAATTCCACTCATCAATACTTTTACAGAAATAAACTGTACATCATCAAAAGCGCGCTCAACGAATATTTCATGCGAGCAACAAATTGAAGCATCAATTTGCGAAAAATCCGCCAATTTTTCACGTGCATTTCATGCCAAATTCGGCGCAAGTCGAAACTAAAAAAAAGCAGCTTGTTGTCCTCTTTTTTTTTTATCTCCCGCACTACATTTAGCCGCGATAATTCAAGCTCCCCGGGCGCGCTCGAAAATCGCTAACTAATTGGGTGCATTAACTGCACGCGAAAATCGCGATCTGGCGCCCGTCCCGGGCTATTTTCCTTTGGAAAACTTCAATGCGAAATCCCCGGAAATGAAAGCGCAGCCCGCCTGATTTATATCGCGACAGGCTGCGCGTGCGCGTGTGTCGCGTACAGCTTGTTACGCCGGTGGAGGAGGGTACCAATGGCGAAAAAAAAAAAAAAAAAAACAGTGCACGACCTGTAAACAAAGCGCTCGGCCCGATTCCCGCGCCATCGTCTTTCCCCGTCGCTTTTTGCAACAATAATTCATCAGCGCGCGACCGGTGGATCGGTCCGCGGCTTTATGCGTTTGAAAAATGTTTTATCGCCGAGTCTTGATTGCGCGCGCGCTCGCCTCCCATTTCAGCTTATTTCCCACTGTTGCCCATCCGTCCTCCTTCTCCATTCCCGTCGCGCGGAGCTTTCAGCGCTTCTGCGCGATCCTTGTTTTACCGCCTCTCTCGGCGCTCTTTTTTTCGCGCGGAACACGAGCGGAGCGCTGCCCGCCGTCTGTCTCGCGTGTCGCGATGCATCGCTCTCGTTACCGCGACACAGCGTATACACTTCGCGGATACGACGATACATTCGCCCCGAGTTTCGTAGCTTTGTTTGTACACCGCTCGGTGCTCCGCTCATTTTTCAGCTGGAATTCCACCCTCATTTCGCGGATCCCGCTTTTACTCCGAACATCTGTTTACCCAGCAGCCGTTTGTGCGCGCCTTTAATGAAACTGGAGTCTTCAGCTATCGATACAAGTCTATTTTACTTTTATACGCGGTGCCGAAAATGTGAAATAACGTGTTTTCTGTTTTATCCACGTCGCATCGTTCGCGAATACGCGCTCACCTGAGTGTAGGATGTATAAATATGTATAGCGGGGCGCACCCCCGCGTGGATATGTAAGCGAGGGTAAAAGAAATTCAGCGGAGTGGGTGCGAGAAAGCTTTGCGAACCGTAAATTTCCCGCGATCTGCGCGCGCGTCCTTCTCGATTTGCATTTTCACACGCCTTCCCCATCGACGACGACGGCGGCGGCGACAACGACGACTCTGGCCGGATTAAAGTCGCCCGTGGAGCGAGACTCGTCCCGCCTTCCCCTTCTGCTCCCTCCCCACCATTTCCACAAAGCGCTTCCTTTTTTTCATCAGTACCGTCGTTATCCTCTCTCTCTCTCTCATTCGCTCTCCCGGCTGCTCGACTTTGCCTGTTCTCCTTTTTTCACTCCTCGATTCCGCGCCTTTTTTTTCGACGAACTTTTATATCTCCGTTTTGCTCGATGTCCTCGTATTTCCTTATTGGATTTGGATCGTTTCTTTTTCTTCGCTCCTCGGAAAAGTTGGCAGCGTAAATTTTTGGTGCGCCATGTATTTAAATTGAAAAGTGGAACGATTCGGCAAGTTCGAGTGGTTTTTTATAAAATTGAAGCGAATGAAATTTCAACTGCACCGCTGAATGTTCTACAATATAAAGGTATCAAAAGTACAAGTTTCCGTTCGTTTCTCGTGAATTTTTTTTTAAGCAAACTTATATAAAACGGATTAATTCCAAAGTATCGAGAAAATAAACTCCTAACGATAAAAAGACCTACAACCGTGCGCGCGATGTTCGCGAATAAAAGTGGCCGGCGACGTGACTGAAGCCCCGTTAGCCCGAGCTTGCAGCTGTTTTCCCGCTTGCGATGTTTGTTTGTCGCGCGCGCTCCCGCGTACGTATGCAAGCTCCGTATAGCGGGTACAGGGGGGTTTGGGGGCGGCGGCGAGGAACGAGGCGGAAGCGAGGAAGAAAAGAGAGGCGACTAGCTGTCTGGAAGATCGCGAGGCCGGCGACGCGCGCGCTACGTCTGCAAGTTCTTGCGGCCGAGCTTTCGAGGCGCACGCTTGTCAACAAACTACTCGTAAACTCCGCGGTGGCGGGCCGATCCCGGAAAAATAAGGGAACGCGATAAGAAGGCTGATATGTGCGCCGCGCAAAAATAGCCTCCCCTTCCTTTCTGTACGTGTGTGTGTGCGTCGCTGGTTCGCGGTGCATGTTTTTCCAGCTTCTCGGAGAACACGGTGGGCGGTGACTGCCGTTCGTTCGCTGGCTGAGGGGCTTCGCGTTGCTTGTGGATTACGTAGGCGTCGTTTAAAAAGTTCCCGTGCATCGCTGAATATTTTAATATTTGCGGTTAATTTATACCCCGTAGTTTTAACTTAAAATAATATAATAAGTTTTGTGGTAGGTGAATAAAATGAAAGCTTAGTTATTTACAGTTATTATCGCAGGGGTTTTTTATATATTCTACGTAAAATCGCAACCTAATTTTTAATGCGTGATTTTGTAATTATTAAAATTGGTCAAAATCATGATTTTATAGAAAAATATATTATTAACTATAAAAATCTTGAATTTAATAATCATAGGAAAAATAATGATTTTGACGATCACTTCGAATCGTCTTTAATCTAATTTAATAATTGTATTAATCAGCCATGAGTATAGGCAAGAATTAACTTGACCAATCCTTCAGCAAGTATTTACCGTTTACTTTTTTATGTTTAAAGTGTTGTATTCGATTATAAAAATTTACAGTAATAAAGTATAGTACATGATTTGTGATTTCAAACTTATAAAATAATCTTGAAAAACCTAAGTGGCGTGCAAATATATTTGACTAATAAATAGAACAATAAACTAAACTATCCATTCCGAAAAAAATAATTTAAGTCTATTCCGCAACAAACGTGAACCATTAATCCTCAATCTACACTTTTAAGTAGATGCTCGGATGCATTATTTACGCCGAGGTAAAAAAAAAGAAAAAAAAACACGTCGAGGAAGGAGAGGCGACGCGCGAGCACACGATTCAAGGAAAACTCGACGTTATTTTCCTTTTCCCTCAAACTAACCCCGAGTAAATAAACTAAGCTCGGCGCGGGTGAGCGAGCGGGAGCCGGCGAGCGGAGCCCAGTCATGAAAACATTTTCCTTACGATGGTCCGGCGTCGGCCGCTTCTGGAAACCCTTCTGAAAATTCCATATCTCCCGCTCTCTTTCTCCGGCTCGCTCGCGCTGGATACGTGTTTGTCGAACGGAAAGAAGCGGCTGTTTGTGCGCCCGCGTCGAGCTTGCCAATGAAAACAGGAAAAAGAAAGGAGCTGGAAGATGGATTAAGAGATGCGTGTATTAGAACGCGGAGTTGAATTTTATATGTTTTAACGCTTCGCCGGGCGCGAGAAGCATTCCTTTTTTCAGACTCCTTTTTTTTTTACTGCGGTGGCGCATGTATTCTGATGATGGATAAAAAAAAGTGTACATTATAAGAGTGGAATTTTGTGTAATGCATTTATTTTCTTCAAGTAAAAACGTGTTTTCTCCATTTTAATTGATTAATTAATTCAAATGAATATATATAAACAACATTATTTATTTTATATTTTAAGAAAATAATTCTTTCCGTATAATTAGTTCAATAGTAATAAAATTAAAACAAAAATAGTATTTTTCTAAGTATATAATTTTAATTTTTTAAGTAAAATAATCTTTTTATACGTTTTAGAACAATTCTAAGGGTTATCGGTGTGAATATTTAATAAATTTCTTATCAAGTTTCGTTTCAAATTTATCCAAATGTAGCACGTTTACATTTTTTAAACAAATTCAGATAAGGTCTTTCAAAGTTATTCATGCGAAAATAATGGAAGCTCGTATGCGGAAGATGAAAGTAGCGATCTTCCCTTTCGATCTGCCGGCGCGTTTTATAATCAATAATATTACATTATTGCATGCGCCACGCTTCGTGCGCAAAGAAATTGGGCCTCGGTAATGCGCGTGCACCGTTGATCGATGGAGCTACCGAGGCTGCTTTTTTTATCGCGAAAAATTACATTCACTTTACCGAAGAGCTTGATAAACGTAAAAAAAACTTCGCCATTTACAACTTCATGCAGGGAAATGCACACAGAGGGGATGGTGATTGAATGAATGAAAACAGTAATGCGTTTTATCACGAAAGCTTTTTTAGTAGTACATCAGTATATCAGCAGCGCGTCTAAACCGCTTACATAAAAATTATTAGTTTAATCATTTGAAGAAAACTACCCGTGACATTTCAGAAACACATTTGTAAATACAAAGCTAACGAAATAATCAAATTGTAATATATGTGCCAAGGTGAATATAAATTAATTTTACGAACAATTTAGTTTGATGAACTTGCGTATTTACATTCTAATACAGTAGAATATGCACCGACAAAACTAATGCATAATTTATTCAACCATTCTAATTCCCATCACTAATACACTCGATGAGTAATGGTTATTAGCCGAAAGCTTGTTAATACCCGCCCGGCAGATAATCAAGCGAAACAACAAAAGAAGAAATGTTCAATCAAGTTAAGTTCCCGTCATTCACCATCCGACAAATCATTCAATAAAGAGAACAAAAAATATACCATTATAATTCGTTTATTCAGTTCCTCGGACGTTCTAAAAGAGCATTGGGCACGGAAAAGGGGCAAATAACGAAATAAAGCTCATGCACGACTCTTAAAGCCGGACGGCCTGAATGAAAGGGAAGAAAAGGGGAAGCAGGGGAGGGAAAGAAAAGGTAGGCACTCGGCCCGATGAAACGCGCACTCTCGGCTTCTTCGCCGCGCGCACAATGGCAGCGCGGGCGCGCGCTCCCAGAATCGCTCCCATTTCAATGCGAAATGAGGTCCATAAATTTCCCGTCTTTCATCGCGCGCTCCTCTCCGCACACGCGCGCGCTCGGCCCACTCCAGCCACCCTCGGTCGCGGGCGGATCTCGAAAATCCGACGCGGACCGCTTATGCGCGCGGCCAACGACTTCGGCAGCAGGTAGTATTTACCGCTGCTATATCATTCCCGGGCATTTCCGTCGCCTGCAAAAGGGCGAAGGGACGCGCGGGGACGAGGCGGAAACCCGCTTACGGCCGCTTTGCCGCTCGTCCGCGGCGTTGATTTGAGCCGCGGGACTCGCGAGCCCTCGCTCAAAGGCCCATTACGAAAATGACCATTAAAATAAATTACGCGGCCGGGCCGCGCACGCGCCGCTCTGCCCTTTGCCCGGGAGAAAATAACGCGCGCCCGAGCGCACGAATCAATTTACCTAAATAATTGAGCGGCGGACTCGGCGTTTTCAGGCGCGCTTTGCATTCGGGCCCGGCTCTTTATCGGCTATTCCTTTTTGCGGCTCTTTCGAGCGGTTGACGCGCGGAATAACGCGCCGCGCGCGCTTTTCCAAAATTGCGAGCCGCGCGTTTTCACGGCGCTCCTTTCGCTGGTCCTCCGAGTTTCCTCTCTCTGTCTCCGAGGGGGACGACAAAGGATGCGATGGGTCCTCGTGCTTTTGTGCTCGCGTGATTAATTATGCCGGATGATGCGTATTTTTGACCGAGTTTTCTCACGCTGCGCGCGTTTTTCAAGTCCAATTGTGCTTTTGGCAGGATTACGAAGCGAAAATCTGCATGAGAATTGAGATGTCTCGGGGTGGGAGCCGAGGAAAATTAAGAATTTTTTTCTTTCAAAAACGCGCTCGAATTACACGCTAGAATCATAATTAATTTAAAATATTATAATTAAGTTCTTATATTTTTCTTACATAAAATATTTTTAATATAGCAACTTACAACATGCCTCTAAAATTTTAAATATGCAGTAAAAGTTAAAAGTAAAAGCTTAGGTAGAAAAATTACGTACATTGCAAGAGGAGGTTAAAAAATTTTGTTTAATTTAAAATCCTAATTTTCATTTAACGAAGTTTGACTAAGAATCTTGTAGTAAGTAATTGTAATATATATACTCGACGAAAATTTCCTTTAAGTCGGGATATAAAGCACTCACAGTAGAATGAGACAAGTTTTCACTTTAATTAAAGTTGATCTCCGCTTCGAGGACATTAAATGCAGTTTCCGCAAAGCATAGAAATTTAACGAGCTTTAGGCAAAAATACGTCATTAAGTTTAGTTTATGAAGCATAGATCATTACTCAGACAATTATTCATAATTCCGACAAGATGCGCCCGATCGGCGCATCATATTGCTTTCTAAATAATCACATTACATTGATTGCTGATTTGATGACAGAAGAGTGATGTTCAATTACAAACGCGGCAATAGTTCCCATTTGTTTCATTGCCAAAGCAACGATGCGCCCGGCGAAACAAAATTCACCCTTTGCATACAATTTCGCCGAAATTTTTGCCCCCTACTTTCCGCTATCGAATTACTCGTCGAAACGCGCACTACGTAATTGGAATATTTCAAAAAGTTCCGCAGCCAGTGCGCGCCGAATTCGCCAATATCCGACGAATTTTCGCCGGTAAAAGCTGGCGAGCTTAATTTTCGCGCAAATCACGCTGGGTTCAAACGCGAGCTTAAAAAAATAAAAAAAAACGTTACGTAGAAAAAAAGGGAGCCGCGTCCGAGATCGTTGATTTTGCGCACGGGTGAGCGCGAGCCGAGCGGTAAATACCGGCGGGTGCACTTTGTTAGCGTTAGGCCGGACGCGAGGGTTATCCGGCGCCGATTCCAATTTACGCCGGGCCACTCCGCCGCGTAAAATGCGAACTTTAATTCGCGTTGGCGCTTATCTCGCCTGCGCTCCCGCTCTCGAAAGTAAGCGTTTGCTCGCTGTTGCAGATACCCCGACGATCAGTCGCTGTGATCTTTGATCGTGAGCTTTTGATTTTAATGTTAAAGTGTAGGAAGTGAAATTCTTTTTTTATTTGCGGCATTCCGTTATTTTGTTACTCACGATATATATATTTAAAATATTATATACACTTCATTTTTTTATATTCTTTAGAAGATTAAGGTTAATTTATATATGTATATGGGTACAAAATATTCTTAGGAAATTTTTGAACAGAGAAAAGCAGATAATAATCGTATTTAAAAAATTCAGGATTACATATTAATTTATCTTCAAAATGATGCGATTATTCCTACACTTTTGAGCGGTACTGTATATGAGAATAAAAATTTTGAGCTATGCTGTATATGAGAATAAAAATAACCTAAAAAACGGCTATTGTTCACATTTTATTCTCTTTATCAGTGGAAAACAATGGCATATACATGCACGGTAATGTTATTTGTATGTTTTTATTGTGAAATGCAGTAAATAGGTTCGCGACGATAAAAGAGTATTTCACAATGAAATTGCAGAAATTAGCTGGCCGATATTGACAATAATGTGTATGTTCAATTTTCTTGTAAGCTTGTAATTTAAATTTGATAACAGCAACAATATTTGATGAGTTAAGCCAATATGTCCGAGTAAACAAATGAGTTTCGCGCAAAGTATTTACGCATTGTGGTCAGAATACTTATAGTTGAATGCATCATTTTTGGCATTTCTTGTGAATGAATTGAATTCATAAATGAAACGTGTACTTCGAAACAATGCTATTGTTCTTTTATAACAATGGCGTGGTATAAAGGCTTAATTAAAATAATAATAATCATAAAGTAATACCTACCGTGTTGGTTTTTTTCCTTATAGTGATATTGAAATTGTTATTAATAAAATCCATCATTATTTTTAATTGCAAACGCAAGCACATCAAATCTGTTAATGCTAAGTAGAAGAGACTCGAAGTAGTAATACCTGTCAATGGAAGAGCATTAATTCCACGGAAGTATTAAATTATCATTTCGTGAAAGTGCAGAGTAACGCTGACCGAGCGGAATCGCCGCTAGATTACCGCAGGCACATTATTTTTTTCTGTTTCCCGTTCAAGTGAATTACGATATATATATATATATATATATCCGTTCATTAAACGGCAGGCCGACAGATATATCCCTGGTAAAATCTTATGAAAAAAGAAAAGAAGCGAACTTGATGAAAGTTGCGAGAGGCGATCAGGAGAGACGAAAAGAAGCTTAGTAAGAGGTCGTTTTTCATTGGCAGGGCCCGGTGGGCGAGGTGGGCGGCGTCCGGTTGCCCCTGCAGTCGCTCCACGGCTACGGCTCGGTCTTCATGTACTCGGCCTCGACGAGCCCCGGAGGCGGCGGCGGGGGCGGTGGCGGAGGCGCCGGCCAAAACGGCGCCGCCACGGGCGAGGTGACGCTGCGCCTACGCGAGCCCGAGGACATACCCGAGGAGGTGCTGGCGAGGCTGGAGGACACCGCGACCCTCTCCATCTCCCTCCAGGGCGACGCCGTGCTCAGGCTAGGCGCCGCTACCGCAGGTAAGACCACTTCATCATACTTCAATTCTTTTCACTCTTTCATTTTTTTTTTATGTATACTGTGTGGGAGATAGATATAGTCTAGTCTAAGCGTTTTTCGTGTAAAAATAAGTTATAAAAAAACGTTACTTTTATATTTAACGGAGTTACATATAATCAATTTTCTACTCGTAAATTATTACTGCTGCTGTTTCTCCAAAGAGGAAAACGCTCTGTTTTAATAAATTGATTTTTCGGCTCCGAGTAACAAGTAATTTAGCATGATGAGGTATTATACAGATACAAATTTAGGCTTCGTATCTCAGCACCGCAGATTTATTGGCGAATTTGTGGGATTACATCGAACGTATTTTACATTGAAGAACGCCCGCGGGCTCTTTGATGTGGAGTTATTCCTTAAATCCCCGAAATTCATGATTTCTTAACGCACCAGGGACGAATCGCGCGGAGATATTCCGAGGAAAAATGTGCGCGAGCACGCATCCCCGGTACCCCGGCGTCGTCTTCCGTCCCCCCGAGGCGGCGAATACATTTACATACTTACGAAAATTCCCTCCGAAGTCTCCGGCGAAGTTCATCGCCCGTGGGACCGCGCGCGAATCCCTCACAGCAGCGATCGACTCGCAAAATAGTCGCCGCGTCGAGGCGAGATTAGGAAATAGTGTTAGTTTCCTTCTCTCCCTCTCTGCCTCCCTCGTTCTTTATTTTTCTCCGTCTCTTTTTGCGCACGCGCAGCTGGTTCCCGCTGTAGCCGAGTGACGGACGACCGAGTCGAGCGGTGCAGACCTGCTTCCGTCGGATCGCGGGCATCGATCGCCGCCGAGATTTATCGCTTTGTTTGCGCACCATAGCCGATGCGCGGCTTCTTCTCCCCCCTCTCTCTCTCTGCGAGGATAAACCCGCAGCCGGCGATTTTTCGTCGCTCCACTTTTGATTCTGCTGCGTGGGCCGATTTCCATCGCGGTACCGTTAGTCTTTTAGCGGGTTCTGCACTTTAGCTGCACTCGGCAACGAGAGAGTACGGCCTTTTCCCCGGAAACGTTGATATTGAATTTAGAAGCGAGACGAGTGCTGCAGACGTAATCTTTTACTCGTGTTTGTTCGCGTAAACGAATAAGTCCGTCATTTTTTTCGTGGTGTAGCAACAAGTCGCTCGGGATTGCGCAACACGTTCGAACAGGGCGCCATATAAGCGAGGAAAAAGTCGAAATGATTTTCCCGGCGAATCTCGATTGACCAGAGTTGCTCACCCCTCGACCCTCCTCCCCCTCTCCCTTTTCCTCGAACTCGCAAGAAGGCTCAATTACGCGACAAAGTAATTTTTCCGACTTCCCTCATTTTTTTCTCTCCTCCCCTCGGCCCGTCTCTCATTCTCTCCCGCTCGCTCCGATATATAACTTCGAATCCCGCCCACCACATGATTTATCGGTAGGCGGTAGGTGGGGAGGCCCGTAATGGGTTGTTCCTCGTATATTTCTCATTACGGCGAAAGGCGCAACGTCTCTCTCGCTCCCACCCCCGGTCCCTCTCGCTTCCTCGGACTCCCACCGCGGGTAAGATTTATCGGAGTAGTAGCTCGCTCGCGCGCGCGCCGCTTGTTATACGAGAAGAGGGGGTTTTAACCTTTGGTTCGCGGGCTCCTGGCTCGAATCGTCGTCGGAGACAAAGAGACCGAATCCGAGAGTGCGACGCGGAGGCAGGGGAGATTTTAGAGGGAGGCGGGAGCGAGAGGGAACGAGCGAACGAGCGAGACGGACGGGACGATAAAGGTAGCGGCGATTGATTAAGGGGGTCGTTTGTGTCGGGGAAACGTTACTTCAAACGACGCGCCGCGCTCCGGCTTTTCCTCCCCCCCACCTACTCCCCCGCGAGCGGCCTGTTTTTCAGCTTGTGTTGCACGCGAGCGTGGAATTTTAGAGAATGATTTAGTTGAGCGCACTAAATTTTTAATGGCGCCGTAAAATTAGCCGTTTGTTTTGGTATTTTTGTGAGGAAATTTTCGGACGTCGGCGCGCTATTATAGCGGCGCGCCCGAGGTGCCGATCGTGACGAGTGACGGTAAATTTTTATCACCCGTATAAATTTCGCTCGTGTTCTTAAAATTTCGCGCGATGGAAATTCCACGGCTTTTTAATCCCCTCCGCGCGAGGCGAAAATGCTACCTCGAGAAAGGTCTCATCGAAGCGAAGCGACGGAGAATTCATCGCTGCGATGCTTATTTAATCGAGTGGTTTTGATTGAGCGGACAATTTGAGCCCACGCACTTAAAATACTGAATAATGGTTTCAATCACGTAGCTCATTATCTCTGCGGCCGCTCAAAGTCTGCGCTGGGAACGCAGTCACGTTAACTAAATATTTCTCCAAGCAGCGTCGGAGAGCGCGCGCGTGGCGAGGGACCGTATGAGCTCGCTCCCTCCCTCGCTCGCACACACCCTCATAAACACAAACTCACGCACACACACGCGAGCGCACACCCTCTCAAAGCAGCCGAAGTCTCCTCGAGACGTTAATGTAATGTCACCTGCTCCGAAATGAATCACCTGCAGCTATATAAGCTCGCTCTCTCGCTCGCTCTCTCGGGGGAATCGAGCCACCAGCTATGTATACAGCTTGTGCTTGCGTGTGTGTGTGCATACGGTGCACCCGTGACGAGGGGGTTGGGAAGTTGCACGTCAAGCCTCGTCAGCGGTAAACACGTAGGTGGGTATATAAGGGAGCCGAGAGCGGGCGCACGCCACGGGGCCAACTTTGTTTACAAAGTGCCCGATAATCGGCCCGGCCTTAATGAATCAATGATGCTTCCGTCAGGCGCGCGTGCGTGCGCGTCGGACTCGGAATTTTTCTTTCGCTTTGACTTAGCACCAAGCGACGTTGCGTCCTTGGGTACTACTCGTGGATGCGACGCGTCGGTGGCTTTATTATTCATATTATAGCCCAGGACTGACGGCAGGTGGTTAGAGCTTCGGGCTGCGGCGATTTGGTCGTTGTAGGCGGCAACCTCTAATTAACAGTTTCGAGCGTGTTTAACGCCGAGTTTTCAAAAGCGTTGATTTAATATAAATCGCAAATAAATGCTACCGCTTGTAGACTAACTTGTCACTTATTTGTGATTAACACTTTGGTTCTCGCGCTAATGCCGAGTGTCAGTGTGTAATTAATTCTGGAATTATTGAAACATTCATAGCAGCTTGATTAATAGCGCAGGCTCATCAAAATTGCATTCCACGTATATACGCGATAAGAATAAATGCCCGGCCTATACCGTCTCACCCCTCAATTAAAAGAAACGATAATTGTTTACGGTATAGCGTGCGATATTTCATCTTCATGACAGATCTCCTTCGATATAACGTTCGCCTACGCGACAGCAAGAAAAACGTCGCTCGTGTTACAACGACCCACGTTGCGTATAAACTAACTAAGAAATACAACGGGAGGCGGGGAGGGTGGACCATTCGTCGGGCGAAAAGC
Source organism: Eurytoma californica (assembly GCA_035586675.1). Classification (NCBI taxonomy): domain Eukaryota; kingdom Metazoa; phylum Arthropoda; class Insecta; order Hymenoptera; family Eurytomidae; genus Eurytoma; species Eurytoma californica. The sequence continues at coordinate 22,450,835 of JAXIUT010000037.1, read as the reverse complement.
TGGGACCACAAAATTTAAGGGATCGTATAACCTTTATCCCCACCTCGGCCATTCGCTCTCGGTCTTATTTGTCGCGAGGCGAGGAGAACACGGGGATAAACGGGGCACCGCGGAACTGCGGAACGTGCCGCGGGCGGTTAGGGGTTGTCAGTTGTCGCCCGCGCGCTCGCGCCAGGCCACGTGTTAAAGACGCAATTTTACGGACGCCGGGGGTGGAGGCGAGAGTACGGCAAAGGGGAAGCGCCGGTCAGGTGTCTTGTTCCCGCAGTAACACTTGGCCTCGCATCGCCGCGATTCTTCTCGGGTTTCGGTCGCTTTCAGAGGGTCGCGCTGTAAAACGCGCTCTCGACTTGCCGTCCGCCTATCGCGTCTCTCCGCCGACGGCAAACTGATCCCTTTGATGTTTCAAAACAAGTAAACAATGGCCAGGGGTTTAGGCATTATTTTATATAGTTTAGAGTATCACATTTTTTAATTATTCGTAAGATTTTTAATATAGAAGTCAACTAAGTCGAACAGTACTAATTGTTTTAATTATAGAAATAAATAGAACAAGTAGTTTCCATGTATACAAATCCTTCACAAAAACTTTGGTCCCTTTTAGACTTAAATAAACTCTATTTTATTACGAGCATTAAAAGTTGACGAAAAAATCGTTATATATTATACTTTCGTTTAAGTTAAATAAAAAACTTTAATTTTTTTTGAAAATTTTAATATCTCTGGATTTTCTATAAGAGCAGAAAGAGTAACCAGGTTATTTAGCTAATATTTATTCATCCTCCGTGAAAAATGTTTCGGGCAGCGCTATAAGACAATCGGGCCTTCGAAAACAATCCCGCAGGTATTACGACATACCCGAACGGCGAGCGCGGCGGTAGCTCTCGGGTACGTATATATAAATTCAGGAGCCGTATCGCTAGTAGGAGTAAACCGGCTGCAATTCTAGCTCCCGGGGGCGGAGAGACGACGACGACGATGCGGGCGGGAGGGGGGTGGGACGCGTTTAAGGCTAACGTCGAAAACGCGTGTAATGCCTCGGCGGCGCTCGGCGGTAATACCATAAACCGGAAAAGAATGAAACTAGGCACGATAAAAGTATACGTAGCGCGGGAGAGGGAGCCCCCGCAATAAGTCTGAAATATGCCGGGCGTTTTATTCTCGACGCGCGCCCGGCTCGTGCGCTGAGGCAATACCAGGCCGTGTCGTGTCTCCCTTGTCGCGGCAGCCGCCTTCGCACAAGTGGCCGCTGACGGTTACCGTAATTGCGAGTTTAGGTAAATCACGTTTGACACTGGGGATTCGTCTTTTAAGGCAAATAATTATTTAACCTCATTGTTGTAAAAAAAATCTTGTGATACTGGGTAAAATGAGTAATGTTTTTTTTCGGTCAAATTTTTAAACAGATGGACATGTTAGGGCTCAATCTTTTTATGTTATAGAAACTATACAGATTTATGTAAAATTAATATCCTTGAAATACATTTTTGTGGATTAATAAATTGCAAGCTTAGTGCGCGTAATCCTACACATTTTAACAGTTATTATATTGTTCCTCAGCATTATCTGCTTGTGTGCGTATTTTGATGATTAAAGTGCTTAATAAAAAAAGTGTTGCACAAAAATAATGTAATGTTATTACTGCTCTAGCTGATGAATATTTTCTTACAATACCAAACAATAGTTTAAAGGAAACATATCCTGCAGGAAATTCATTCGAAATTAGCCTTAACTCGCACCTTAGAAAAGTTTCTTCAGACAAGCTCGTAAAAACCTTAAGGAGGTCGATTTCTCGACTTCAGTAAAATTTGTCGCATTCAGCCGCTCAGCGGTCGAGCGAAATAAAAGGCGCAAAGCGCGAAACTGCGACGTACGCTCTCGCGGCGGCCGCAAGTACGGAAAAACGGTGTGTAGGAAAGCTCGAGTAGCGCGGGGCGCAACTTCGGCCGGCGCCAGGACTTTACGGCGAGTAATTGTCGTTATAACTCGCGCGCGCGGGAGTTAGAGCGGCGCCGAATGCAATCTGCCCTCTCCCACGAGCCCCGAGAAAACCGCGGCGAGATCGCCGCCCTCGATAAACCTTTGCGCGCGAGGCTGCCCGGCCCTTTGTGCAGCGGGCGAGCCGCGGTTTCGTTTGTTCTCCCGCTCCGCCTTTTGGCCCGTTATTCTTTCCCGCGCGTTTCCGAGGGGCTGCCCGATCCCTCGCCACTTCCTAATCAACGTGATTTATCGGGCGTTAAGCAGCCGAGGAAGGAAAAAAAACACCACGCACACAAACTGCAGGCCCCGGTTAATCGGCAATTTTCGAAGGCGCGGACGCAGAAGAAGCCCTGGCGCGTGAGCCCAAGCAGTTTCACGGCTTTTCGAGGGGTTGCTCCCATTATCCTTGGATTCAATCGCTTGGCAGAGTCAACGAATTGGAGGAAAGAAACGAAATTTAAGGGATGGCCGTCTGTACGTTACGATGCGGTTTCCAGTCTGTGGCACAATTTAGGGATCTTACATAACTGTTTATATCAGAATTATTGGTACAAATTTATTGAATTGTATTCTCTAATTATTATTTTTTATGTATCATTCTATTTATATTAAATTTTCTTTAATTAGTTAGTGAAAAACCATTCAAATTAGTGGAAATTGCTTATTCAATTAATATAATTTTAGATATAGAAGAAATGTCTCAGGATCCCAAGTAAAAACTGCTTGGTACATTCAATATTTTTTAATTCATAAATGTATCAATATTTTAAAAGCTACTCCACTTGCAACCTCATTTTCGTCAGTCGTCGATAATCCAAGAAATCTTTTGCTCGCAAAAAAAACGCACCCGCGAATCTTTCCAGTGCGAGAACGCGCTGTTTCTTCTCACGCTCTCTCTCTCTCTCTCTCTCTCTCTCTCTCTCTTTCTCTCTCTTTCTCTCTCTTTCTGGTTTTTCAAGGCAAAGAAGATAAAGCGTCAAAAAGGACGAGCGCAAGATCGCAGAGCGTAAGGAGAGTAGGGACGTGGAGGGGGGTAACCGAGGCCGCGCACGTAAACCGAGCACGTATACGCGCGTGCACGTAGCGTAGGAAAAGCGTCGGTAGCAAAGCTCGAGCTCGTGGACTCGCCTACGGTTTACGGCGGATTTCAAGAGCGGACTAGAGAGAGAAGGAATCTTCGCCGTTTCACGGGAGTCACGTATTTAAGAGCAGGTTAAGGGACACGTAGCCGGGGCGCAAGAGGAAGCGAGACGGGGGGAGGGAGGAGGGACGCGCGGGTGGAAAGCGACGGCGAGAGGCGAGAATCGCGGAAGGATGATTTCAGACACCGTCAGCGAGGAAGGGAGGAGGAGGAGGCGGCGGCAATGAGATTTCGCCCGCTCGCGCAAGTTCGCTTCGTTAAATCCATTCAGTTTTAACTTGCTGGCTCGCTAATTCCGCCTTACATAGCCGCCGACGCGATTTTCACCCTCTCGCTCGCGCGGCCAGACTCACGCGCCATTACGCTTTTTCCCCGGCGAAGCACGCGCCCGGGAAAATAGTTATCTCGCGCGTTTTATTGCGCGCCCGGTCGACGTTTAAGGAGCGGCTGGCGCGAGTCGTTAGGACGAGCGAGAGGAAGCAAAAAAAGGGGGCGAGAGACCGGGTTGCCGAGGGGTGCAGGGGGGTTGTAATTCGATTTGGACTGCTGACGAGCGTATAACGCCGTCGAAGCAGATGAGCGATTGTTTTCGTTTATATCCCGCGCTTTAGAGTGTGTGTGGGTGGGATACATTCACTCGGCGCTGTACCGATCGAGCTGTAATCAAACATTTTGCCGAGGCAATTGTTCTTTTTTTGTGGCACCGCAGTGACGTATGTTTCATTTCATCTACTTTTTTTATGCCCGTGTCACTGTTTTTCCGTGTTGTTTCGACTATTTGCGGTTCTGATTTGTTACTTTTCTAGACTTATGGATGACAAAAATAAAAAGTTCATACCGTACTGCTGTTTGCATGGTTTTTGTAAAAAATTTGTAAATATTACGACGATTTGTAAATATTCTGACCATTAGATTTAGATCCCTTCGATTAACTACCTTACTAAGTTTTTACTGATATCAAGTGGATATTCACACTTATAAATAGTTTAATAGTAGTAATCAAATAGACTCACAAACATATACACTTTGGACTTTTTTTTCTCAATTACTTCCTCCGACCCAATCAAGCCCTTTAACGTTCTCCTGGCGAATCGGCGCGTTCCGATCACCGACCGTCGTTTCGCACGCGCGCGCCTCTTTCGCCGGGTACGAAAAATTTGCATGCGCGCCCCCTGAATATGCATGAGCATACGGATCCGATTGAATCTGATCGCGCTCGCGCTCCCTCCGCGCTTGGCAGCGCGCCGCCCGCTGAAATGTCGCTTTCAATTAATCGGTCGAGAGACTCGAGCGCGCCAATTGCGCCGCGACTTTCTCAGGGTGGAAAAGGACTCGCGCCGCCGACAATGAGCGCGTTTAAATGCACGGCGACGCGCCGCGCGCGGCTTATCTTTCGCGGCATCGCAGCCACGTGCTCGCGGCAACGAGAAGCTTTTTCCACGACTGCGCGATTTTCCGTTATTTGCGCACGCCATGCTCTCCGGGAGGAGGAATCAAGGTTGCCAAATGTAATTATGCCGAGCTCCGTCGCGTTGTTTCGTTCTGCTTCGCGAACTGTTTCGGATAGCCGGCAGGGAAAATAGATCTAAATGAGTATCGTGAGCAAAATAAAGCGAAAGAATGCGGATGATCATTGAAATTCATTATTTTACATCGCCAGAATTTCAACTATTTTATAATTTCACGATAAAATTTCACGTGGAAAAATCGATAAGCACGAGAGTACAAATTTTAATGAACCGATCGGTTATTTCTAATAAATTTTCAGTAATTGTATCGAAAATTTCAATCCTTTAGACAAAGCTCGCAAGTCACTCACGAACAATCGAAATCTCTCTCAACTTCCACCTGTCAATCTTACTCCTTATCAAATAAAGTTCGATAGCACCTACAGTTTTAATTCATTTCTCTATAAAAAAAAGTGGGATAACTCGAAGAAATCCAACTCGCGGCGGCGGTGCATACATTTCGCTGCGGGCAATCGGCGCGCACGGAAAATATAATCAAACGAAATATGCTCGCTCCCCGATGGCCCGTAAATCCCGCACCTACGCGTATATTTCCCCCGCGCCCCGCCGGCGAATTTCGAATTCATAATGCAGAAGCGCGGCGCTCGGCCCACCGCAGCGAAACATTGACCGGCGTTCGGGAGTGACCGCGGCGCCGCGCGCATTGAGATTGTTTCCTCGCGCCCGCGAGGCAATTCGATTAGGTCGCCCGTGGGCGCGGACAATTTTTCAGCTGGTTCGTGAGTTTCAACCCCGTAATTCATTCGCGGAGGTTTGATTGTGACGGGTTCTTCTTTTTTGTTAATTTAGTTTGGGTTTCGATTGTAAGAGGACGGTATCCACAGTTTAGCCGAGATAATCTGATTATTACTTAACATTAGTGAACTAATATTTTTCCGTTGGTCTTCGTTATATTTAACCTAAGACTTAATAACAAAAATGCAATCTCCTTTTATGGATTTCCCATGCGAATTAATTGCCACTCTCGCTAATATACGCATAACGTACGACAAAAAAATTCAACAGAGCACCGTAAAAATAATCCTCCTACTCTGAAAATAAAAGCTCGCCTCAAATCCGATGGCTCCCTTGCCACCGACGAAATCTGCCGCCCGCATTGTTTATTGAAAAAGTACAGCGATTTGAATATTTCACCGCTCGGATATCCTAACATCGTGGCGGACCCCTTTGCGGCGCGGCTCATGGACACGACACGTACACGATAGGTGTACGCTCGCTACCAGTCGCACAGGAATTATCGCGATCGGCTCGTGCCGCAGGGACGCAACGGGCACATCGGCCGAAACTGCGTAAATTATGAATGCCGTTTGACTTCGTGCCAGCCGGGCGTGTGCGGAGCGCGGGAATAAATTTTGAAAGCTCGCAAGCGGCCCTCGGCTTTTTTTCGCCATTTCAAAAGGCCTCGAGCGTGGGCGCCCTCCCGGATTTGGAAAATTGCGCCTCGAGTGCGTTGACGTCACGCGCATGCTGATGTGCAAATGGCGCTGGAATACTTTTCGGCTGAAACGGCACTGGCTGCGTCGGAGTTATGGAAAAGCCTTTTTTAAAATCTAAAAGGGTGATTTTGCGCTTGGAAACATTTTCAAGCGGGACTTGATGTCGACTTTTTTTTGGGAAGAAAGTCTTGAGCTCTTTTTTTAGACAAATTAAAAATGTTGGAATAACAGGGTTGCACCAAATTTTATTTATAAGGATATTAAACGTGAACTGAACGCTCGATTTTTTGTAGGACGTTAAACGAGGATTTACTACGGATAAAGCGAAATAATTTATAAAAGGAAAAGCTGTTTTATCTCAAATTTTTGAGATCTTTTACATGGATAATAAGCTAAGTTAGGTGACCCAGAAAAATCTAAAATGCTTATTTTACTACGTGACCTGCTCATCATGGTATCTTAACTCGATTGTCGGAAAGTACACCTTATTCAATGTGAGCTAAAAAAAGCATAAGAGACGATAAAAAACGTAAAATAGGTACTTGAAACTTCTTTGCAAATGAAGGGACAGCGAGTTTGAAAAAAGGAAAGCCTGTAAAATGAAGGGGGAGGCAGAGAATATTTTTTTTTATCAAGCATCCCTTGGAGCTCCTGGGTGATTTTACTCCTTTATTAAAAGCAAAAGCGCATAAAAGAAGGACGGGGAGACGGAGAAAAAGCCGGGGCGAGCGAGGGTTATATACGTGGCAGCTGAGAAATTAGCCTGAAATATTTCCCTCGGAATTTTCTCATAAATTAAACTTTGTCGCGATGCCCGCTCTATATACACTTCTGGGATGACGGGCTTAGCGGCCGCTCTCCCCCCTCTCTCCCCAATGCGACCACTTTTCCGCCCTCGCCGTTTTTCCTCGGAGCCTGTCCTTTTTAAAATCCCCTTTTTTTACCGCGCCAACTTACGACGGCTGCAGCGCGCGGCCACTTTGAAGGCGAACGGTGAGCGCGAGCATCGACGGACAAACGTCGAAATTGAAGGAAAAATATACGAGCGCTACCGGCGCGGCACTTTCTCGGGCTTTGATCCTCAAATTGGTTGTCGAGTCAGCACCCGCGTCGCTGGCTCTCCCCCCTGCCTTCGGGGCAAATCGCCCTTCACTCGCCGGGGCCGCGCGGCTCTTAAAAATTTTTTAATGGAACGGTTTATGAATTTTTTCTGCGACTACCGCTCGCGCACCCGGGGAAGGCTGCCGTTTATACTGATATCGAGCTTAGAAAATTAATCAGAGGAAAGAGCTTTAATTTATATTTCAAAGGCTTTAAGAAGAAGTTCTCTCAAAAGTGTCGAGTGCATTTCCGCGAGGAATTACGATCCTGCCAGATAATTGACAAATTTAATCTGGACTTGGGAAAAAATTCATGACCCAGTTTTCGCAAAAGATGTTTATAATTTATACTACTAAATAAAACTTTTAAAACAAAAACGCATTTTGTAATATCACTTTAAGTAACAATGAATAACGCTTCGTTTGAACGATGGACCACCTCCCGGCTCCCCGAGCTCCTAAAACAAACTCGTTAAATCTTATTCTCCCTCCACCCGTGCAGATAAAAGTACGATCGTTAACATCGCGCTCGCGCGAATCCACATTCAAATCAAACAAGCGATAAAACGGTCGATGTTTGCTCGCAATCCGGGTATTCCCAAATTGCACGGAGGAGGCGCCGGTCCCCGGACCCTCGCAAACAGTGGCGCCCGGGAAAAAGGGTCGGCGCGGGGATAAGCGAGCGCCGATAGCCCGACTCGAGCCGGGCAAACACGCTCCATCATCGCGGCGGGACTTGTACCGCGCCGGCCGCAAGACAGCGAGGACGGCCGACGATCGAGGCGCGTCCCCGCAGGACCGCACTGCAGCCTCGCGGTCTGTCCGCGTGGGACCGCTCGCGAGATTTCGATAATGGGACGCCTGTCCCGGCCGTAATATCGTAACGAGAGCTCGGCGCTGCCGTTAACGACGTCGGGGCTTTCCGCGAGGTATTTACCGAGGGCAACTCTCGCCTGTCCCACTGGGACCCTTTGCCACCGACGACGACGGCGATCACCCAGCCGTGCGCGCCCTTCCTTCGCCCGAGCTTGCGAGCGGGCTAATGGGGAAGCTCGGATTTTTTTTTCGCTGCCGTTGTTAAAAGCTGCATTTCCCATTACGAGAGTAATAATCAGTCGTTTTATTGCTGTTTGAGCAATATTTAGTTTAATAAACTTCTTTTTTGTAAATATTGTTTTTCTTGGTATTAATTGTTCGTGGTAACATTTTAAAAACAGGAAGAGAATTTTTTGTTAAAAATAACTCTTAGTGCAAACATTCTAAATATTAGTACTGTTCTGAGTATTTTTTTACAACGTAGAACGGTGATTTTTACAAAAGAGATCATTTGATCGCAAGATTATTAATCCTATAGTAATTTTTATTCGAAAATGTTGACCGTGTAACATTAATGTGATTTTAATGTTAAAAAAGGACACAGCAAAGCGCTCAAGTTCTGGTTTCCGATACAATAAAATTTTACATTCCTGTACCAGCGATTAAAATTTATTCCCCCCTGCGAAATTACGCGATGTACGAGCTCTCGACATCTAAATTACAGTGCGCAACGGGGGAACACGGCGGAGGTCGTTTCGGCGTTGCGCCGAAAAACAAACTATTATTGTTCCTAGATAACCTTGTGCGTCATAAATCGTAACCGGAATTGCAAATACGAGCGCGGGCGGAGGACGGCGTCATAAATAAAACGAGTAGCTGGAGGGAAGATGGGCGGCGAGAGCAGAGGAGGGGGCGGGCAGGTGAGAGCGGGAGCTCGGCACATATTTGCCTTCGGCTTACCGCAATATTGGCGCACGCAGGCAGTCGCGGGGATACTAATATCCAGGCAGCGCCCTGCGCCCCGGCTACTTATCGACATGTCCCTTTTCGCTCGTCGATCGATGGGAGAGGCCGATCACCGCGTCGCACGTGCCCCGGGAATTACGGGGCGCGTGCCCACGCAACTGTTTGCGCACTCGTCACCTTCATCGCCGGCTTACTTCGCGGAGAGAGTTCGTGACCCGATGCTGAACGGCCGGGAGTTCGACGCCGTGCTACGATTGTCCTTTTTGACGCGCCTTTTTTTCAATCTGATCGCGCGCTAGCCTGGCAATAATTACTCGCTGTACTTTACAATTATTTTTATGAAACAATTACTTAGGGATTTACGATTAGCTTTAACGTATAATCGATGACCTTATTTTCAATAAAAATGACTTTTATGATGCAGAATTTATAAAGCGTTATTAAAAAAAAAGGTTTAATGGGACAAAATAATTTATTGGTGCATTAATGCGCAATAACACGCTAATTAAGTTATGTGAAAAGAATTGCGATGCGACATACAATGAAAATTCTGACGAGAAATATGGAAAATATTGACTTTCTCTATAAGAGTGCACATAGGACAAAATAAAAAAATAAATAAATAAAATGTGCATAATTATAATTCAGATTTCATTTTAAAAATAACATTTTTTAGAAGCTAAAGGGAAAAGGCATTCCAGCGCAGTGTTCATAGTAACTTGGAATTCACAAATTACCATTCGTTTTACATGCATAGAAAAGAGAATTTTATGCACGTGTTATAAAAAAGATATTTTTTATCCCGATATAAAAGAAGTAATACATTGTACATGGTTGGGTTTCATCGTGTTTCCAATTTTACGATGCGAAAAGGTTATTAAAAAGTTTTCTTCTACAATTACGTCTCGAGTGTCGCGACAACTCGTCACTTTTTTCCCAGGCTCTGCTTTCCTTTCGCCTCGCTCGGGCGCGCGATGCCATTGACCAGCAAACTGATTTAATATCGACCTAAACCGATAATAAAGAAAGTTCTTCGCACGAACTAACCGAGGTATAAATATAGTGTTACCGTTGTGTAACTTGCCCCGGAGCTCGCCGCCGCTCGCGGAAGGAAAGAGCGAGAAAAGCAAGGGAGGAAGAAGGGGGTGGTGCGCGAAGGAGACAAAAGATAAACCGGCGAGCTTCAACATTGTTCTTTACTTAGGAAGTGTTCGTTTATGTTGTCGATGACTCGGCGCGTCTAGTATCAATTCTCGGGCTTACTTCGGAAACTGCACAAATCTATTTTAGCTTGTCGTCCTGTAAAGGGGACAAATGGCGATGTCTTCGTTACAAACTTTTCCCGACTGCCGACGTATTTGTTCTTGATTCATCGCTAAATCTCCCGCGACGTTCTAAAATCCTACATTTATCTTTTTCAAAGATACACATAACTATCCACTCTAATCGGCAATTAATAATTTACTTATTTACTTACCTTTTTTTTATTAAAACGTTATAAATCTTTTCGCCGATAAATCGAATTTTATGACTTCGATTTAGGCCGATGTTATTTCCAACGGGTGGTAGGGAAGCGCCACGTCAAAACATAAATCTCTGTATCTTGTTTTCAATTTGAACTCTATAAATCGTGGAAAAAGACGTTCCCGGACCTTTTTCCTCCTGCCGAAGAGGAACCTGGCGCAACTGTGTGCGGCTCGTTCGCGTACGTGTGTTTATACCTCTCTGGCGGCGCAGATATGTATTTCATAGATTTTTCAGTCTCCCGCGCTTAATCCCCCAAATGGATCTCGATCTCGCAACCCATTCACGAATTCTCCTCTGCCGCGGCCATATAACTAACGTTTTAGTCGCTCTAGCGCCAAGTCAATATTGAGAGCCGCACGATGAAATGAGGAGTGGAGAAGTCGTGGCTCAGGGGGAGTGGAGGGTCGGCGCTCGGAGCGAGAGGCGGCAGCGTTACCGGCTCGTGCAATCTCGATATTGAATCTTGTCATCTGCGAGATCTGCGCCGAGTTAGCGGAGCGCTCGTGAACTTGAATTGAAAGTCGACGAGCACCGCGATATCCCAAAGTGGAGCGCAGCGCTGACGACGGTCAAGCGTGTTTTTCGAGTGTTTTCTTCAAAATTTTCGCTTTGTCTCTCGGAAGATTTGACGAAGCGCGGTGCTTGAAAATTTATCGAAGCAAAAGCTTTCGGTGCAGTAAACAAACATTTCGAAAAATGTTTAATGCACGACAGTGGAAACAGACGAGCACTGCAAGACTTACACTCCCAGTATTTTGAACAATGTTTTTCTTCCAGTAAAGCTTTCCATTTTTAAAATTAAATGCTTTATTCACGCTCGAAGTGCACGCTGTATTGGGTTTTATTTATTCCCGCTAAGAAATTTTCCTACATTCACGGTAACCACCGCCGACAAATGCTAAATTACACGAGTGTACTTTCTATTTCGTTTTTCGCCATCCTCGGAAGAAAAAAAGGAACAAATCAAGCGGGTCGTTTAACGCGAGAGCGAAGATGGCTTGCCGGCTCAATAAAAGCGAAGTACCTCAGTCATCGAAAAGCCCGGAAGGCGGAAGGAGGGCGGCCGATACCGCGCGGACTTCTAATCCCGCTTGGCCATTTTCGCCGGCTCGTTCGGGCCGAAAACTCTCATCTCCATTCGAACGGTCGGCGTGTCCCGCGTTCGCCGAACGACATTACGAGTGGCGCGCCGAGAGGCAGCTGCGCCCGGAGCGCGCGCCAACCGAAGAGCCTGCAGTAGTAAAAGCCCGGGCTAAGTCAGCCGGGGCGTGCGGGCGCGCGCAAAAGTGGTCTTTACTGGCTTCGCGCGCCCGTATGCGATTACCCTCTCTCCCTCTCTTTGTTACTCGCCGCGGCGAGAGCTGCATGCGCGGCGCGAAAGGAGAAAATGCGGTGCTTTATGACTCGCCATTAGTCGAAATTTTATGGCGATTGGCGCATTAAAGCTGAGCGCGTATACACCGGTAATTTGCTTACAGATTTTACTTTTAGGGTAATGGAGTACAAGCCTTGTTTACTAATGTTTTTATCATATTATACGCGATCCTTAAAATATACGGTAATTTCACTTTTAGCATGCTGAGAAACAAGAGTGGATGTGCTCGCTCGCTTATTATTGCGCAGTATTTTATTTACGTTTGAAAGAACAGGCTTTTAATGGAACAAAGTAGAAAAAATTGCTGGAAACTAGATCATCAAACAACGAGATCCTTTGAAAAATTACACAAACGCAAATTTGTTCCCGGCCCGGAATGAGACTCAGTTACGAAGTTTCAAAGCTACATAATAATAATAACAGGCCCGCTAATGCTTAATAGAGGGAACGGCGAACTTTCGGCAACGCTTAAACTTCGCTTTGCTCGGCGGCGCTCCCGCATTAAGCTTCGACGGTGCTCGTGCATTTGAATTCGCGTTACGGAGCGCCGTGGAGACCAAACTGCCCGTGCGCTAAGCCCTTCGCCCTCGCCCTAACGAGCATCGATCAAGGAGTGTACGACGCACCGGCGAACGATGAAAAAAAAAATGGGGAGGGCAGGTCGAAACGGTGGCGCGGAAAAATAATGGAAAAGAGAGGCCTTTTTTTCGACGCGAGCGTGCCCCTGGCAGGCCGGTACTAATGAGAATTTATGCGCGGCCCGATCCGTTTCTAGAGTTGCGAACTGGAGTAGAATGGCGACCGTAAGCGGCGCGGCTGCGAAAAAAGCCCCATTCCTTCCGATTGTAAAAAGTAGCGCCGGCAATTAAGGCCACGCATGTCAGAGTTAATTGAGCGCGGAATAACTGTTTCCTCCTATATTGCGCCCTCCCTCTCCGGTTCAAACTTGGATGTGGTGGTGCAGCCTTCCCGAGCTTTTTCCCCGTTGCAGCATGTCGAGAATCGTCTCCATTGTGTCGCGCCTTTCTTTAACGTGCATTTTTGCATTCGCGTCCGCATCCAGGCGGATCAGCAAACAATGCGCCTCTTCTAGCTTTTTCTTCGGTGAATCCAAGTGGGCGTCATTTTATTAAGAAGCTTTGTTTCGGATTAAAAAGAGGTTCGCGAGCGATCGAACAATGGCGCATTACCCGGATGTATTAATCGAGGAATTTAATAAAATTAGTCAAGTATGTTCTCAATAGAAGAGACTCCGCATTCATTACAAAATACCTTTTGTGTTTTGACGCACGAAATTGAAGCTCCACCGCCTATATCGTATTATTCCGGTAGCACAAAAATGAAATTTAATGTAGAATGCCCCGTGCTTCAAAGCCCCGGCCAACTAGAGGGCTGTACACGCACAATATGATTAATTTGGCCCGGAATTAAATATTACCGAGATCCTGGAAAACAAAGTTAATTCGATAAAATTCTTTGCAATTTCGGCATTGTTAGAAAAGTACATATGAAAGCAGTCGCATTATTAGCAAACAAATTGAAATTTAATGAGAACACCTCGAACTTCAAAGCCATAGTAAATCACGTTTACAATACGGGAAATTTTAGGTTCAAATTATTCGAAGAAATTAAATCCTGCACTATGTATTTTTTTTTCTCTTTATATTATCAATACAGATTTTACGATGATTATTCATAAATAATTGTTTCACTAAATATATTATTTAAATTTTGAATTTAAAAATAAATGCTATTGAAAAGCTCTCACTTTAAAGAATAAAATTGTTTGCAAACAGTGCTATAAAAAATTTACAAACGAAATTACCAAAACTTTTTTTCTATTTCCGGGTTTGAAAAGGCCATGCGCCCTTTTACTATGAATCAGCATTTCACACAGAGTCAAATAAAAAAATCTTTTTATTCATTTTGTTTAATCCACCTTTTATGTTGATCCATATAGAAAAGATTTTTAAAAATATCAAAAAACATTTTCCTCTGGTTTTATGAAAGTTAATCCGTTACATTTCACAAAACTGGTTAATGTACGAAAAGCTATATTTTTAATGAAAACTCTTAATCCCTGCATCAGATGCACCATAAAAAAACTGTCGCAAACATTAGTCCTATATAATAAATTCTCATTTTTATTTGAATTACAAAATTTTTTTTGGACAGCAGTCATTAAAATATATATTCAAATGGAGCGACGTCTTGGGCATACCAATCCCAAAAACAAAAAGTCGTCGCAGACGGTATAATTTTCGGAAAAGCTAGTCGCCTCCTCCGCGGTGTGAGCGCGCGAACTGGCGCGCGGACATCTTGGAAATTCAAATGTCCCGTCGAAATTTCTCGAGCCGGACTTATCGAAGCGGCGCATGCCCGGCTCGTTAAGCGAGGCGCGAGCGCCCTCCGGGATATGGCGATATTTCCATAACATTTGGCATGCATGCGGCCATTTCTAAGCATCGGAGTTCCGGCCGTATAACCAATTCGGCCTGGCCATCCGCGAATTTTCAACCTGCCGGCGTCTCGCGCGACCCCGTCCTCTCTCCCTCCTTTTTTTTCTCTCGCCCGAGCCACCACACCTCGCCTTAAATGCGCCCTCGTAAAACGGAAAGTCCTGAAAGCCGATATAAGAAATTTATCGAGTGGCTGGAAATTCCAGAGTAGATTGACTCCCGTATTCGTCAAGATTCTATAAAAATTCTTACTACCGGTGGTGAAAGAGATTTATTTATAATCTCGACGGTAGCCGAACCAACTTTTTATTCTCGAACAGTAAATCCCACTGCGAGTCATTGATTAATAAAACTCGTGTAATTCAAAAATTTCCAACGGTCGAAAGAAGCATTTGACGATATATCACGATTTTCAGTGCAAACGTACTGCGCTCTAAAATTCGAGTGGTGCTTATTTGAAGCCCCCAAATCCCGGCAGTTTTCTGCCGGTCCGATTAAAATCGTCGAAACGGAACGTAAACGTAATCCCGTTTTGAAAATTCGCCCGGCGAAAAATTTGTATCGCCATAAAAGCATCATGGCGCACAAACGCCGGGGAAAAACGGGAGGCAAGAGGATAACGAAGCAAAATTTGAAATCCGTAGGTGGAAGGAGGGGGGGTGCAGGTATGCGCGTCACGCTCGGGTCTTCCTCGCGGAAACTGCAGCCGACGAGTCTCCCATCGGCCCCCGCGGGTAAAAAGGCCGAGTAATCGCGTTTAAAAGTGACGCGCGGCGAAATTACTAGACCGAGAGAAGAGCGATTTCGCGACTTGGTGACGAGGGGGGCAGTGGAGAAGCCTCTCGCGGGTCGGCCACGTGCAAAGTAGGCCGGACGCCTAGTTTGAAGTGTTTAGACGAGGAGGCTGTGCGTAAGCGCGGGAAGAAGCCGCTCGGCTCGGAAACTCATCTGAATGTACGATACGCCGCGCGCCTCTTATCGCATTATGGTAAATACGACGGCGGAGGACCCGGGGAGCGGGGGGGATGAGAGCAGGCGCAGCCCGCGGGGACGACGACACACAAAGCGGAACCGCGCGTCGCTGATTGCAAATTGACTTCTCCACGCTGAAGTGAGCGGCGCGCAAAAGGAGGAAACGCCTGCGCTTTAATTGGACCGGGTGCTCGTCCGACGCTTCATTATCACAAAGGAAGCACTGTTTATTGTTTTTACCGGAGAGCCCTCTTTGGTGCGCGCTGCGACGTCTCCCTCCCTCTCTCTCTCTCTCTTCTGCGCGCGTGCCTTCGATAAACGCGTCTTTTTTTCTTCACCACCGGGCGCGTTTTCATCGCGTGTATTACGCGTCGAGGGCACTCCTCTTTGGCGGCGCGGGGGAGAAAAAAATTTTCAATTACCCGCCGGCAAAGGGGTGCGCGCGAACCCGACGCCGAGCTGATTGCGTAATTGTGTGTATCGCCGTTGCCTTTTTTTTCGCGCTCGCCTTTCTTCGGGCTCCGAAGTGATCTTTTGTGCCGCCGAGCCGAGTGGGATTTCCGCTCCTGACGCTGTCGTTCCTCTTTGCCTTTACCCTGTAGTTCGGTACCGCCGTGCATTTAATGCGCTTGATATTTCCGCGGCCGTAAATATATGCCGCTAGCATTTTTTAGCGCAAATGAGTGATACATGAATAATTACCGTATTCGCTTCGCGTACCTACATTTATTAACGGTTTACACAAGCGTTTAAATTAATAAGTAAAAAGAAATTTTTAATGAATCATTGCTTTGTACTTGTATATAATTTCAATTAATGTTTTTAATTCAATAGGGATGAAAAGTTTAATTAAGATAAACCAAATTTGCTGCTTTGAATTATTATATACAGTAATATTGCAGCAGTTTTTTTGCTGCTTTTGCTCTGATGGGGCTATAAAGAGTAATCAAAATAAACATTCTAAGCATTTTAGATTGGCAAACTGATTTTAAAAAAAGCTACATGATTGTTTTTAATTTTTCATAACTGCATCTTAACTCTTCAGTTCTACCTCATTAAAAGGTAAATTAAATTCTTACTCTACTAACAGAATGTTTAAACCGTATGTTTAATCCTATTTCTAATACTCAAAACGCTTAACCATCGTCGCATCGAAGCACTTATTTGCTCCACACTTGTGAAATTGGAGAAACCGCCGGTAAAAGTTCGAGCATAGCCCGTAACGACTCGAACCGCGATTCGAGCTCCACTCCGGGGCTTCCGAGGCGCCAAGCTAGCCGCTCGCTTCTGGGTGGAAATTATACGTGTCTACCCTCCCCCGCACCTTGGCGCAGTGTAAAACGACGACGGAGCGCCGCGGAGCCGAGCCGGGGTAATCGGCAATCACCGGACGATTGTACGCGGGCGCTCGCTCGGCAGCAGCGCCGGGGCGGCGCAGCCGGCGCGCTCCTGCCGATTATCGATCGGCGTAACCGTCGGCTTAATTGCGTCGCATTAATTATAACGGTATGATCATTGGTACGAGCATTGATTACCGGCTGTCCCCGGCCGATTAGATTATCTTTGTTCCGCGAGCGAGTCCGCCTCCGCGTCGCTTCTCTTCCTCCCCCGTCCCAACCGCCGGCACTCCATCTATCTCGCTCCCTCTCTCTCCTGTCCTTCGGCGCGCGCTCGTCCGATCGCACGGCGACGGCGGCGGATTGCTTGCGGAAGTGTCGTAGCTCGCCTCGATTTCGAAGTTAATTGAGCGCGTAAACGACCCGGCGAACGCGCTCCCGACTTCGCGCTATAATTGTTTTTATCGTCCTGCACGACGAGTGTGTACGATCCCCCGATTTTCGAGTTCCGCCATAGCTTCGAATCGTCGCCGCGAGTCCTTTCAGCCGTAAATTATGGGCTTTCAATTATTTCCTACGGTATTTACGGTAATTTTGTTTACCCACGAAATTGCCATTTCAATTGATAATCAAATTATGTTTGTATATTCTATATCAGTAAACACCGGCTTTATGCGAATTGTAATGCATTATGTGCTTATGAACTATGATTTTACTTTAAATAATTGTGTATTCGTTTGATTCCGATTTTCATTATAAGTAATTAATGTTTAACAAGCTACACTTGACTAATTCGCTAAAACATATACACATACAGGAAATTCAATTTTAGTATTAAATATTTAATCCATCATCTGATTTACTGTAATGCAATGTTCATTTGCGCGCTCAATATTAATAAAGTATCTATCAATTATTTATATCTGTTAACTCTGCGATACGTGCACTGTCGTCCTTATACACACACCGAAAAGCATTAAAATCACTCAAAATACGAAGCGCCCCGTACCAAATCCCGTAAGATGTCCGAAAAATCGAAAAACTCTTCGGTAAATCTTCCATCTACTCTGAAATTCGTATCTCCCGGAGCGAAATTCACCGACGAGCTCGCGACCGCACGAAAAACGTCAAACCCGTTTTACGACTCGATCTACATCTGCCGTAGCGCGGAGATTGGGGGGAGGGGGATAGTCGTCGACGGACGCGCGCGGAAAAATGAACTCTTCGGGAAAATTATAGATGACCCACGCGGAGAGGACGACGAGGCGTTGGTCGACGTTGATAAATCGATCGCCCCATTTCGATTTTCCCGATTAGGCGGCCGCGCGCGCCTCTAAAACTCGCCGAGGCTTTTCCCGCGGGAGATTTCTCGCTCCTCGCGTGAGAGCCCCTCATCGGCCGAACGATGATCGAACGAGTTGCTGCAGGAGGCGAGTGGCCGCGAAAAAAAGTGACGTGCTTTAATAAATTTTTGGCGAGGTGAAATCTGACGGCTTTATAGCGACTAAATTGTAATCAACGTGTTATATTATAGTAATAAGTCGAGTGAAATCAATTTGAGTATATATATTGTATTATTTTATGCATATGCATATGCGACTGGACTTTATAATTAAAAGTTCGAACAATAAAGTTTCTTTTATTTTATACTTTTAGTTTAAACTTTCAATGCATCCGCAAATTTTTTTTTACGAGCAGATCTTGTATATAAATTTCCTTAAAAAAAACAACTCTAGAAGCTCCTGGCTTATATAAAGTCTGTAAGTATAGCGCAAGATAATCATGAAATTTGAAAAAACGAATTGTCTGACTTTTTAAAACCATTTCGATGCGACTGCACGCACAGATTAAAAACACCGAAACCCCGAGCGTCGAGGTCGCAAATGAAAAGCGACGAGCAACAGCACGGTGTACAGGATTGTCAGGTAGCGCGAAAAATTAATAAACTCGGGGGTGGAGTGCGCCGGCAAACAAATACTCCGAGTAAAGCGAGAGCCCGGGCCAAAGCAGTTTGGCTCGGTTCGCCGGTGGGAAGAGCCGCCATCGAGCCCCGCGTCGTATACGTATGCTCGGCCCCTCAGACGCGCGCACGAAGATAGAGTTTCAGCCGCGGCGGCAGCAGCACGCGCCCGCGGAGATATCGAGATAATGGGCCGGGCTTATGTCGCGCGCACAAAGGAGGAGAGGCGAGCGAGTAGCGCCGCGTCGCGCGCAGCCGCCTGCTTGCGGACTCTCGTAACGCGACACTTGCGCTCTACGGCTTAACTTTCATAATACCGCGGCCACGAGACTGCAATACGGAAGATACGGGCGACTTAATATAATTTGCATATCGTCGCCCAACCTCACTCCCCGGCGGCGCAGCCCCGAGCGGCTTATTATACGTGTGCGCCGGTACCTCGAAGGAGAGCGGGGCGCGATATTTTTTAAGCCGCCCTACCGTCGCTCAGACTTGCACTGCTCGGCGAGCGCACGAGGAAAAGTCTTCTCGTTTTGCTCGTTACGTTTTGCATTTTTTTTTTTAACTTATCCGTTGTTGATTCATCGGTACGGGGGTGCAGAAAACTCGTAACGACTGTATATCGATTCGAAACAGAACTTAGATTAAGTTGAGATTTTGTATATAGATAGGATAACAAAGGAGGATGCGGAGGATACTCTCTATAAAGAGGAAAAATATGAAAATCGTAAAAGTCCTTCAAAGTTGTTCATTGTTTAGGTAATTATCTCTTTATTGAAAGTTATGCTAAGTTATTTTTTACAATTATTATAACTACTGAATGTCTGACGAAATCTCGATTTTTCTACTTATTTTAACTAATTTCTTTGGACGCTGTGTTGCGTGATTTGTAATGTTCATTTTTAAAATTAATAACAAAAGCAACAAAAAAGCAATGAGTATGAAATTTTTACTAAATTCGAGTGAGAATTCCAGTCGCGCCGTGCTTAGTGGTATTTCGAGAGACTCCTTTCACAAACTTCGGAGAAATTTTATTTCTTTTCTCTGAAACAAATTTAGACTATAAGTTAACATTTCTAACTTACATCTTAATATTATCTTCTAGTTGGATTCTTAATGTTCTCATTTAGTGCATTTAATAATTTGCTCTTCAGATTATTACTTAATTACTGTCTACTTAATAATCGGTCAAAAAGGAATTACAACAATAAGCGAATGAAGTGCCGAAGCTTAGTTCAGATCACAACTATATATGTTTCTAATAAGCTTACAAATAATTAGACTGCATGTATAAAAAAATGGAAAGGTTTAACAGCAATTTCTTTAGAAAAAAATACATAAATAAATAAATAGGATTCGAAAGCTAACACTCAGCTGCTCATGCCTAAACAGTTTATTAAATCAAAATATGCGGCAGAAACGATGGGTAAAGATTACAGCGGCGCGATATCGTATCGGAAAAGCGATCGTAAACTCAGTGCTGTATATCTACGAATTAGCATCAAAAATTATTCCACGCGTATACGCGGCGCGCGTATTCTTTGAAAATGTATGCGGGCTCCCCCGGATTCGAATGCGCCGGTCCCCCGCGCGCGCGATGTGTAACATCCGAATTTCAAATTCGAGCCGCGTGGATTCGTATCGCTGACATATTCAGTGGCGACGAGGATATACCCGCGGACATGCAAATTTTCGTTACACCGCGACTCTAATTAAAACTCCGTCCGGTAATACCGCGTCGACGCGCCACTCAATATTCGCAATATCGCGCCCGCTAAAACTTTCGCTGCCGCGCACGCGTGAAATCGCTCATAATCGTTTCTAATTAAAACCAAGCGCGCGGCGGCCTTTAATAAATTCTGCGCGATCCAGAATAAATTCTGCGCGGTATAACCTTAAGCCCTAATCCCCTCCCCCATCCCTCGGTCCCATCGGCTACACAAGAGCGGAGTCTGCGAAGCCGGTCGCACGTTAATTGCGAGCTATATACAGGGGTATCTCGAAGGCGCACAATAAAAGGAGCCAGGCCTTCCGGGATTATTATGCGCCGCTGATGTAATTCGATCGAGCGGCGTACTTTTCACGGCGCGGCTCGGTGAAAATTCACTTCGCCGGCGGATTGTTATATCGAGGCCGGGGCTAAGGAAACTTGTCCCCTCGGCGAGTCAATAAGGCGGGCGATATTCGTTGACGTCGGCAGTCGATAGTAATTTAGACATCCGACGTAATTCCGTATATCTGCGGAGTGTCAGCCCTGCTCCCCCGCCTGCGTACTATCCGCTTCTGGAATATTATATATACGTGTATACCCAGGCGTCGACGCCTCGGCGACTTTCCCCCCCTCGCCGCGCGTCGGCCTGGCCTTTCTCATCATTTTCCGTCACGACCTATCCTCTCTTTCTTTGCTCCCCGAGCACCGGCGCTGGCCCACTCGGAACTCATCCATATACATCGGGAAAATTAATATCTCTGGGGGTGGCTCGCCTCTCGGCGGCTTCGCTCGCGCTCTGAATAAACTCGCGCCGTCACCTCGCGCGCCCCACTGCAACCGTCCAAAATAAATTCGAGAACTCGCGGCCGATAATATTATTACGCGGCTCCGGCGCCGGCGTAATAAAACCGACAGCTGCTCGCCCGGCCGCGGCTACATTATCCTCCCCCGGGTTATACCCTGCTTTTTCTCCTCTCGGTTTTTGTGCCGCGGCGCTGGTTAGTGTCGCGCGCGCGCGCGCACCCGGGACTTTTTGAACTTTCCAGCGGAATTATCGGCTCCCGCGAGCGTGCGCTCGCGGAGCTCCGCGGCCGATCGGAGATTTATGCAAAGTGAGAATTATCGGGGAAGAATGTTATACGGGAGTTCGAAACATTTTTATTGAATAGCAGCTGAAAATTAATGTATCGACCCGCGGCCCGCTCTCGCCCTTTATCGCTCTTCCCCGCTCGCTTTTTTTTTCTCTCTCGCTTCTGTTCGATTTCGGTCTTTTTTTTCGAGCGAAACTTTCCACGTAACTACGCGTTCGAGTATTTGAATAAAAGAGCATAATTCCGAGGCTCTGCCGTTGGATTTATCGCGATAGAATCATTTTGGTGCGGATTTATTTCCCGGGGCTCTTAAACTTTCTTTTTTCCGCTGCATGGTTATGGTAATTCGTTTGAAAAAAAAGCGGTTTCAATTTTTCCAAGCGGTAAAGTTAACGTAATGCTTCGATATCATAATAAGGTACATTTTTGTTATTTTTTCACTCGTGCTATATAACTCTAGATAAATCTCGGCGGCGTGATTAAAAAATTCACGACGGTCGGGGGAAAAAAAGCGGTTTGATTAACAAGCACTTGCTAATGACGAGCCGAGCAGACAGAGCCTTCCCGGCCGTCGGAGGAGAATTTCGCCGAGGAGAGAGAATCCATATCGAAAAAAAAGTCATTCTCATTCGCTCTCTCCGTAAAAAACACGAACCGTCGGAAAGCGAAGAAAGAGCAAGCAGAGCGAGCGCGCCGGAGGATGGTACGATCGAAGCCGAGTGCCGAGGGGGGGAGCGAAAGCGAGTAAACGTTGATTACAGGCGATACGGCCAAAGTAAACTCTCGCGGTGGGAAAGGAACGAGGAGCAAAAATGCCGGCGCAAAAAGAAATTGGAAACGAGCGCGCGGACGGGGCGGCCGCTTATTTGCATCGAAATTTTTAGCCGGAACAATTGGGGCGCCCGCGACTCGCGCCACCCCCGCGCGCATTTGCATATTTAACTAACCCCCCTCTCGGTGTGCGCACGATGACGGGAGACGCGACGTCGCGTCGCGCTTTACTTGGATACACTTCCAAGCGCGCCCGCACGTGCCGATACCTGCTCGCGAAGAGTACCTGCGGGCGAATCGTGCCTCTCCGCGCGCCAGGGAATTAGAGCGAGATTACTGTCAATTCATTTAGAAAGTGAATAACTCGTTTGACTCTTTTTTCTCGGACTGTCCAAATACAATTTTTTTTCAACGATGATCGGGATCGGCGTACGTATATCGACCATCGACGTTTTGCGCTTAAAAGGCAAATATACTGATCGTTCAAATAAAATGCATCGCTAACAATAATTTTTAGCTTCGGGTCTGTAATTAAATTTCTGTTTCAATTACCTACGTTAAAATTAGTGTCGGTAGGTCGCTGCGAAAAAATTCGTTGTTTTTTGCGCAGCACGAAGTAATAATATTAGAAAGAAGGAAGGAGGTAGACGGCGGCGGGGTACTCCGCGGGAGACGAGGCGCATACGCGATTGCTCTGAATTAGCGCGCGTCTGCGGAATGTAAATATTCGCAGCGAGCATTCGCCGCGAGTGCCATCGCCGGGCAAATGGCTTCGGGGGACTTTCGAGCGGCCGCCCTTCCTCCTCGCTGCTTCTTCGCGCCAGAAATTCGAGCATGAAAACGGAAAGCGCGCGCGGGGGACGCGCTCGTTTGCCTTTTTTTTTTGCTCTCTCTCTTCTCGGCTCCCTCTCCCGCGCTGACTTTTTTTCGGCTCGCTCGCTGTTTTCGCGCTGCGTTCGACAGCGAATTCGGCTGGGGGATCGCTTTTGTGCCTGGAAATCGCGTGTTTACTTTAATGCGCGGCGTGGAATACATTTTTTGGGGGGCGTCGCGTTCGAAGTTTGTCAGGAGCAGAGTTTACGCTGCGCGCGGAGATGGTGAGCTTAGTGTTTGACTTGAGGAGGTGGTGCATTAGGGTGGAAATTTGTTTGCTCGCGCGGAAATAGTAAACGTGTACTTTGTGCTAAAGGGGAATTATCGATTTATTATTATTATTGTTATTATTAAACGTTTTTAATCGTTTAGTAAGTTCGTAATTGTGTGTCTTTCAAACTGTTTACAGGGCGGTTGATCAGTTAACGCGTGCCATTTTTTATTTTCGATTTTCATTAGGAAGTTCTAAATTTCATCGCAAAATGTTTATAGTAGTAAAGTGGCGCGTAATTGCGGCCACTGGTTATGTTTAGCTTGTTATAGCTTTGTACAGTTTTCGAGATAAAGTTTTTACGCGATGAACTTACCTGTATCCCACTGCACTGTCAACTTTTATTATTCAAAAGTTCCTTGCGCGAGGCTTTGCTTTGCATTACACGGTGGACAGTAAAAATTTTTAGTTATCCCACAAAAATTTCAGTTTACTAAAATTTTCCCTTTACGAGTGTTTTTAAGGGGACCCATTAACTTAACATTGCAAAACTTGTGTATCCGATCTGGCGATGCAATAAACAGCGCGTACAATCTAAAATAACTCTACTTAGACGATTCCATCAACATGCAAGTACAGCTGTGTAAACAGTCTCCTTTGGTGTGCACTCGACAGACGGACCGCGCACAAACATTTTCGTGAAAATTAACACGTTCTATTTATTAGAGGATTTAAATTCAATTTTCCGTTACGCAGCGTTTTATTTTAATACATCGATTTTATATTAATGGAGTATCGGATTATCGGCAATAATACTCGTGCGAAGTATTTTATTATTCTTTTATAGTCGGTTAAAGAATTTAGTTTCGTGGAATTCCGATACTACTTTTAGGATTAAGTGAATTTCATTATTTTATTTTCGGTAATTATAACTACCACTTTAAAAATACTGTTGAAACGCTTCAAGCGTACTTATCGGACATATTGTAGATCAATATTTCATTATAATCTCAACCAATTAAAACAATCACAACATTGTTCAATCGATCTGTTATTACAGCCCTTGAAAACTTCGCGAAAAAAAAACTTCTCCCTCCTGTAGGAGAAAAAAAGTCGGAAACCCCGAGGTTTGCGGTTGTTATTATAACCGCGTGTACGTGATCTTCCGCCGGCGTACCTCGGGGACGCATGCTATGGCTCGGATAAAGGTCCGGCGGCCAAACGAACGCGGAGCAAGGAAAAGTCCGCTCCCGGAGAGTGGCTGAGGGCCGCCTTTTCGAATTCCTCCGGCGCCGACAGAGACGTTCGACGCTCGCGCGTCTCGCTGTTTAAATTGGTGGGTGGCCCGGGCGAGGGAGATGTCCGCTCTGATTTCGACCGACGCGGCACAAAAGACCATTGAAATACCCTAACGAGGGTCGGCCGAGCGCGCCCCGTCCGACGCAGGCGGATTTAGGGCCCGGCCCGGCCGTGTCACGCCGCCGGAAACGAAGACGTCGACGACACGGTGGCGCGAGCGCAAAAGTCCCTCGGTCTTCACTCCTTTCGTCTCCCTTTTTTCCACCCGACCACTGCACGGAGGGAGTCCTCCTTCCGTCGTGTACAGAAATCCGGCCGCGAGGGCGCGAATCGTGGTTGCTAGGCCAACCGTGAGAAATTTTGCTTTAAAGCGAATTTCACGATTTATTGGACATATTGTGAGGTGCGTGCTGTTGAATGTAGGAATTTAGTGTTTATTGAAATTAAATAAATTGGGTTTGATGCATGATTGTTAATAAACTTTTATATCGTTGAATATATCCGAAAAATGTTGGATGTTATCTAACTTCAAATTGCAAATTAATTTAGCAATCTTGAATCGAGTATTTTTTTTGCGTCGAAAGAAACGAATTTTAAACAATGTTTTTTTCGCACCCTTACTTAACTCCTGCTTAAGCAATAAAACGTCAACCATAAAGCTACCCCGACTTAGGGAATCCATCGCTTCCTTTCGACGCAGAAGGAAAAAAAAGAGGGGGCGCAAATCCTCGAACGTGGTGTTTACATAGGAAGGAGGGGCATCGGGGATAAAATCGACGATTTCCCACGTGCTTTCGCGCGCGGTATAACCCCGCCTCGTATTAGCGCGTGAGAAATGGGCATTTTATCTTCCTTGCGCGCCTCCCAAGCCGTTCGCCCCGGCGAGGAGTGAGAGAGGCCGAAGAATAAGACGGAAAGGCGGCGGCGGTAGGCCTCTATCGGCGAAAATAAAAAGCGTCCCGTATCAGGAGTTTCGGATCCCACTTTTCCCGGCGTGTACACACAATCCCTCCTGCAGCCGGTCTCGCAAATCACGGCCCCCGCCGTTCGTTTCTCCTCCGCCGGAGAGAAGGAGAGACGAGCGCCTCGCACCACCCCCGGTTATATTCCAATTTCCCCCGCGCGCTCCGATATTAGCGGGAGTCGATTTACACAAACGCCGGGGGTTTACGGAGGAGGAAATTCAGCCCCCGCGCCTAGGCGCGCGCTCGCGCCGAGTCAATATCGGAAAGGGGCGATTTCCTTAATGAGCTGCGCGCGGAGCGCGGCCCGAAAGTATATATACGGCGAAATTCGTCGAACGCCGGCGCGGGCTTATCGCCGTCGACGGATTTCCTCGTAGTCGAGAATCGCGGAGTTATCCGACGACCCTCCCGACGTCCTCAGCTTCGACGGTATTTTCTTGGGAATATCGACGGCGGGAGGAGGGGGGCAAGTGCTCGGGAGTGCCGGAGTAGCTTATAACACGGCTGGCTTGTATTGGTGTTGCAGGAAACGGAAATTTGGAGCTGTTCGATAGTGAGAGCGGGCCGGATCTCACGCTATCGCCTCAAACCTTCACATCCACGGCGGAGGCCTTCATCAATGACAATAGCGACAGTCTCGGGGTGCCGGGTGACAATGACACGGGTGAGTATATAGCTGTATAAGGGACGCGCATTTATTTTTATTGCCGGCCTTCATATTGATTCTCGTTCTCCCTTTCCCCGTTCAGTCCGATGGATACGGCGACCTGTGCGTGTATATACACGCCCTTTTTTCGGAAGGTCGTTTTGGGTAATTTTTTTCTTATCGAGCGAGCAATCAAATTACATAGCGCCGTGCGTAGCGCTCGGGACGGACTGTGTGGGGAGGCTTACTTTCCGAATGCAAATTAATGCGACTTACTGCGTAGGCGTGACCGTAATTTAAAAATACACATTTATTTTTATTGAATATAATCCAAAGTCATTGCAGGGGTGAGCGACGCAGAATTTATTTCTTAATGCAATAAAGAAAGCCAGCTTTTTTATATAGCGATGACTCGAAGGTTTAAATTGTAATTTATTAGATACGAGTTTAATTTTTAGGGATACTCGGATTTTTTTTCTATAACCTTCCTTACTAAAAAAGAGAATGATGAAAAGTGAAGCCTTTATTGATTGTGATTGGTCAGTTAGACGTGAAGATTTGAAATTTGATTGGCTTACAGATTGTGACGTATTATAACGGAAATTTGGCGCGAAATTTTAAATATCACATTTTATCATTCTGCATGTACCGTGCGCCCATATAGACGTCTAGTATTGTAAATATTTGAATGAAGACCTTTTTTACTGCTACATCCATGATATTGTTGAGAAAAATAGTTCCGAACGATGGATAATTATATCTTATTAGCACGGTTACACCCCGAAGTAAATTAGCCGTTAATTTAACTGGCGGATGAGTTCCACTGCAATTTCGTTAAACTAGTCTCAACAGCATAACAAGATCAGGCTACAAGTAGCGCTGGCCTACTTATACACCCGTCGCGCATCGATCTCGCAATTTCATCGCTTCCACCGCCTCCTCGCGTCTCTAAAAGAAGGAAGAAGGGAGGCGAGAGGAAGAAACGAAGGGAGCGCAAAAGCTTGCGCTCGATTACGCCGGGCGAGACGTAAATCAAGGGGAGCGTCGCGCGCGATAACTCGCAGATAATCGAGCGCGATATAGCGGGCGCGGCGCTCGCGAATTTCACGGCGGCGCGATGACAAATACCCGGACGCAACAACCGCGACCAACTAAAAGCGCGCATCCCTCTTCCTGTCTCTCCGCTGTAAATTTCGCGCGCCGAATGCCAAGCTCACCCCCCGGCTCCCCGCGGCTCTTCTTACGTACAGGCCGGGGTGTACGAGTCGCTCGGGCCGCTTCCGCCGTCGCGCGGCTGCAAATTTATCGGCTTGCGGCCGGGCGGCTGCACCCGACAAACAGCGACGGCTCGCGCGCGGGCCTTTCGGGAGGCTCGCCCCGGTGTGGCGGCTGAACTTTAAAGTTAGTTTGTTATAATTTGGCCGCGCGGAACGACTTCGCCCGGGGCCCGGCCTCACGTATAGCTATGAATAAATTTCGGCGGGCGATTTGCATATCGTCGCGTTACGCGGAGAATGGGATCGAGAGGGAAAGCCCCGCCCGCCCCGACTCGCCGTCGTGCGCCAACGCTAATCTCGCGAGCCTTTCCAGCGCCGGTTAATAACGCGGGCGTCACGTGTGCGCGGCGCTTTGTTTTGGCGACGGCAAGCGGCCTGTTTTTCTTCGAAATTGACCCGCCATGCGCGCAGATAAGCACGTTGATCGCGGGGAGATTCGTATCGTTGTGTATCTAAGAGGATTTGGCCCTCGATTTTTTAAATAATTTCGTTTAATGAATGCGACTTGACTTGTCAACCAACATCTTTACTATCTATCACTTAGGGCTGTTTTTCTGATACTTAGATTAGGATTTTTATTAAGATAACATACAGAGTCTTCGTGTGTGTAAGTAGATTAAATTCGTCATTTATATTTAACCGAATTCACTTAATTAGAAATAAATTGGCAAATGGTTATTAAAATTCTGTTTAATAAAATAATATTTAAAATTGTATTACTGCTTTTAATATAACTTTTCGATACTTCAGCATCGTAAGCTGGCCAGAAATTCGATGGCCTCTTTAAAAGTAGATATAACAATCAAAATTTTTGAGATCAAACTAATCCCCCCTCGACCTGCATTCGACCGTGCATTAATTGCCAATATAACTTGCCGCTGCTTCCTAGTTATACCCTAATAGCATTCAAGGATTCTCGTGATCGCGTAAACGAGCTTAGGCTGAAGCGGGATCCCAGCATCACCACAGCTGAGAAGTGGTCTCAAAAATGAAACGATCAACGGAGCACGCCAAACAAAACTCCGTTCACGAAACCATCGAACAGTATTACCCAATGAATGAAAATGACTTACTATCCAGGTACGCAAGTCCGAGTTCGAGAAGCGAAGCCAAAGGTTGCATCTTCCGAACTGAAGCAATTATCAAGGGAAGACGTAGAATCCAGCGAATAAGATATCGAGCCTCCTCGTTCGCGCGCACTCAAACTCGCGGAGTTTTGCGGGCCCGTCTCGGGGCAATTCTGGCAGCTCCGTCGGCGACGCGCGCCGGGCTCCCTTTGTAGCGATCGCGCCGGGGCTCTTTACGAGCGCTACGTGCCGACGCGCGAGCGAGCGAGACAAAAGGAGGAAACGCAATAATGGAGGCGATGAAGATGGGACCGAGCGATCCCGGCACACTTTCGAAAGTGATTTACACTTCGATCCCGCCTACGCGCTTCTCCGTCCTCGTCCTTATCCTAACTCCGAGCCTTCTGCGACGATGAGACCTTGGTAAATAATAGAAGATACTTTTACATTCTCTTTTACTTACTTTCAATTTTTGCGACTATCATTTTTCACTGTGTACGTGCACTTCGGTTTTGCACGACGTAGGCATCTATTCGATGACTCTGCATATTCTGCATATTGAGTGTAATAAAAGTTACTATTGATTTTTATTATTTTTGACAGTCATTCTATTTTTTTTTTACTTTACTGCTACAATTAGTCCGCCAATTTGTTATCAATTTTAGTCTTTCAAGATTAACCGTTCAGATTAAACAGTTATGAAATGACGTCTGACCAATATTGGATCGTACTACTTGCTTACTCGAAAACAAAATAACAACAACTGTAGCAGAAAAGCTTTTCGTATTCTGTCCTCCACTGCCAACGACATAAGTCAAATATTATTTTCAAACCTCAAAAGAAATTCACGCGGTCGAAGGCTCTTATTCGTGAAATATTTGTTTTCAATCCCAAAGCGGATCTACGGCTACGCTCGCAAAAAATATAGCTTCCGGAGCTCGGGACAAAAACGAACGGCGCGCCCGCGCGCACTAAAAACAATATCGCAATTTTCGGCGAAGCCACTTTTCAAAGTCAGCCGTTGCGCTTCGCTCCGGGGCGGGCGTTCAAAAAAAAAAGTGGAGCGGAGTCGAATAAGCCAGCGCGAGGTAGAAAAATTATCGGACTTAAAAATCTCTCGGCGGGCAGCGTCCTCCCTCTCTCCAATTGCAAATCCGATCTTCATTCATAACCGGGGGGTGGAGCGAGCGGCCGGCTCCCCGCGAAATGGAAAGAATGATATATGCGCGCGAGAGGCTGCGCCGCCGCCGCCGGCCGACAGTTTCATTTCGCCGTAGCAAATTCCGGCGCATGTGGAACGTACGCGGGGCCGAGCGCACCCGCCTTATCTGCAGCCTCTCTCGGCTCGCCTGACTTTACGCCCGTACTTCTTTCCCTCTCGCGGGCGGGCTCGCCGCTGGGGGGGAATGGCTCGTTCGCCGAGGACTTTATTCGACGGAGAAAAACGCTCCGGGATGTAACTCTTTTTGCTCGCGGATAAGAAGCGCGCTTTTTCACCGGCGGCCCGTTCAACGACTTTAACAATTTTTCCCGAGTCGCGTGTTTGCTAATCTACCTATCTTCTTATTGTTTTCGGCGCGCTATTTTTCGTGAATTAGTTTCTTCGCCTCGTAAATCAATCGTTGAAAATTGAGTTAGTGAAAAGCATCGAAATGCACTAACAGGTAGGTCAAGTACTCTACGAATTAGCGTGTACTAATCCATAAATTGTTTAATTACGAATTCACTAAGTTACTAAATCATAATTTAAAAAATTTAATTGTGTAGAGAAGTCTTTGTAAAATCGAATTTTTTTACGTTTATTTACTGTTCATTTATTTTATTCGTTCTCATACTTTATATTTTCACTTTTGTATCGCAACGAGAAAACTGTAATATATCGATTAACTTGCCAAAAAAAAAAAAAAAAAAAATTCGTGCCAATAATAATTTTCTGAAGGGAAGCTGTTTGCTAGGGATATAGATCACGCATGGCCCCCTACGAAGTTTTTACGACGCAGCACTTCAAAGAGGAAGGTCAACTGGACCCGAGCACGTGCTGCAGTGACCAGTTAGTAGCGTACGTACAAGCCGGGTGCACTCGAGTTAGCCCACGCGCCCAGATAACACGGCTTAATCGACGCTCGGTCATAACTTTTGTATTTACGGCGACACGCTCGATTCAACGCGCACTGCCCGACGAACCGGCTCAGCCCTTTTGCACACAATGCTGATTCACCGCGATGGATCGATCGATTTCTCGCCGACTGGATCGGCTCAGTCGAAGGCCTTCGTGCCTGGATGAGGTTCATTCGATCATTTCCATTTGCCTTGTAGGTCGCAAGGCTTTGAATTCAAGGCAGAGCGATGAGTCGAATGGGCTATTGAGAACTACAGGACACCGTTCGGTAAAATGAATGCTAAAGAGGAAAATAAGTAACTTTTCTGTTAGGTACACAACGTTTAATCAGTTTACCTACATAAATTCTACAAGTAGTAATTTACTTTCTATTCGTAGAAGAAGTACGCTGAATACGCGAGCGAGCTCTTGAAGGGAGCCCATTCAAATCAGAAGCTTCTCGCAGCTGCGGAAAACCCGCGGAAAATCAAAAAATTCGAGAGCTTTCCGTGTCGAGAAATATGGCGTTTCCAGCGCACACCACGTGTGTACACCGTGTTCGTCGTTTTTTTTTCACCGCGCGGAAACGCTGCGTCGGAGGGGGGGAGTTCGACGGCGCCGTCCTCGTCGCTCCGACGCGAGAATTACGCCGAAGCTTATGGAATCCTTATTCCGGTCTCCAAGGGAACTGGCACGTCCCAATCTGGCGCGCGCTCACGTATAAGTCAGCCGCAGACGCCTCAAAGTCCTTGTCGGAGCGCGGGCCGCGATCGTTACCTCGACGCAGCGCCCTGTATAACGACGGCGAAGACGCGCCCCACGTCGCGTAAACTAATGCGAGCTGCGCGCCCCCCTCGCTCTCTCGAATTATACTTCGTCCCTCGCTATCTCGACTGGCGCAGCGGTCGAACCTAGGGACGCGTTAAGAGCAGATTTGCCAGCGACTTTAATGTAAAACTGCTGTGGCCTGGTAAAGGATTTTTGATAGATTTTTTTATTCGCGTATTGCAAGCGTTATGGTGAAGTCCTAGCGATGGATTGGGGTGCGTTAAGTACAAAAGAAAATTAAATGAATGGATGAAGGGATTTGAAATAGCAAAATGCATAATAACGACGAGTGTGTTAATGTGCTTGTGTGTGTGATGTGCTAGTTGTTAATTATTGATATCGCAGATGTACACAATGCTGATCAAACCAGTAGGATGAAGCTGGGTACGAATCTATCTCGAGGGCTAATTACTACCTGCATTGCAATATCATTGCTGCCTATGTTAAGCCTGAAACTTGAGCTCCTTCCAAAGATGGATAATATCTGCTTGTGACTGGCTAATTCTAATTCGGAATCTATTTTGGATGGATCACTGTTAAATTAGTAAAAATGGGTATAAAATAATCTCCAGGAAAAAATTGTATTTGTTATCAACGTACTTTTATTTAAAAGCTTATAAAAAACTAACTACTGTTTTAGAAATCCCGATATAAACACTACTACGTTAGTGTAGTAGAAGCGTATTATTTCCCGCGCGTAATTCAATAAAAGAATCAAAGTACTACAAAGCAGAGGAAAAAGTCGACGAGATAAGAAGACAACGGACGAGAAGGGCACGTGCATCCGCAAAGCGCTAAAGGCTAATGGGTACTCGGAGTCAGTTGTAATGCGCTTTCTGGCATTCAATCAGTCGAGTATGTTCAGAGCTTCTGAATTATTCCCTCTCCCGTGCCTCGGCCGGCTGCTCGTTCGAAATATGCATCCGACTAATCCCGCTGCTCCCTGCATTAGGATAATTAAGTTGAACAGTGGACCGACGAGTGTGCGCGATCGAGAGGCCGACGAGAGAGAGAGAACAGTGCTCCCGCGGTGAAAAGGGAAAGCACGATCTACATCCGGCGGTCCGACGTTCGCGCGTGCATTCGTGCGCTCTCGCGCACGCCCGCGCGCGCAATCCGCCGGATGCAAAGTGAGAGTACAGCCCCGCGGGATCGATCGGCCGGCGAGAGCAGCGGCTTTGACGCGGCGATTGCCGTCCTCTCTAATTTACAGCGAAATCCATAAAGCCCGGCCGGCGGCGTAAACAGCGCCTCCGTATCTCCCTTTGCGCGTATAAAGCTCCGCGGAAGCTCTCGCGCCAGATAAAGACGGAGTAATGGGGAAACGCGACGAGTCGACGAGGTATAGGGGAGGCGAAGTCGAAGAAAGCCGCGCGCGGAGTGGGAGGGCGCGAGGGACAAATGGAGAGAGGAAAAAAAGGGGAGAAGGGAGGCGGGAGCGATGGGAAATAAAGCGAAATAAAGAGGAAGCGAGAGGGAGAAACAAAGGAGGGGGCGGAAATAAAGATAAAAGAAGATAAAGTAGAGGAAAAGAAGGTGGAGGGGAGGGCGCGCGGTGGTGCAACCTCGTTGCCTCTAATGCGGGCTATTCAGCTCCCACAATGCACTAGTAATACGATTTCTCCGGTACTACCCGGACGAGGCATCCTTTCCTACGCGTCGACCACCGCGCACCTACACCAGTAGCGCGCGCACACGCGCACACCGACGTATATCTCTTTATCCCCCGGCCGTCTGTTTCACGGGCTCCCTCGCCTCTCTTTTTTCTCTCCTCTTTTTTTTTTTGCCTCCGCTGCGGGGCAGATAGGCCAGCCGCGGCGTTTTTGGAGCTTCTCGCTCGATGCTCACAAAGGAGCCGACCGCGAGATGCCGCCTGAGTGGATCGGGCTCGAGGTAACGAGATCGCAGGGAATCGTATTTTTTATGCCCCTGCGCAGCCGATGCACTTCTCGCTCGTCGCGTCATCCGCGAGATGGATTGAACATTGGAGGGAGCCGAGACTTTCGATGCGCGCGCTCGAACGGGCGCAGACGAGACTTACGCGTTGTTTCGTTTGATTGATTTGGGCTTTCATCCAAACGCGCCTTGTTATCCAACGTCATTCTCTTGAAAATTCACGTCGGATAACATTGCAGGTGACGGTAAACATCTGTATGTAAACTTCTATCTCTGAAATTTTGAATTTCTATGCGTTACATATTTGAAATCGTTATATATTTCGTGCGCTTCTTTTTATACGAGCAAACCCGTGAAAAATCTCAAGTTAGCTCGTTGAAAAAGTTTTAAAATATTTTTGTATCTGTGAAGTAAAGAAATCTAAGGGCTTACGACTTCACACGGATTTTATGAAAAAATACGTAGAGAGCTTTAGAAAAAGTTTCTTCACCGGGTCCAACTGTGTGCTGGAAAAAAATGTACAACTAATTCAAGATTTCCCGCAGATTCAAATAGGTATAAGCAAAGTATTGAGGCAAAGACAAAACACCGATTGTCTTTGTCTATATGACTTGGGAAAGTGGTAGCGCGCGCTCGCGGCGGCACGCGCATTAATCAACGCCCGAAAAGACTTTTCTTCGATCGCGCGAGGCTCGTTGGAGGCGGCTGCAGACTTCGCCCTCTTCTCGGGCTCGAAAACTTTAATTGAAAGTGTCCCGAACAATGCGGCGCTCCTAGGAATGCCACAAAGTTGTCCGCAACAAAAAGGCACGGGGCTCCCAGGGCCGACGCGTAAATAGCTCATTTCATAATGGGATTTATCGCGCTCAGGCAATTGCTCAATTTATGGTCGAGCTCGACGAAATTTATGCGCTAATGGTATTAATTTCGCAGGCATTGACTCGAGTGCTGTATTTTCTTTCAATGTACTGATTAATATAATAATAGATTATTAACGATATTCACGCTTTTGTTGGAACGGTTTGGTTTATCCAGATTTATTGCTAATTAGTGGTTTTAAATATTTACCACGGAATAGTCTCATTGTGAATTCAAATAGAATAGCAGTATATTCGCAAGATGCTTTTGCAAAATATAAAAATAAATGTAAAACCGTAGGTAAAATAATAAAACGCTGAATATAAAGTTTATTATCCATAAAGATTACAATTTGCAATAAATTTTAAAACAATATTAAACACAGAATAGCACAGTGTTAGAAGACACTTTAACAAGCTATAAAATACAAGGTACGTATATTAAGTGAATCGCATAAAAAAGAAACGACAATAGTAAAAATCGCATGATTAATTTTTCCCTCTCAACTCCGCGCGCAAAAAAGTACCATTCCTCAATTTTCAGATGACGCGAGAGCACCACTACGGAATCAGTACTAAAAGAACGTAACGACAGTAGTACCTTCTGCCACTCTTTTATTTTTCCCAGCGCCTCTTCATCATCCCTCGTCGAGCGCCTACACGCGCAACTCGCCGACCTAGGAGAGTCTTCGCCACCGACACCGGGATTTTGCGCGCGCGAGAACTTCCTCCCTGCCCGATTACGATCCTCGCGGGACGGGGCCATCGGAGCGCAGGTGCGGGGATCGCGAAAATTTAATCCGCCCTCGTACGACGCCGGCCGATTAGGCGCGAAAGCGGCGGAGCGTGTGAAAGCTGCGGCTCGATTGTTCCGAGCGCGACGACGAAACGCTTTAATCAGAAGTGGGGGATGCGCGTTTCCCATTTTCCTTCTCTCTTTTTTTTTTGAGTCGAGTGCGCCTCTCGACGCTGGCTCGCGCTCCCGGGCGCAGCTCTCGCGAGGATCGTTTTAGGTGAAGAGGCCGCCCCCGCGCGCGCGGCTTTTCTCCGCCGCTTAATCACGCGCACCTCGAGCTGCGGCTGTCCTTGTAGAATATTCAAGTGAAGAGGTAATTAAGCGACTATTAATGACACTTAGGTCTTGTTAAGAGATTTATCGTGGCTAATAAACGGGGAAATTAAATTTTGGCCTTTTTAAATATTTAATTTTCCGCATTTTTCCTGCTTCGCTTTGGATTTGTATATTCGCGCTGAGACTTTTATGTATGTTTATTCGCATTTATGGCCAATAAAGTATTTCACATTGAAATTGTAAAAGCGCGGAAAAAAAAAGTTTCATAATTGTCGAATAGCTTGCTGTTCTCAATGACAGATCATTTCTAAATGAACGTATGAGTTTCCATTACAAACACATTCGATTTTTTTAATAACTGAATAGTACAGCTTCCGAGATCCACGTTATAAAGTGGTTTTATTATCTTTTATTTTAATATGAAAAGCTTCAACGTGAAATGATGGCCTTTGATGTCAGCGAATAAAACGCAAAATACATGATACTCAAGTAAACTATATTTTCATAGCGCGAATAAAAAAAAAAGTATCCACTACTCCGATTTCAAAAAAAAAAAAAAAATTGCGGTATATTGAAAAGAATCTTTGAAACTCTAGCCTTCGTTATTACGCGTCGTTAAAATAGCTAACTCCGCTAAAAAAAAAAATGCATAACGACAGCGGTTTTAATGCTTCCTCGTTCCTCCTTTTTCGCAAACGTTATAAACGCACTAACCCCGCGCGCGAATAGGGAAAGCGGCACCGGCCGCAGAGCAACCAACGAAAGGGATGCACGCAGAGCGGAAGCCGAGGAGTCGGGGGCACACGGGCAGGTATTCTACAAAAACAAACAACACAGAGTCCAGTGTACGCTAAAGCAACGTGAATTACGAATTCTCGATCGACGGCCGGAGAGAGCCGCGCGCGCTCCTCGAATTTCAATAAATCCGCTTTTATAACGACACGTCGCGATTTATCGGCGCGTGCAATATAACGTCGCGGCGAATGTTTCTTTTCCCCCGATTTGCGCTCGTATATTTTTTTTTGGCGCGCGCCTGGCAGCGGCAAAAAAAAATCTGCGGCCGCACCGAAACGAATTGCCCGGCGGTGGCGCGCGCGCGCGCGCGCAAAAATAACGCGGCGTCGTCGTCGGCGGCCGTGATATATATTCGCGCACGCGCGCGCACGTATCAACGGTTTACGAGAGCCGAGCCATTTGTCTTTCCCGGGCTAATTCGTTTCCCGCGGGCGCGGGGTGACGCGAGCGAGAGGCGAACGGAGCGCCGGCGGACTCAATTTTCTCGGCTCACTTGCGCGAAAGCTCGCGACGCGCGGGCTAACCATCTGCCGCCGCCGGCTATTGCGCTCGCGCGCATCCACCCTCCCCCTCCCCCGCAACCTGTCTTTTATCTTCGGGGGGAGGGAAACCTGCTTCTCTTCCCCCGTGACTTCATTCGACTTTTCTTCCACGCCGCGCTTTCGCTTCTTTTTTTTTCTGCCCGACTTTTTTTCTCATCCCACTTTTGCACTTTGTGTATACGCCGCAGCTGCCTTACACGCGCAGCAGTTTTCTACTTGATTTTCTTGGTCGTTCGTTCGCCGGTGTACGTTCTTTTACTCGAGCTCGCGTTTCAACCTCGCGCTGGGTGTACAATTCGCGGCTGCTCTACAAAAACTGCTAAACTGCCTGGAATAGTCGCGGGAATTACTCGAAACTAAATCGCCGCTTTATCTTACCTTCTTTTTTACCCTGCAGTTTAAATTTTTTGCTCCACTGATTAAAATAGTATTGCTTTTCCGAGATTACGGTAGTAATCCCCTGCACTTTCTAATAATAAAGGAAGAAACGTTGAAAATGCACTCTTTTCGTATCAAGAATATTTTCAAAGTGAAATCGCATCGTTTATCATGAATATGAGGTACAATCGACATTCCAATATCTGTTAGTACGCCGTAAACTGAATTTAATTTGAAAACATCTCCTTTTTTTTATATCTTCATTCATAAGTTCCTCCCCACTTGCTCTCACGCTCAGCCGATATTTTCGCAATTTGCACGAGCACCGCGCATTATCGGCTTTTCGGGCTCTCGCTCTAGTCAAGTTTCATTGCTTCCTTCCGAGCGACTCTTAGCGCGGAATTTGCCTGTCGGGTGCGTTATCGGCTCCACGGGCAAAAAGGTAAGAATCTCGTTCGTTTCTTTCGCCGGCGAAATGCACAACGCCACGTTGGCAGGCGCGCCGATCGCGATCGCGCGTGACAAATTGCGCTGTGCGCGCCAAATTTTCTCTGTCACGCGTATATTGCATTTTTTTTCTTCCGCTCGTTGTACCCAAGCTTTGACAGGGAAGCTCTCAACCGACACATTTTGATAAGTCGAAAAGCTGCTGACTTTTATTTAGGCATGTTCATCTATTCGGTGGAATTAATGTTCTTTATAATTTCGTAGTTTAAATTGCACGCGTTTGATGGTTTAAGCGGTAATGTAGGTCGACGTTCAAAATTGCAGAAATAATCGTCTTGCGAACTTTATAGTGCAATCGTATAGCACTTTAAGCAGCTTTTGATAGTTTAGATTTTCTATAAAGCTTATGTAACAAAGGCTGCATCTACACGCATTTAAATACACATATCAAATCTCATTTCTTTAAGTTTAAAACAATAAAATCCACAATAAAACTCTGTGATCAAAGGACACACTCAGTCGTGAAAAACTAAAAACCTAAAAAAAATACAATTATCTCTAGAACACCGAGATTTCCGATTAGATTTTTGCGAGTGCAAAGCAAACGAAAGCAAATAAAAAAAAAACCGCTTTAAGAACCCCATTCATCGATAATAGTATTTTTCAATACACCCGGCGCGCACTTGCCGAGAGAATCGCCCGGTCACCTAATGAGAGTCAGACGAGGGGCCATTGTTGTTCGGTGCGCGGAATTGCTGCCCTACATGTAACGACGGTAGCGAGGGAGAGAATCCAGAAGCTTTTAATGCACGGCAGCTCCCGCGCGGCTGCGAGAATCACAGAAGAAACGCGTGGCCCTCATCCGCTCGCGCCGCGGGGGGTGAGGGGTGGGGGGGGGGGACTACGGTTTCTCTCTAATACGGCGAATGCGAGCGAGAGGGCGGGATAGACGGAAGAACAGTGCTCGCTCGGAGCGCGCGGATGCGGTGCCCCCGGGGAAATAGCTCCAAGTACCCGTTTTCTCCCATGTAAAGTTCGAAGGTATTGTGCTCGGAAAGTAGATTTCCGAGTTTTTTCTTCGGACGAACATCGAAGCCAGAAATAACTACTGGCAATGGAAGATGTACGTGCGCGCAGCTGCGCGAGGGACTTTTGAATAGGAGCAAAAAAAAAAAAAAAGAAAACGCGCCGCGCGCGGGCGAGGTAGAGCGCGAGGCCCGGGGAAAAAGTGAGAAAAAAAGAGCGAACAGCGCCAGTGCGAAGGGAAAACAGTGTCGTAAAACGAGGTTCGATAAGCTAAGTAATTATTCCGTTAACAGCGCACACTCGAGAGGGAGAGACGAGCACTGCTTTTCTCCCCTCGACATCACTCGTTTCCTCGAGTCAAAACTGAAAAACAGATTTGCATCTCGCTCCTCCGCGATCCAATTAATCGAAGCAAATCCGAAATCGCGTTGGCCGACAAAACAGCGACTATTTCCACCGAAGGCGTGCGCGTTGCATCAGTCGTGGTCTTCGCGGCTATAAATACGCGCGCCCGAGGCAGGCGGTACCATTGTCTTCCTGCGGCGCATCGTCGGAAAAACACGCGGTAAATCGCGGGCAAAACAATTAATCGTTTTGGCAGCGAGCGGCGGGAGGGAGGGACACGCCGGGCGACGTCGACGAGCTCGCCAAGCGTATTAACAAAAATTTTGCATTTTATCGCGCGCCCGTCCGCGCCGGCTTGGCTCGGCTCCCGCGATTATGCGCTTCCCCCGCCCCGATAAATAAAGGCCAAGAAGTCGCCGCGCGGAAAAAGGGGGCCGGGCCGCTTGGCCGCAATCCCACGACTGCCGCTCATTGTTTTCCTCGGAGGCGGCGCGTACGTATATAAGCGCCGTGCGTCTCCACTCCGCGCGCGGTGGGGTGACTGCTGCAAGAACCTCCTTGTTGTCGTTGAGAAAGCGACCGTCGGGGGGAGGGGGGGGGGGCAAGTGCGGTGGCGTGATTGAACGCTCGGACTTGCTCGCACGGAAGCTTTCACCGAGACTCTCGATGTAATTGAATGTAAATTTCTCGCCCCTATTTAATTGAAAAAAGTAACGTTAAACTTTACGCTCGGCCGCAGATTCCCTTTCTTTAAATCAATTTAAACGGTGCGTACGGCAAACGTCGTTTGGAATACGAAAGCATTTGAGTCAATAAGTTCCAAGTCCAAAATCCGCTCGTCGTCGAATTGCTCCGACGGTATAATCTTACGTCATTGAAATCACAACGAGGACCATAATCGTGGCGGGTGCGGGTGGAAAAAGCCGCAAACGACAGGGACGAGCCCCGGAACGAGGCACCGACGGGCGATGCCAAGGCCGCGTAAGAAGCGCGCGCGGCGGGAGTGGGTGGGGTTCAATTTTCGAAGGCTCTCCGGAGTTGCCGTGGGCTGGGCGGGAGACACTTGTGCCGCGGTGCCGCTGGCACTTCCGCGAAACGGCTGACCCGACAATGGACCACTCGAGCGCCAGCCCGGAGAGCCATTCCTATGCTAAAGCGCCGGCGGCTCGAGTGCGAGGCTGTACTCCCTCGCCGTCCGGCCCTTTATGCATGCCGGCCGCCGACGAGCCCCTTTTTACCGCTTTGACGACGCGTGTCCGTATAGACGTCGCCGCGCGCTTCTTTACGCCGCGGGGGGAACTTTGACCGCCGCTCGACCCTCGGCTTTTTAAGTTCGTTAAAAAGTTAGGCCGGGCGGAGGGTGTTTTAGCGGTAGACGTGAGCGGTTTTGAGTCCCCGTCGATTGCAGCACCGCATCTGCTATCCTCTTAGGCGATGAAAAGTTTTTCGAATACTTTTTTTTCATTCTTGTAATTACAATTTTTTTATGATTCATATTGTTTCGAGTGAAATATTGTACAGTTACGTTTTGAATGAAAAGAAGATTGCCACGACTGAAATAAGCGAAGCGAACATTTTCGAATGTAAATTTTAACGAGCTTCGGGTCGAGTGTAATCTAATTGCAACGGCAGCGCAGTTGGCGCAAACAGACTGACGTCCGAAAATTTGCAATATTCCAAAATAACATTAGTGCGAGCGGCGCGCTCGCGAAGCCCCGGCCATCAAACGAACGAAACGCAAGAAGGCCGCGCGGCCGAGTTATGAAAATCGGACGGAACTTAACCCCCAATTAGTAGGCCGCTGTCGCTCCCGGGCGTCGGCATCCATAGCTGCCGGTGCGATATTCCCATTGTCGTATCCGCGCGGCCGCCGCCCTCGGTCCGACGTCTGTCTCTCGGCCCGACCGAACTCTCGGGCCTCGCTCGCCGGGGCAAACTGGGTAATCCCTTTCCAAAACTTGGCGAATGCCTCTCAAGTTCCCGAAGCCTCCGGCCTCGCTCGCTTTCTCGGGCTTTCCGGGCTGCGCGCGCGATTAATTGGAGGGATTCTTGCAATCAGTGCAGGCGGTCGAGCTCGCAAACTCTCCGGCGGAGATATCGGCTGCCGCTGCCTTTGGACTGTGAGTAATGCGCGAGCGCCGCGGCCGGAAAGAGAGAGGAGCCGGAAAATCGAGTTGGCGCCGGCCGCCGCGAGTTACGATAATTGAATTCCGCATCAATCAAATGTTAAATATTTACCGGGCGACGACGCGATCGGCATGCCGGCCGCCGCGAGCCCCGGATCTCCCACCGGGGGTAGCGCAGTCTCTTTGTGCGCCGCGCCAAAGACTCCCGGCTTTTAAGTAGGTCTCGATGTCGCGCGCGCGCGCGCGGCCCGCCGGGGACCGCGCGTCGCCACGGCTTTCGCGTGTACCGGAGAATTAATTAAATAGTTGGACAGGCCGCGCGCGTTTACTCTATCTCCCTCTTTCTATCTCCGTCTCGCCGCCGCCTCCCTCTGCGCACCAGCCAGTCGTTCCGCGGCTTTTGTAGATTTAGCGCCGGCGTGTCTCCCAACTTTCGCTCGCTCCCCCGCTGGTGTTGGCAGAACTCGGCTTTCAACTCGCGACCTGGACGAGACTTGACATCGAGTTATGTAAATCCGACGACGACTAATTCGTCCTGTCCGTGATTCACTTTGTTTACGGGCGCGCTGATAGTTTCTAAAAACTGCTTTATAATTATACGATTGACGGGGTGTATTTTTTTTTTAATCTTCTGGGGATTCGTTTATTAGCGTCGTTAATTGCGAGAATTTTTTTTTTATTTTGCGAATCGCTGTATTTACCGTTTAATAAGCGTAATTTTTGAAGATTTTCAATGAAGCTCTCTATATAGCTGGGGAGCAAATTCAGTGCGGAAGGAGGATTAATTAAGCATGAAAATAAGGGAATGTTTGAAAAAACGAGAACAAAATTAAATGCCTAAAGAATTTAATTACGCCTTTCATTTTGTACCGGATTTGAGAAGCAAGGGGAGGGAAAAGACACTGCCGGAGAGGCAGCTGTACGAAGGGGAAGGAGGTCGAAATTCAGCGCGAAAGACTCGGAAGGATCTCGGCGGAGGGGGAACCGGGGCGAGAAATAAATGCACATTAGGTCGGGCGAGCTGTAATTCGTTGATAAAAGTCTTAATTAGCCTTTCCTCCATCAAATCTTGTCTTCCTCGCTCTGTAATGAGCACTAATTAATTAATCCTTTCTATCTGACTCTCTCCCTTTCCCCGAGTTAGTCTTGCACCTGGCGTAATACGAGCCAAGACGAACCAGCCGGATGACTCGAGTGGGCGGAGGTATTCAAAAGAGGGGAGGGAGGGTTAGTGAAAGCGCGCGCTGCACGCGAAACGCGAATTCCCAGTTTCGCGTTTCTTCGACTTCTCCGGGTCCTTTTGTTGTTATTCCTAGCCTCGCTCGGAATTCTCGCGGGGCATCGCATTGTCTTGGCTACCTTTTGGATATACGTAGAGGCGCATACGCGGCAGCGATGAATGATGGGAGCTCGGCCCGTATTTAAAACGGCGAAATCCTCCCCGACCGGCTCTTCATTACCGTAATGAGATTGGAGTTCGCGTCGATCAGCGAAACTTCCCGCGTGTGCTTTGTGC
The DNA here is from genome assembly GCA_035586675.1 of Eurytoma californica. Taxonomy (NCBI): domain Eukaryota; kingdom Metazoa; phylum Arthropoda; class Insecta; order Hymenoptera; family Eurytomidae; genus Eurytoma; species Eurytoma californica. Next base: position 22,408,400 of record JAXIUT010000037.1, on the reverse strand, counting down.
ACTATTTTGTTGAATGCAGGCTCCAGATTGATTACATTAATTATGGGCTTTCATTACCGTACTTGTTAGCATGCTCCTTCGACCTACTACTGTAGGGAATACACACCATTTGGTAGCAAGCGAATTTTCAAATACATATGCTATTTATAAATTTATGCTCAAAACGCAGTATATGCATACCCCAACGTCTTGTTAATTCAGGTCAGATGTATTAATTAATGCTGATGTTTCTAATACTATTAGATCAAATTCATAAACCATTTTTTTTATTTCATAATTATAGACATTATCCTTCAATAAAAATGAAAGATCTCACTATAAAATAGAAATTTATGTGCATAAAGACACGTGATTTCGAAAAAAATCTTTATTATTTTAAATAATTCTATTCAATCCCTTACATCCACCATAACCATTCCGATCCTCGAGAGTGGAAGCTTCCGTCGATCAGAGTGGCTCGATCGCGCGCTAAGCGAAAGGGAAAAAAAAGAAGGAGGTCTACGACCACAATCGTGTAACACCATAGTAATGGCCTTCCGAAGGCACTATCCCCCAACAAAGGAACGCATCTTGCGATCTCCGCGCGCGCGCCCGCATAAAGCCACGCACGTAAGCCCAGGCTCTCTCTCTCTCTCTCTCTCTCTCCCCTGGCACCAAAACAGCCGAAGTAGCGGCTGGCTGCTTACGTACACGGGCGCCGCAGTAACGCCGGCTTCGAGCTAATCCCGTCTCCCGGCCCCCGACAAGGGGCCATCGAGTATCGATCGCTTATATTCTCATTGAGTGCCGGCGCTCGCGCGGGCCTATATCTCTGGGGGGCGCATTCCCCCCTCCTTTCCGCCACCCACGAGATAAGTGCCTGGCAAGGGTTTACCCGAGGCTGCCTGCGTCGCTTCGTAACAGGTGCCTTAAGCCCTTGAGGACGGAGCCCTGCGTGGTGCACCTGCGCCGCGAACCCCGAGTTGTTTGGGCGATCGTCGCCCTTCGGTGCTCGGATCGTCTCCCCGAGAGCGCGTCGGATACGTGGCGATTATCTTTTTCTTGAAACCCGTTCGATTGATCGTTTTATTTTTTCAGGTGGTATAAAGAAAATCAAGTCGTTCAGATGGTTTGATCCAGATAGAAAATATTAAAATTCGCAGGTTTAAGTAGTAACATGCGTGTGTGGTCAGACACGGTAGTATTTTCTTGAAATCCGTTCGTTTGATCGTTTTATTTTTCCAAGTGATATAAAGAAAATCAAGTCGTTCGGATGGTTTGATCCAGATAGAAAATATTAAAATTCGCAGGTTTAAGTAGTAACATGCGTGTGTGGTCAGACACGGTAG
>JAXIUT010000037.1:22380346-22406972 GCA_035586675.1 Eurytoma californica | reverse complement strand
TATATTCGATTTTTAGTGCCTCTATTCCGGCAGTAGCTTATGAATAAAATATATTTCTGAAGAGTAACAAAATTAAGCAAAAAAACAAAAGACAACAAACAGTCTACCAATATTCCGTCGAAGCTACAGATGCACGTGCCCGAGAGAGGGAGAGAGAGAGAAGGAGACTCAAGAGATCGCGAAAGAGGAAAGGGCGTTCGTAGCAGGCAAAACCATGTCGAAACGACGCAATTACCTCGATTCGGGTATGTAGAGCGAGGGAAGGGGCGAGGGGGGTAGGCGCTGAAACGCTCACCTGCTTGGGGCCCCGTGCATAATTGAGCTGCATGCATTAATACGCAGCCCCGGAAATCTCGGATCTCCAAAGCGCGAGCTGCCGCGCGCGATTCCTTCCCCGTGTCTAACACAATTAAGCGGAGATTAATTAAAGCCATTTTACGTCTCGCCGGGCTCGCTTCCTCCGCGTGCGCTCTCTGTCTCCGGCTGCCGCGCTATGATTTCGGACGCGCGCGCCAAAGAGCCGGGATCCTCGGCATCTGGACGTGCCGATTCACCGGCGTCTGCTTATTTTTCGCGGCGACGGGCGGAACTCAATCGGATCTTGATTGACGCATTGTCCGATCCGCAGCTTGCTTTACGGGAAATCGGAATTTTTAGAAGAAGTTAGTTAAAGGAGAAAAATATTGTTTAAAAAGTTTGACTTTACTAAAGCGAGGATAAAGTCGATAGAAAAGTAAAGAAAATTAGTGTTTAATCACCTGCTCATTTTAAAATGTTTATATTACATTTTCTTTACATTTATAGTCAAATTTGCTAGTCTTTTTGAAAATTTTGATTTTTCGATTTTGTTCTCACTATAGTAGACTATATTAATTGTAAATGCAAATTTTTTATAAAATAATCGTTTTTTGCACATACACCTGCAGAATTTAAAAAGTAGGTTCTGAAAGTCGTATTTACGCGTTGAGTTTCCGATAATAAGATGATTCCTGGCATCCGATCGCGAAACAAAGGCGCGTTCTCCCCCGCCTTCCGGCGCTCCTTTTTCTCATCACCTCGAAGGAGCCGGCCGCGCCGAGAGACGAAAGCTCTCCCGTACTTTTCCGTACGACTGATTCCCTATTTACCATTGACCGGGCGACGGAGACTCGGCGAACTCTTTTCCCTTGCCCGCGAGAAGGAGAGAGGAAGAAAGCGTCTTTAACCGGGCGACGAGGCAGTTTCTACCCGATCGCACGACTTTCGCATTCCCTTGGACGCGGAAGCCCCGGGACTGCCGAAGGAAGCGAGAACGACAACTTCTTAATTAAAGGCTATTGTGCGTAAAGGCGCGCGCGGTCCTCTATCGACGCGCGGGTGGCGCGAACGGGGGGTTTCGAGAGGGGCCTCCGGAGAAGGGGTAAAAAGGGGATCGTCGCGGCACCTTGACGACGATATGTAAATTCATGATAACAGGGCGCGCTCGGGAGAGGAGGACTTTGGCACTCCTAAGCCCGGCCTAACTAAGCTTTTATGAGTTAATAACTTGGGTTATCGAGAAATTCGTCTTGAGCAGCCGCAGGGCGCAACGGGGATCCCTTTCCTGGCCATTATTAAGCATTCAATTTTGAAAGTGGCTGCTCTGCTTTTCCTATTCCCCTCCGTCATTCCTATAAGTGATAGCGTCAATTATGTCAACGTGGAGCTTCTATTGTTTATCATTTCTGTATCGTTTATAGATTTTTACCTCATGTTTAATTATAATTTTTTTTCTTAAGTTTAAAGGTTCTTTACGGCCGCTGCAAAGCAGCTGGATTTGTGATGAATCACTTGCAAGTTATTTAAAGAACCGAGCAGTCATTTAACGGCAAAGTACAGTAACCTAGCGCAGTAGCAAATGAAACTTTTCTTATCGGCCGGTGTGAAAGAGAAAGAGTGGTTTTAATCGATACTTTGAGTTTTCACGACAATTTTACGGCACCACTGTACTTGTAAAAGCCAAGTTCTAGTCATTCACCGAACTTGCGCTTGTAAAATCTACGTTAAGTATCCCCAAAGAGATTAACGTGATGTTAATGTGCATTGAGGAAAGTTCGCAGTATCTATTCATTCTCTCGGACAATATTTACTTAAATCATCCAAGTTTAAAAAAACAAGATATACAACTCGCTACCCTTCGAAATCAAATCTCGAGTGTGCAATCCCTCATGCGAACTGCAGGAAAAACAGGCGTTCGGTCATCAAACACCGGGCGGGCACTTCGAGGAGGGGGGTCATGTCAACAGCGGTAATTGCCGCAGTAAAGAAACGCGAGCATAAAGAGAAATTATGAGACCATTCGTAAGGGCGTAACGTACTGCGTACATTCGGGATGCACAGCGTGATACGGCGTATATATTCGTGAAATATCACGGGGCGCGCCGGGGGGAAGGAGCTACGGCCGTCCCGGGCTCGTACGTCTCGGACGTACGGCAAACTGGGGGTGGGGGGACTTAGGACTCGCGCGCGCGGGCGCCCCGGCGAAATTCCATTATCGGCCCTCGCAGCCGATAAATATTATAAATTGCGGGCCGCTCGCCTATCCTCCATCCCGCTCGGGGGATCATCGCTCGCTACGGGAAGCCGCGTTTTCGACCACCCACCCTGCTCCTCCTACATACTTATATATCTATACAGCACATACGCTTTCGTTCTCTAATAGATTTTCGCGGGATTCTCTCTCTCTCTCTTTTTCTCGCTCCAGCGGATTCGCCGCGCGGCGGTAAGTGCTGCAATAAATACGGCCGGCGGACGAGCGCGAGAATCCCGGCGGTGGGATTCGCGCGCGATATTATTCATAAGAGACGCGAGCGGCCGGAGTACAATGATTGCCAGGGAATTCGGCCCGTCGGGGGGTTGTACGTTGACAAAGCGCCTCGTAAAACGAAAGAACGCGTTATCTACCATCAGATTGGGATAATGCGCCGAGCGAGCGTCTCTGACAGTGTAGTGCGTGAGATATGCATCGCTGCTTATTATATTCCCATTAATACGTCGCATATGAATGTTCTATCTGTCTTCCGAATCGGCTATGCGTCTAGATATCGTTTCCATCCCCCTCGCTCATCAGTCGACCTACTTTTATTTTTGAGAAATGTTTCACTAATGCACGCACTGTGATCTACACCTTCTCTTTCAAACGCGATCAACTTATATATCTGAATTAATTAATTTTGAATTTTAAGTTTGCGATCAAAATATCAAAATGATTGCATTATATATTGTGTTCGATTATTAAAAAATAGTTGGAAGTTGCAGCTGACGGATTGTAGATGGAAAAAATAGGCAATTCGATATACGAATAATATATCCAGTATACATTGAAGAAAAAATAAAAACCATTAAAGAGAAACATTTTTCTGCAGTTGATTTTCCCCGGGCGCAACGTCAGCCGTAGTAGAAGTTAAAACTTCAAAAACAAAAATGAACGAATAAAAAAAGAGTGCGATCTGCTATTCGGGCGCGTCGAGCGGCAGAAGAGAGACAGACAGGAAGGAAAGAGCGAGAGCAAAGTTCGAATTAACGACAGCAGCTGACGGACTAGGCGCGGGCAGGCGGCGAAACGAAAGCCGACGAGCCGAGCAAGAGAACAATTTTAATCGACGCTCTCATCAGCCGGAAAATTCGGGCGCGACGAGCTGGAAATTCAGAGGCGGATAGATGCGCGCGCACACGTATACGCGCGGCCCGGTAATCGACGGCGGGGGAGGACGCGGAGCCGCGCCGGGGGACGTTTGAAAGGTGCCGGGCGTATAGCGTGCGCGCGGTCATTACGGCGGAAGCTCGGACAATGCCGCGCGTCTGGGAATCCCAATATCGCGCGCGCGCTCGTTAAAAACGATTACGGCAAAATGGTGACGCTGGAAATGACGTTTCGCTTGGCCGCCGCGGCCGGAGGCCAGGCCTCCCCCGTCTCGCCGCGAATTTTCTCCAGCGCGCGTCGAGCTTTCAGTCAAAACGCTTTGCGATTTAGTCCCCCTCTGCGAGCGCGGCGCGTGCGCTGAAAGCTAAGCCCGGAAGGACGTCGCTCCGCCGTGCGCGTAATTGTCCTTGTCGTCGGATTATCGACAGAGTTATGTGCATTAATACGCGGAGAATTTTACGCTGCGAACTTCCTGTGGCGAGCGATGGACGTTTTGTTGCTTTTCATTTTCACCGAAATAAATGTTAATATATGACGCAGTTTGTTGAAGTAACTTTGTTATCATTTTTTCATGCTAATCCTGCAAACAAAGAATAACTCCGTTATGTCCTCAATTTTATTTGCAGTGAAAATGATTATTGTCAAAGTAATAGCAAATTTATACAATAAATAAATTTTTATTTTACAGATACCTAAAATGTTGTAACTGCAGGATAGTCGTTAAAAAAAAACTAGATTTGAATTTTTCGATGAGATTACGATCTCCGGGGGTATTGCGTCACAGGCGCGCGCCTTTGCATCAGAATCTGCAACTCGGCGGTAAAAAAGAAGCCCGAGGCCCTCGTTGCGTGTTTTGCCTCGCTAACGGAAGCGAGGGGAGAAGAGGTAGTTTCTGCTCGGTCCAGCGCAGTTATTACACTCTCTTCGGTCGTATCGGTTTTACTAGCTCGTCTCAGACCGCATCACGCGCGTTCTTGTGCGTACACCCCTTCAGCTTGTTGATTAACATGAGATGGAGAAGATCGTTCGTTCATTCAAATATCTTGTTCTGTTTCTAGCGAATATTAAATTCCTCGTGAGGTATTATGCTAACTGTGTATTTATAAACTGCATCTACATAAGGCTAGTATTCTTAAATTTAAGTGAAGTTATATAATAATAATAAGAAGAAGAATAGAATGTATTGTAAAATTCGTTTACAAATAGTTGAATACATAGTAAATAAGCTTTAGGTAATGCAAAAAGAAAAATAATCACGGGTTTTTGGAGGGTAAATAGTGTTTTATCTTAAACATTTTTAATGAAGATATCAATAAATCCAGTAATATTTATGAGCAAAGAGCTTTATGTAAAAAAATACATAAAAGTAATTTAAATTTCATCGTTTACTGTATTTTTAATTTTTTGATTATAACTTTGTACTTTGAATAATTATTAAAATGTGAGTTCATTACATTAATTAATGATAATTAACGAATGATAAACGAAACAGATTTAATATTTGCGGAATAATTGCTCGTTTACCAAAGTTAACATTACATAAATAATAGATATGATTTTCCACTTTTATAACAATTAAGTATTTCAATCAGAATCCATTACTGGAAATACTGGAAATATAAATAATTAATTGAGCATATATGTATTAATATGGTCGGCTATATTCTCCCGTGGAAATGGCCAAATGTAAACAAAAATTGATGAATAATTAAGGATTCCACAATAATTACCTCAATTCATACATCCAGCTATATATCATCAACTATCCTCGTGTGCTTACTCGTCTATAAAAAAAAGCTAAGCGGCGAGATCGCAAACAGTGCAAAATGAAAAATATTTCACGCATAAATCACCGGCGCACCGGCGTAAAAGGAAAGCATTTCACGGGACATTCGGTAAATTGACAATGGAGCTGAATGTCATAACGGCTAAATTAAATGTATGAGCTGTATTTTTGCGATCATTAACTTCGAAGATAGATGGGCCTCGACTCTCCGTCGTAAAAAGAATCATAACAGCTCGGGAGAAAAGGGCGAAGAAAGCGAAAGAGAGAGAGATCAACGGCGAAGAAAACAGTCGCGGCGCATGACTCTTCGTCGGACCATCGGGGGGGCAGCTTTTGCAGAAGTTGTCTCTCCTCGGGAGAAATATACATGAAAATAGAGAGCGGCGCTTCCTCCGCGAGCAATCCGCCTCCCTCAAACTGGCTTACCGCGCTTCTGGCAATTTTCCGGACTCGCCCAGGGAATCGTAAAATTTATGCCGGCATTTTGCGAGCATTATGCCGGCCCCCTTTCGCTCGCCCGCGCGGAATGCATACATTCCGTGTCCTGCCGCGTATGTGCGAGCCTCTTTTCGTCCGGCTCTTCCTTCGCGTGCCACCGTCACGTTATTTCGCGAGCTACCGCCACTTTTACGCCGTCGGCGTGCAGAAGGGAGGGCGCAAGCAAACGCCGGACGTACTTTTTTTCGCTGTAAGCTTTACTTTTCCTTTACAATGTTTTTCAAATGCTTTTCAAATGCAAACATTTTAATTAGGAGCATCGGAAAGATGCGCTGTGAAAAATTTTGCGTTTTTGTGTTATGTGGTAAAAAATTACGCAAAAATTATGTTAAATGTACTCTTAATTAAAAGTGCGCCAAGAATACCTATAATTAAGAAACTTAAGCTCAATTGTACATAATTGTAAACAATGATATCAGTTATTTACAAAAAAATTATATCTGGTGTAAATCCGAATATTATGTTCATAATCGAACGTTTTTTTAAGACTTTGTTGAAGAAAATTGATGATTATCAGCTATTGCTTTATTACTGATGTAACGAATAAATAAATTACAACCATTTCTGATTTTGAAGTAATTTATACACAAATAAATTTTCATAATTAGCAAAGTTTTGAACATCCAAGAATTTTTCCAATCACGCCGAGCGAAACTTTTAACGATCTTTTATAATAGCTCGAAACCCATCGCGTCGTTCCATTTCCTATGCACTTTTCGAACGGAGTTCGCAGCGCTAATGCAGTCGTTCATATATTAAGAGAAACGAAAAAGAGACGAAGCCGCTCGCTCGGCAATTTCAGCGCAGGGAGTTTCGAGCGCCGTCGCGTAATCGGCTTAAAAGTACAGTTATTACTAGGCAGTTGCGAGGGAGCCCCGCTCGACGCTCGTTACTCGCTAAACAAAGAAAGAGAAGAGAGGAGAGAGAAAGCGGCAGTGCGGGAGCAAACTGCTGCAGGAGCATCAAAAGCACGCTCGCGCTCGCCCCGGCTAGTCGGAAAGTAAAGCCGGTGTTTACCGCGCGTTGGGAATGATCTATTTCGAAGCTCCGCCGCCGACGCTTTCGTCGATTTCCTCGCTCCCCGTCGAAACTCGACTCGGCGGCGCGCGCCAAACCTTTCGGGCGACAGAGGAAAAAACAAGGTAACTCTCGGAGCGCAAACTTTCCGCGCTCGTCCCCGCGGCGCGTTTGAAACGCGCGTACGTGGAAAGACGGGAGGGGATCAAAAGTCGAGGGGGAAAAAAGCGAACGGGTGGAATTCCGTGGCCGCGGCATGCGGGCGCTGCCGGAAAACCGAGGGTACTTTTTCCTCCCACGCTCGTGTACCGGCAGGGGACGACGTCGCGCGCTAAACTTCGGCTGGCGCGCGTGCTAATGAGCGCCGTTTCTTCGGAGGGGAGCCTCGGCCTAATCGACCCTTTTTACGAGTCGAGGACCCGCGCTAGCGTTAATACGCGGCTGGAGAAGCGTCCGCCGAAGTTTTACGCGGTGGAGGGCTTTCGAAATTGAAAAATGAGAAAATTATGTCTAGAGCAAGGGTGGAAAGTTCAGCGGTGACTGAAAAGCGAGGAGCCGACGTGCCTCTTGTTTTTGGTTAGCCGCCGTTGAGCTTCGCCGATCTCTTGTGTCGTGTCCGAATCTTGCGAGTTCTAATAAATCAAATCTAAATCTAAATCTTTGAAAAATCAACAATCAACAATGTTTTTTAATTACTGGAACGAAATCTAGTCTAGGGATCCATTGAGGTACTGAATTTTAAGAAAGGACAATCGAATAGAGACAGCATTGTGAGTAGATGTAAATTAAAATGATAATTAGGCGAGGCCGATTTCCAGTTTATCAGCTGCTTATTAATGCATTGGAATTGTAGATACTCCTGGCACAAACGTGGCAAGGCAATTACCGTCAACTTTGGGATAGAACCTCGCAGTCGGATACACATCTCGGGTTTAATGTCGAGACGCGGCGCTAATTGAATTAGAAGCCGCGAGGCGGCGGTCCGTATCGTAATCGATATTTAAAAGCTCGTAATCGGCCAATTAGCCCCGCGTGTTTGCCCGGCGAAAATTCACCGCGCCCCCGTATTGACCCGTAGGTCGACAATCAATTTCGGTTTCTAGGCCTTCCCACCACCGCGGGCGCACGTGCTGCGATACGTACGCGCGCGCGCTCACAGCTCGTACACGCATTCAGTCGCGTAAATCCGAACGGTGGCCAACGGCGGCGGCTCGCAAGACCCATTGTGCCCGTCAGTGTGATCAGATTCAGCGATAACGCCACATAATTAGACTCCACCGCTAATTCCCTGCTACCAATCAAGTGTAGGACGCGCGAGGTAGTACGGGCAGGTGGGACGCGGAGAGGGGGGGGGGGCGGTCTAGCCGCCAGGCTATTATCAGCACTGGTAATTACCGACCGAAATAACCTATTCTCTACAAATATCGCCATCTCCGTTTCGCCTCTTATCGCGGCGGCGAAGCCCGCTTTGTGCCCCGCCGCTGAAAGCCGACCGCTTCGTTACTTATAACCCACTCGCCCGTTCCCTCGTGCGCCCCGTCCCATCCGGCTTCTCGATCTGCGCCACGTTCCTTCTTTCTCACGGCCCTTTTGCTTCGCGGCGCGATTTTATCGCGGAAGGGGCTTTATTGCTTTTTTTACGCGCTCTCGCCTCTAAAAGGGTATTAGGCGACGGATACGCTATGCGTGTCCCATCGGAAATTTCTAGATTTATTTTTAGTACCCACTTCCACTTAGAACGCGTTATTTCTCTTTTTTTTTCGCCGACTCTGTCGGTGAATCGATGAGTTCGTACCGATCAAATTAAAACTTTTTTTTTTAATCCTCCAAATGATCGGTTTGAGTAAATTGAGACCTGCGCGTCCAGACACCTGCCAGTGTGTAATTAACGTATAGCGTGCATCAGCTTTCATGATTTATTTACCTTTTTTTTTAAAACTTAGTTTTATTATTTACAGGTTTTTAATGAAAAGTGGCCATTATTGTACATTTTTTGCCTTGATTAATTGCAAGCTCAAAAAATAGTCATCAATATTAAATTTAAGAACAGCCGCAGCACTCCAATTCAATTGTCGCGGAAATTGGAACTGCGTATCAGTAAAGAGAGGGGAGGTGCGACAAGTGCACTCGCATCGCGGCTGAAATTTCTCCGGCAAACTAGCGCCGAGGTAACTCCTTGCGCTCGTTTCAGCGCCTCGGCTGCGGCGGACGCGCACACACGCGCGCACCTACGAGCACCTCGTCGTCGTCGCCGGCGCCTTCGTCGCTCCCTCGTCGTAATCGTGAATGTGCTTTATTAAGCGCGGCGTAATTGAATTATAAACGCATCTCCGAACCTAATCCTCGCGTTGTGGTTGACACCCCGAGCGAGGAACGGCCCCGCTCCGCTCGTTATTGAACCTCCAGCGGCGGGAAGACGGTGTAGGGGGAGAGGCGAGGCAGACGCGCCGAACGAGAGAGGAGAGCCCGGGCGAGCCTAGCGATCGAGAAATTTGAATTTGCAATTACGCGCAATTATCGCTGTAACAGAAACGTCGGCGCCCGCGCTTGTTATGAGCGGCTCGTCGCGCGGCTTAGCGAGCGAGTGGGCTCCAGCCACTTCAAAGTAGACGCCGGAATCGCTGGATCGCACGTGCGCAATAGCCCGCAGTTGTGAATCTCTCTCGTGAAATTGCGACGAATAATCCGTCCATTTATTGAAAGTCATTAATCGGCTGATTATTACAAAGTAACGGCAATTTATTCATTTTTGACGTTTAAAAAAAATACTCAGAGCGCGCCCTTCAAAGCGTTTCTGGAATTAGGACTACCGCGGGTCAGTCTTTGAAAGGCAATTTGGAAATTTAATTTCGATTTTGAAAGGTAATTGCGAAATTCCAGAATTACATAATGAGTTACGATCGTTAGCGCTAATGCGGCAATTTGAATAATATTAAACCAGTAATTATCGTGCTCCCTTTCATCGGATTTTAAAATCAATACTTTGAGTAACCATCGAGCGAAGCTAAAATCAAATTAGTCCAATTCGATTGTTCTGCTCGAACGCGTTAGGCGAATTGAAAAAAAAAGATCGGCCAGTTCATGAATATTTTTACAGCGGCATCGTGGGCAAAAGATCAATACGGCACTACAGTCGTCAAGTAAATATAAAACGTCATTTCGACTCTGAAAGCAAAAACTGTCGCTGACATACCGCGCGCGCGTTCTGTTTACGTATGATGTACCCAGGAAGTTTTACGGATCTTTTATGCCGGCCATTTTTCTACGCCTGCATTTTACGGAAGATAATAAAAATACCACTTGTTTTTAATGTTTCCGCGAGAATTTCTACCGAGCTCGACAGAATTCCTTCCTCCGCCTGGCTTCTCTCTTACGTATCCTCCCCCACCCACCTTATCCCTGTCTATATTTTCTCGTCCATCTGCTTCGTAGTACTTTTTCTTGTTCCAGTCATTTATAAGTTTCTTTTCCGAGTGGTTCTTAAACTCTTGTAAATTACAGCTGCTTGCATTTGTCAGAAACAAGCATTAAGTTTTTCTTCTTCGCACTCGCAAATTACTCGCGCTTAAAAAATAGTTGACTTTATTCTTCCTCCGGCGTTGCATTATTATTCACGTTACCAGTATAAATCCAGCTTCAAACTAAACCACAAGAATAAACGTAGTAAAATAAACGTAGTGTATTCAATACGCATTTTTTTCAACGCGAAAGCGCATTAATCAAAATCCTTCGTTATTCCGACAAAGGAGATTTGTACCACTAGCCCCACTCCAGGCTAATGCCTCTGTAGACACCCACACATCAGGAATTAGAATTTCGCTAATCCTACATGCGTAAATCTCTCTTTGGCACGTCTATCACTGGTACGAGAGAAGCTTCGTTTAGCTCTCAGTGGTACATTCGCAACAAATAATTAGCGAACTTCCGGTAGGTATCGAGGAGATGATGCATTGAGTGAGAGAGAACCGGCTTAAACTTGCATCCTTGTACAGAGGCTTTAGCTAAGACATTGCCAGTAAACTCAATCCTATTTACTCGTCCCTAAATGTGACAAATATATCCTTTGCAAGAAATTAATACGTATTAATTAATATTAATACGTACAAGTATTAACTCGTGGTTTTTGTCAACAAAAAAGGATGGTATCAAATATCGTTTGAAGTTAATATAAATTAATTTCACACGATCATTTTCATCAATCTTGTGCGTAAGCAATTTCTCTTTAATTTCTCTATCGTTCGACCCCCGATGCGAAGGTCCGCTGTGCCAGCAGCATTAATCGATCGAGTCATTTTAAAAAATACGCCGAGAAGTCGTAAAATCCGACTGCAGCGAAAAAATCGCGCCATCAGTCAGCCCCGGCGGAGGTCGCGATAAAGCCCCCCCGAGCCTCCGCGCCCGCGTCCCCGCGGCCCCGGCGCATTCGTCAAGTCGAAAAATAATCAATTATCGCGCGGACGCTCAAATCCGCGAGTAACGAAGGGAATTTTTCCCCGGCGACGGGCGCCGATAATGCGATTTGCGCCTTATAGGAATAATTCCCGGCGCGGAAGAGCCTCGTAAAGTCAAGGCTCTCCTCCCCCCCTCCCCCGGTTCGCAGGCGCTGCGCGAGACCCGCAGCTCGTTCCTCAAAGTCAGCTTTTCGAAAAGCATCCGTTATCGCCGGCCCGCGGAATGGATCGACGTCGGCGGCGAACCGCTCGACCATTAACAAGTCCCAGCCGCCGCGCGGCAAGAAACACCCTCGAGCGATCAATCTTCCATAAGTCGAAGTCCCGCGCGCCTCCGGCTTTTGACTATCTTACCCTCCTCGCGCTCGACCCAATCCTTCTGTCGCACTCTCGCCTTTCTTGCACTCCTTCATTTTTACCGCGGCTCCTCGGCTTTATTTTTAACTCGGTTCACCTGGCTTTTTGCACTGGGTTCTGGTATAGACTTTCGAGTATCCTCAAATCGTTCGCGGTCTTTTTTTTTAACAGTAATCATTTTTTTTTAACCTGGAATAGTTTTAATTTATCTTTACAACAATAACAAGAGAATTGTTAATAAAGGAAAAAATGGTGCTTACATACATGGTTGAAAAATATGTGGTATGGAATTCTGCCTATTTTCGTAGATATTTATTAAGTACTGTAAAAACTATTACAGGTAGAAATTAAAATGAAAGATTAATGTAGAAAAAAAAAACGAATAATTATGTTATCGCTATTTATTTATTAAACTTGGTCAATCGTCATCTATATTCATCCGAAAGTGAAAGACATTTCCAACCAGAAATTTAGCACCAGCTCTTAGACTTCCCACTTTTCGCAGCCCATTCGAAGTTCACCATCGGCTCTTTACCTTTTGCATATTGAAGAGCCGATAAAAAGAGAAGTTCGCAAGAAATAGTGCGCGAACGCTAACGAGTGCACGCGCGGAGCGGCTGTCCGTTTCCTCGCCCGTTACACGTTTGCGCGCGAAACTTTCTCGCAAGTAACGGACTGTGCGAAAATCTCGTCGCTCTCTCACCTCTCTGCCGGGCCTCTCGGCGTGCCCCGCGAAGAAGACGGACAACCTTAATTTACGAAACGGAAGTTGGAAGGCGAGGGAAATTTATCGGGGGCGCGCGCTGAAGCAATCCTCTTGCACATCTCGCTGATTTTCCGTGTCGAGGATATGATCCCTAAGCCTTGCAGCGATTGCCGCTTTATTTTCGAACTATTTCAACTGAATTTAATGCGCTAATTAAATGAAATTTTAAGCTCGACCCGGTGCCAGTCACTCTTTTTTCCTCATTTACGCGGAAGGAATTGCGAGTTTGCCTCGTGAATATTTAACGTTTTAATTTTTTTTAACTTTTATGGATTAGACAATTTACTTCAAGTGCACGCTTAACTTCGCTTCACTGTAACAAGTTGTACAAACTTGTAACGCTACGAAGGTCGACGGATACAATCGATTTTCTCGTTTGCCGTATTAGACCAGTTACAAGCTCGTTAATCATGTTAGGGAAAAATGAATGCTGAAGCTCTGCAATGCACTCTGTTAATTAAGTGTAGCAAAGTTCACTTCTCGTTGATTAAAATGTCTCCAATGTGGGATGCATTAATAAAATTGAATCATTTTTTGAATTAAATTACCGAGAAAAAGGATTCATAAAAAAATAATAAAAACTAACGGTACGATGTATTTTTGTGTTTTAGGTAGCGGCGAAGAGTCGAGGACGGGCACAGGGGACCCAAGCAAATTGGCCATTAAAAAGCCAAGACCAAAGGCCTCCTCGCCTAATCGACAGGGACCTCAGCAGTGTCAGGTAAGTAGTTACGTTACTTTTTAATGGATCACTCCCAATCCCCCTATTAGGGTGACTTCAAGGGACCAATTGACCATAAACATTCGAAAATACACTTACCTAAATCCCGACCTCAAAGTACGTTAAAAAGCAAACGATTTCCCTTTTAACCCCGAGACATTACTTTGCAACATCTGGACGGCGCGCGAGTAGTAACGGTCGACGAGCAGTCAGCCGAGCGTTCACGCAAAACCGGATTAGGGCGGGAAAGGTTGCGGCGGCATCAGCGGAAAAAAGCGAGGCGGAAAGAAGCGACGATCAGGGATTTGAAGGGAGTGCACAGGTGGCAAATTAATTTTCCAGTCCTTACGGTCGAGCGAATTACAGGGTCTCGCTCGAAAATTCGGAAAACCAACAAATTCGGCCCTCACGGACACTAATTCTCTCTCTTTCACCTTCACTCCCTAACTATCTCTATACCTATCATCATTTCTATCTTTATCTCTCTATCTTTCTCTCTCCCTCCCTCCCTCCCTCTCTCTCTCGTACTCCTCCGAAACCGCGGCTCTTTCGCTTTGCCTCCCCCGGTGAACGCGCGCGATCGCTCCTCCACGTGCGGGCAGCACTCGTTCGCGGCCGAGCGAGCCCGCGGAATCATTGGTCGCTAACGAGGCTGACCTACTTTGGCCCGGCGTTTATTTCGGAAAACTTAGCGCGCCCGCCTCGTGGCTCTACGAAAAGTCGTATATTTTCCGAAGAAGAGTTCGCCCGGCTCGCGGCGAATGGCTTTGCGGAACGCGCAGGTGTGCTCCTCTTTTTCTTCTCATTCCTATTTGTTTCTACCCACTTTTTTTCGGAAAGACAGAATTTCGCGAAATGGTATCGACATTTTCATGGAGTCGACTGAATTTACAACGGTAATGGAAGTAGAAAACTTTTAGTTCGCCGAGGCTAAAATGATGCGATGTTGGTAGTTTTAATTAATCTCCATTTGTAATGATTTTGGTTGTTATAAATTAGAAGAACCATGCGGAGATTCGGATACTTCAATGTAGTATAATAAAAATATCTGTGAACAAATAATTATTGTTATTAATTGGGGTGATAGTGCCATTGTTACTTGCGATTTCGGATCAAAAGAGTAAATGCATCGTAACTGATGAAAAGGCGTAAGTGCTTTGTTCGAGACTTGTAAAAATAAAAATTCTAGATTCTGGAAAGCGTGAAAAATTTAAGCGCTTTTGTCGAAAAGTCTCATATTTAATAATTGAATTTGCCATGCATTGGTGTGCTGTACTATATTCCTTTTAATTAAACATTGTATCTTATAAATTTCATACTACAGTGTGTTACTTCGAATGTATAATATAAATTATGAAATGTATGCATGAATTATTAAAGAGCAAACTGATAAAGCTTTTAGTCCTCACAGTACGCTTTTACTTTTTTAGATTATTAATAAAATTACACATGAAAATTGAAATGTGCGTGTAAACAGATACGTTAATAAAATATTATTTGGCTCTTATATCACTATAATATTATATTCGTAAAAGCACTACAATCGCCTGTGGGTTGCATTGTCTTATTTAAAATTTACAATGACATTAAAACTTGATACTCTTTAGCAAACCTGTAAAACCAAAAGACGCACTCCGAGGATTTCCATTTACTGTAAACATTTCGAGAATCTATCGCCGTATCCTTAAAAAAAGTCTCGATTTTACCAACTATTTTCCTTGAAAATTTTAGCGACGCTAAATCCCAAGGAGCATCTCGGTCGTCTGCTCGCCGCAATCGGGGACACGCGAGTAAAATCAAGCATCGCAAATAGGCGACTATCGCGAGGGGGTGTGGGCTGGTAAGCCGGGCGGCCCCAGAGCAGAGCGCGGCTCTCGAATTTCTCGGTGGCGCGGGCGCGCGTGTCGCGCCACTGGGCCGGATCGAGTGGGTCGGGCGTCCTAACTGCGCCCTTACAGGTGGCCCGCCGTGTCACCGCCGGGGTAGGTAAAGGCTGCTGAATATTCATCCGCGCGCGGCCCTTAAAGCCTGCCGCGGCAGCGGCACCGGGAGCTCGGTGTACACGCCAGCGCAATACTCTCTCTCTCCCCCCGACGCCGCGGCGAGGACTTGTGTTTAGAAACTGCTAATGCTCGGCCCGGCAGACGTATACGGCAGCCTCCGGCTGCGCGAACAAGAATCTCGCTCTCCGACGCGCCCTTCCCTCCTCCGCCTCGTTCGCTCCGCGTCGCGTAATTAAATGACTAGCCCGGCCTCCCCACCGAGACAAGCCTCGTCGATGTATCGAGTTAGTGGCGAATTAGTCTCCTCCCCGGCGCGGCTCTCTTCCTCGGTGCCGTTGTAACGCTCGCCTGTCTCCGTCTCTTTCTTGCCTCGTTTATCCCGGCTCCTATCTGCGCGGCTGGGCTCGCTCGTGCAGCTACGCCTCCTTGTAAATCCTCCCGACTGATTTCGCGCGTGTGCAGGCGTACGTCGACCCTCCGGAGGGTTGCGGGAGGGCTCGCTCGCATTTATTCACCGCTGGCCTGCCTCGCTGATAAGAAAAATCAATATAGCGAAAAATATGTTTTTTCTGGTAGAAAATTGCGAACTAACGTTTTATACCCTCGCTAATCGATCGAAAAGTTATTGACTTTACTGGGTGTTGTCAATGTTTAGGGATAAAGTTGTTCAATGGTCCGATTCGAAGATATGAGAAGATTCGTACACCAATTGAGTTTTTTTTTAATACGTGAAAAAATAATAGCTTTCTCAAAAATGTTATAAGAATTTATGTTGTACACTGCGAGACACTTAAAAATAAATTGTCCGCTATTTGAAACTTCTTGTTCTTTTTCCTTTGAGTTATGAAATTTAAGTCAATCTATTTTTTAGTTGAACATTCAATTCTAATTGGATTAGTTGTTCTAAGTGGTTTAGAAATAATATTTAATTTTTTCGTTTATTTTAAATTCAAATGCTTATCTAAACAGTAAATCTTTCTGCTCCTTTCGTACACTTTTTGTTCGTCGGAATTTCGTGCGCAAGACTTCCAAAGCGAAACAGAAGAAAGCAACTGGGCTTACCTAACGCTTTGGTCGATCATCGCGGCCTAGTCCGCAGTTCCACCGTCAAAGCTAAGCCTCGCCGGCTTTCGCCCCCGCGTCGGCGGGACCGCTTCGTTCGCGACCTTAATTACCCTTCGCGGCGTCTATTTTGACAAACGGCCCCGCTCTCCCGGCGACGAGTTTCCGCGCGCGTGGAAGCCGCGCGGCACGGTAAAATCTCGGCTTTCCGCTTATCCGGCCTGAGCGAGGTCGAGCGGATACATCAAAGTGCGACGTAGCACGGCTAATTGAAATTAAGCGGCCGTATCGGAGCGCAGCCGCGCGCTACAAAGAGAAACGCAGAGGAGATAAGAGCGACCCCCCCGGGGGCGCTTGAAAACTCGATTAGCCGGTACTCGATTAATTCGAGAATCGGTAAATGAGCTCGAAAAAAAAGAGCCGGCGGGGGGATCCTCGCCGAGACAAACGCACGGGGCACCGAGTCGCGCGATACATCTCGTCGCGAAGGCAAAAACGAGGTGGGGCGAGGAGGGGGGTACACCTCGGCACGTCGAATATCGCTCGAGCGAGCGAGCGGGCCAATCCCCCGCTCTCCGGTTTTCCGATATCTCCCGGTACGCTAGACCGAGTACATAAGGTATATCCCGGGCTCTCGGGCGCACGGCGCGTTGGAGAGAGAGAGAGGGAGAGGTCAAAGCGATCACGGCGTCCGGGTCGTTAAGTTAATTAATTGACCGACGTCGGGAAGGACGGGAAGTTGGTGTCGCGTTATCCGCTCTCCTGCCTCCTTCCGTCTATACGTCGTCATGTCGACGTCGCCGTGACGAAGGAACGAGCTATCGAAGATAAAGATGTACGAGCCGCCGGCCGGCGTGTACGTGAGTTTGTTTACGAGGCGCCCAAGCCCGTTCCCTTCGGCTGATTCTGATGAAGAGGCTAATTTATGAGCGATGGGAATCTGATGCTCTTTTACGGGCCGATTTACTGTTTACCCTGCTGAGGCTGCACACAGAATTTAAACTAACTCGTGCCTGGGCTAAAAATGCACTTGCACTCAATTATGCTTATTTTGATCAAGTCGTAAACTACGTCTCCCGAGTTTCTTCTGATTACGTGAATTTTTTTTATTCCAAATTAGCTAGGAAAGGTGTATTTTATTCACATCAAAATTCACTAAAAAAAAATATAAAATTTTACTATAAATTCTTGAAGGTGACAGACTTGCAATACGAATTTTGGAATAATTATACGAAATAATCGTTTTCTCTTTTAAATACAAATCACTTTATTGATTGAAACACTGATCATAAATTGACACAAAATAAATTTACTGACAAAATATTTCACGATAAAAGTTGCATAACCGCTCAAAACAATTACTCGCACACCCCGCAGTATAGCAAAAAAGTAGTGCGAAACCGCAGCTTTAAAATTAATCCAAAAGTGGTAAAAACAATTCAGGCTGCAGGCGCATCAAGCGCGAAACAGAGTTATTGTGTCGCAGCCGGAGCGCCGGTGGGTTAGACGGTCGCGCGCGATTACGGACCGGTGCTCCTGCGTCCATTCTCGTGTGTTCCCGTGATTCTCTCTCTCTCTCTCTCTCTCTCTCTCTCTCTCTCTCTCTCTCTCTCTCTCTCTCTATCTCTCTCGCTCGCTCGCTCGCTCGCGCGCGAACTCTGACAGCGCTGACACTGCCCCCTTAATTAACCAAACTTCCGGGCAAGTTAGACGCGCGCGGAGAACGACGCCTGGCGCGCCGGGCTCCTTTGCGGCCGTGCAGCGCCGCTGCAATCGCGCGCCCGTGATTTCTAGTCTAATTTATTATTAGACCGCGCGAACGCTGAAATTCACTGTCTCTCGTGTTTACCTCTCACGTCGGGGAGGACCTTTTTCGTCGCGCGACGCGCTGATACCCGGTGCCCTTTTGACGCGATTATAATTTATTTGTCATTGAACCACGCATTGAACTGATTTACTGCGCAAGCCTACGCGATTTAATAGCGCGTTATTAAAATTGTTATATTAAACTTAGGTAAAATGTATATTTTATTATTATTTAAAATGACTAAATTAAGGATCATTTACTCCACGAAGTACCGTGAATGAATTTTTGCATAAATGTAAAAACTTAAATTGACTAAATAATTGTAATTTAATAGAAGCATTCAGTAGTTTTATTGTAACATAATTTTAAATTTCTCGAGCAGTGCGCATGTTTAACACGAACCACCGAGTGAAGGCACGAACTGTTCGATCCACATCAGTTTTTCATAAAAATAAAAAACGACAGTGAATACACCCCTTCAGTTGAAAAAGCTGTCGGTGTAACTTTTGAAGTTGTGATTAAAAAAGCATGCGAGCATGGCCGCGTCGGAAATCAACCCGTCTGGAAAGAAGACACCGCGGGAGCGCGGGGGCTGCGCGCACTTTGACACACATCGGGCTCTTTGAGGCGACGGGACGACGCCAACATTCCGCCGCGTCTCGATACAACCCTATATATCGGCTCCTCCCGCGTCAATCTCGAATTACGCATTCCGAAGGCGACGATGCGCACCGGCGGAGCTCGCTTTTACACAGAAGGAGCCGGGCGCACTGACAAAAGGAATAACAGAGTGGATATGTCGGCGGAATTCGAGCCAAGCAGACAAGGAACGTGGAAAAACAGATGAGTATTGATTCGCAGATGGCGCGTGAATTTCAAGTATCCACTTGGCAATGTTTCGATAGCTTCGAATTAACTGTTTTTCGTTGCACTATCCAAATGAATCAGCGCAATACGAGCACTTCGAAATTAAAATTTCACATTTCATCTATTTAAAAAATCTTGGAAATTCCCTTAGACCTCCAGTGGAAAAGGAAACGAGCTAATAAAAAATGCATTTCGCAAAATGCGCTACAGAAACCCAATCTGCTGAAGGTCGAAAGATTAGAGTCGAGCGCAAGAAGAAGGGACCTTGGGTCGGGGGTAAATGACTAGTATCGCGGCAAAGGACACGGGTAATGACGTTTGTCGAGCTCTCGAAGGGCAGTCCGCCAGGTCGAGGGCGTACATCCGCGACCGATGTAAGGGCAGGTGCACCGCTGCGTACCTGCAGTCGCGCAGGGCTGTGGGATTTTCGCGGAGGGGGTACATAGAGCGAGTCCCGTGCGCCGCGTAAATTGAAACTTCCGGCTGCAGCGGAGGCGTCCGTGCATCTGCAGCTCCTTAGGAGAGTTAAGCTGCGCAAATTAGATTTTCTGGTTAGAGCGTGAAGTGCGACTGCCTCCTGCCCCTCTCTCTCTCTCTCTCGCTCTCTTTCGCCGGCGCGTCCTAGTTCCGATCTCGCGCCCCGACTTCATCCCCCGCGCTGAAAGCCGAGGCAATATCTCGGCGCGCGTACGTGCGAAACCTCGTCGCGAGGTCGAGTCGGCGCCGTCGGCTCACTTTCCACGCTCTAAATATCCGCGCGCGCGAGAAGATGGAGAGGGTGGGCCGGGAGGGCGCCGGTTATAGCCGCCCGGAGTATGGGTAGGGTACCTTTTTGTTCCGAGTGTTCAGAGGTGCGAGAATATCTTCGCAGATTGTAATGGTCTCCGCTTTGGGTGGAGATTACTCTCGCGCCTTCGGGAAGAGTGTGTTTTTGAAAAATATATCCTTGAAAATGTTTCAGTCTCGAGGAAAAGCTTCTCATTATATTTTCGTAATCTTGAAACGTGCTTTAACACGGCGAAATTGCACGGTTGCCTTTAATCATCGCGTAGCTTTCAATAAAAACAGGGGGCCCTCCGTTTCGGCAAATAGAAAGCAAACGGTATGTAGACTCTGCAAACACCCATTCGATAACGATAATAAGACGATTGGTTTTTTCTCCCTCTCGCTTTATCAGCAAATACATTACGAAATGGTCTGGCGCGGAGTTAAGCGCGAATGCCCCTCCCTTCATGATTTCAATTTCCCACGGACGAAAAGAAAAAAAAAATGAGAGGGCGAGGGAGGGCCGGGGTGGAAAAGCCGAGGGAGGCATCTCGCCTCTCTCTTTTCATCGATCGATGCAACGGCGCGATGCTGCACTCGCGTGCGTATAGTCCGCATCAAAGCTTTTCAATTAAGCGAAGGGGAAATGAAAATCATAATATTTGCCGAGAACTCAGACGCGCACTTTCTCAATATAGCCGAGCGCCCCGGGGTAATATCAGATTTTCCATCGACCTCGTTGCGTCTTTCGTCTTCGGTTGGCCCCTTGTCGCTCACTTTTTTTCCTCGGCATCTTCAATCTCTCGGCTGCTTTTCGTTCGTTCTTTTTTAAGAGCTTGCTTGTTATGTTTATCGGGAGAGAGGGAGAAGTTTATTTAAAGGGAAAAAAGTGTGACCGAACTTAATTGGTGCAGGTGACAAATTTCTTTGTTATAAGAATGTAAAATGTTGTTATGATAATTGTAAGCTGATCCAAGTAAGTTGCAGTAAAAGATTCACAAGAAACCATTATTTACGATTTTTAATAAATTAAATATTTTGCGTTTAAATTGATCTCGAGTTTTCTGCACGTTGATGAGGATGAATAGTTTGCAGTTTATTTAGTTAATAATAGTTAGTATAAAAAATAAAAATTTAATAGTTATAATGAGATAGCAAGTTTAAAGTGTATTTTAAATAAAAAGTTTTTAACGAACTAATAGAACTTTTACTTAACTTGCGTTTGAGAATTACTTCAATATTATTTATCTACAGTAAACGATAATTTATTTACTGTAGAGTTTTAATGCAGTGTGTACCGTTTAATTATGATTTAACTTTACCTTCCTTTGCGTACTTTGCGTAACGTCAACTCGCAATGCGATTGAGAAACTCAAATTCGACACATTCGGTATTATCCTTGAGAAAATCAACTCGCGCCTGGGAAGTAAGGTACGCGATTCCAATTAAAAATTGCAAGAGTCGTAGTGAAGACTTTTTTAATAATGAAAGCGCAAGTTTCATCCGATGTGTATAATCGAAAGAGGGGTAAGGGAGCGAGCGGGGAAAAGAGCGCGGGTCACAGGTGCGCTGGAAATTAATTTCGATTCAATGCCGGTGCGTCGCTTATTCGCGTGTGGGTGTGTGTGCGTGTGCGCGCAGCCGAGGAATGGAAAAGAGGAGAGGCGAAAGAGAAAGGAGGGAGAGCTTGAGGGGGAGAGGGGCGAAAGTTGGATCAAAGTTGCTCTCGGGCCATCACCTATTTATTCGCGTGGAAAAGCTCGTCAACTCGATCTTATACTTGGCTGCTTCGCTTATCGCATTACAATGCGTTTATGCCTGGTTTTTGATTCTGCCCAAGAGAGGTAATAGCGAAAATTTTCATCGTCGTTCTCTCGACTGCCGGTGCCCTTTGTACCATCTGCCCAAGTATTCGCTTACAACAAAATTTATTGAAAAGTCATTTAAATTTTTCACATTTTTTGTAAATAATACAACTTTATAACCGGGCTCCGCGTAATGAATGAAATATCTTTGCTCAAAATGTGTAAAGAGAATTCCTTTCAGTCTATGCATTTCAATCAAATAATTAACAGTTCAATGTTCTTATAAGAATGTCAAACTCCGTGAATTGAAAAACAAAGTACATTCCATTCCTTTTCAAATAAAAACAATTAAAAATTTTTGAAAAATGGACAGGTAATTGTGCAGGAAACGTGAAAAGCGTACTTCGGATGTCCGTTAAAAAAAAATCGACGTCTAATCCGTCAAAAATAAAAAAAATGTTCATCCACCGTCGAAGCAGCAATTCTCCATTGTTTAACGAAAACAAAACAAATCGAGCGAGTGCAACAACGGCAGCGTATAAATCAGCGCGACTGCACACTCCCCCCCCCCCCCTCCTCTCGGGCATCCCCTGCCGGGCCAGAAAGCGCGAATGACATTCACGCAGAGAAATGAAAGCTAAATGGAGCGATAAAGCGAGGCGCAGCTCGGCGCGAGCGCCAGCCGAATCAGCAGCGCGCCATGGTGGTTTTCGCGCTCTATTAGTCAGGGTCGGCGGGCCGCGTACCCTCGCCCTCCCGCCCTCGGCTCGCGGCCGAGGTTGCAGTCCTGCTGGGGAACCAATCAATTCCTGGCCGATTCGCGCCAATTATTTCGCTCCGGCGATCGACTAATAAGCACCCGCGCCCCGTGAAATCAGCTTTAGCCGCGCCGCTATCCCTTCCCCTCCTCTCCCCCTCTCTGCGTGTCATCTTTTTTTTCGCTATCTCCGCGTCCGCTTTAGCGGCAATGACGCGACGTCGTTTCGCGCGTCGGCGCGCGCTCCTCGTTACGCGCGATCGGCGCGAAACAACGAGGGACGCGCGACGCGATTTTTCCTTTTATCACCGACGCGCGCGTTTATCGGCCGTTTTATTTTCCGGGCGAGCCTCTTTCGATTGATTGTAATGCCCGCATGAATCCGGAGTAATTTATGATAGCTCGACTGATTATTGCGGTGCCGCCGCCTACTCCGCGAGGCGCCGCGCGACTAATTCATCGCGCATGAATATTCAAATGACGCTGATTTTATCGCGCGAAATTAGGGCCGGATAACAAATCTGAATCAGCTGAGCGTTTAATCAGCACTCGCAGTCATTGCGATTCGACAAATCAGACTTTTCCTCTGAATACCCGGTAGATTAATGTATAATATGCGAATATAACGATTTCACTGCGTGGCGAATTGATTTCTCCCCCGTTGCCTCAATACCGAATGCTCGTTCCTTTCTGTTAAATAAAAAGCACCGAAGTCGAACGCCGATTGGGCATTAAAAAAATTTGGACGCCAGAGTAGGATCGTGATTTTTCGCGCAGTCACGCTTCGCGTGTTCGTAACGCGATTACAGCGTGAACCCCGAGGTGAGCGGGAAAAGCCAGCATACCGCGAATTCGTCGGCACAGAAAGGCGGATGCGGGAGGGTACGAAGCGCAGGGCGGGCGCACGAAAGGCACGGTAATCCCGGCCCTTTATCGGCGCACGGCGCTCTCGTAAAATTCCCCCCGCGCCGGCGGCGCCGATTTTACGAGAGTCATGCATGCTAATTGAAAATTGCTGACCGGCGATTTTACAGGAGTTTACGGAACGAGCGACGTCGTTCCGCGGCGTGTCGATTTACACGCGCGCACGCACGCTTCCATCGTCACCCTCGTTTATTTAATATCTTTCTCGACTACGAAGGCGATTTCTTTTAATAATAACCATATGTGACTTCTCGTTCTTTTGCCTTTCAATCATGATTTTTATATTTCGTTTGAATATTGAGATTGAGGAGAAGGTGACCTACCTACAATCGTACGAAAATTCATTTGCAAGCCCGAAATTAAAACGGATGATTTCGATTTTCAACAAAAGTTTGTAACATAAAATACAAACGTATATACAATTTTCATAGATTTTTACGTTTTTTCATACTACCGATTGATCTCATGCTTTATCATGTAGATCGACCAATTTTTGTTTTCAGTTTACGGCGCTAATTACTTGTTTGAAAAAATGTAATATAAAATTTGATAATTGAGAAATAATTATATACATTTTACATTGCGATGATTGCACCGTCTGTTAGACGGAAAGAAATTTTACACTTGGCAATTAGCAAGGCGCTAAGGATAATGAAATTTCTCACGCGCACGTGAAGTGGGAGCGGGCTAATTATCCCGGATTCGTAATATCCGATGCGAGTGTAGCATCGCGCGGCAACGCGCCGCTCGGCGCTAAGGAAGTTGTCAGTTGCGCTCGGCGTCAAGGAGTTCGAGTCGAGGCGTGACGAGACAATAGGCCCCATCCCCCTCTGCCCCGTCGAAACCCGGCCCTCGCACCAGCACACGCATAATGTATTCTGTATTTTGCAGGTATGCGGCAAAGTGTTCAACAACGCATCGGCGCTCACGAAGCACAAGCTGACGCACAGCGACGAGCGGAAGTACGTCTGCACGATGTGTGGCAAGGCGTTCAAGCGGCAGGACCACTTGTGAGTTCAGCTAAAGCATCTATCTCTCTGTATGTCTACATCCATCCTCGGGCTCCCGCCCTCCTATCGCCGCACCCCTTTACCCGCGCGCGAAAGGAGCGAATCTTCTTTCCCCGACATCTGCATACAACGTCATCGCGAATACGGCTGTCGGGGGTTCCGCGAATTTCCCTCTGCTGCCGTGTCTGCCGATACTTTCTATCGCTTTTTTGCCTTTCTCGTGGGTCTAAAGCACGTGTTGGAAATTCTACGATTTCGTTTGCGAAAATTTAAATTTTATGTGTGTGCTTTTACTTTTTGCTGGGGTAATTTCATATAATCAGTTAAACGATAAAAAATGAAAAAATAAATAAGCAGAATATAGTAAAGTAGTAAATGAAAGTTGAAATTATACGATGTCTGACCAAACTCATATATTACTACTGATCAATATTAAAAATCCACATTTCCATTATTATAATTTTATTTTATTTTATTATAGTTGAGAATCTGTCATTATTATAAAATATGTAAAATAAATAAAGTTATGATAGTCGAACACTGAATGTAAATCAACATTTTTTACAAATGGAATTTCAACTTCATCAGTTAATTACGTAATCAATAGATGGTTATCAAAACTATAAATTTATGTGGAAAATGTAGTTTTTCCAGGATATCGCCATTATTTTCACCAGATATTACCACATTTTCTAGGATATTTCCCGTAAAAACTTCTTTTTTTCGCTGAAAGTTTACAATGAAATTCTTATTTTACGACAAAATCTTCTTTTTCTATATTTTTATAAAGTAACATTTTACTACGTTTGCATAATTATGTGAATACTTCGATTCTTCACTACTAAGTAAAAAAAAAGTGTACTATGTAAAAAAAAAAGGAGTAGAAAAGTCGATGAGCGTCAGGCAGCAGTGTTGGTTACTCGGCGGAACCCCCGAGCTCGCAATTGAAATTCGCGCTAGGTCCTCGCGCACGGCGGTCGCAATCGAAGAGCGAACGTCCGGAGCCGGTGGCGACAACGGCAGCGACGCTCTGCTCGCGCAGCCTCGATCTCCCACACCCCTTGGCAAAGTATACACCGTCGGCACTTAGCTTGCCGTCCTGAACTCTTTAATACTTCCGGCGGTGGGTGGGGTACGGGGTGCCGCGTCGCCAGGTCAAGCTGCAGCGGCAACAGCCGAGGAAATATTGGCAGCGGCCGGTCACGTCGCTTCATTATTACGCGAAACACGCGGCTGCAGGCGCAGGAAAAAACAAAGGAGCGAGGAGAGGAAAAGCCAGCTCGCGCGCGGCCAGAACAAAGAGCGCGCTGCTTTAACGCGCGTCCGCTCCTCGAGCAGGTACAGACGAGGAGAACGCCGGGGAAAGCGAGAGAGGGAGAGAAAGAGGATAAGGATTCAATTCCTTTCTGGAATAAGAGTGGAGAAAAAAGGGAGGGATAAGGAGGCTGCGGAGGGGGAATCAATAGCTGCACCGGAAGGGAGGACAGAGGTAGGGAGGGTGAGGTGACTCGACTACCGACTCCCCTTTTCTTTCCCGGCCGTCGACGCTGCCTCGGACTAACTGCTCCGTACTCTCCCTGTGTATTTTCTTCAAAGCCATCCCGCGCCGGATCTCTAAATCCCGCCCGCGCGCTACTTGGGATTCGACGTGCGCCGGTCTATCGCGCGGAGACGCCCGTCCGCGCGCGTGCGGGTATACCCACACACGCGGATGCAGCCGCGACAAAGACGAACGCGAGGAGCACCGAGCTGACGCTGCAGGCGGGGAGAGCGACGTTCTCGTGGATTAGAACCGAGAACCCGGTTGCCCGACAAAAAGCCCGCGCAGTCGACGCTATTTGTCCGCACCCGACTCGGACCGAAATGAGGTTCGATGCTCGCGCATTTCTCAAGTGCACGTCGCTGCATGATAATTTATCGCGCTTCGCCTCGTGAATCTTCGCCGCTCGATCGGTTCTCTATTAGGCTAATTAAAATTTCAAATGGCCGAATCTCTCGCGAGCGATCGGAATTTAGTTTTCTTAAAAAGCGGGCGGAGTCGTTAATGACTGGGCGAATCGTGAGCCCCGCCGGTTGCACTTTTTGCGCGCGCCGTCGAATGGTCTCACGGGCAAACGACCGCGGCGTCCCTGCCCTACGCCGGGCCGCGACTCTGCTTCGTTAACCTTTTTTCTCCTCCTTTAATTGTCGACGAGTCCTCGCTCCGAATTCGCGGCGGCGGCGTCGGCGCTTCCACTTCGAAACCAATTTGCCGCGCGGATACGCTAACGAGGACGGCTTTTCGCCCGAATGGAATTTGCATTCGACGCCGGCTCTCTATCTTCGATACTTTTCTTTCTCGATTGACGTCACTTTCCTTTCACCGACGG
>JAXIUT010000037.1:22322697-22371685 GCA_035586675.1 Eurytoma californica | reverse complement strand
AATAACAAAATGCAAACTGTTTTAATTTGAAATTGATGTAAATTTAAAAATCTGTCCTTTTTGGAATGAAGTATTTTCTCGTGTTAGCGTCGAATCGGGGGCGTTTAAATTTAAACCCAAAGCAGCGCGGCAACAAGCCCAATCAGCGTCAATTTCGAGCAAGCAGTTAAACGTACATCCTTTCTCGCGTCACCAGCTTTGGAGGGGAATGTACACCGGAGCTCTATACACAGAGCCTTAGCAAGAGCCCCGAGAGCGGCTCGCAGAACCGACGTGTCTCGAGTAAATACGTCCGAGCCGTAGGAAGCTCGAGACGTATCGAGTTCGTCCGCGCGCGCCGTTTCCTTTGGGCCCCGCCGCCACTCGGAAACGTCTCTAAGCAGCTTGTAGCTCGCCCGCAACACGCTCGCTCGCTTCCAGAAGCGCCTCGGGGGGAAAGAGCGAGTCGCGCGCTCGCCTTGGCCGTTCGCCAACGGCGCCTGGCCTTTTTTCTCGCCCCCGCCCTCCTCCCCCGGGGCAGCCCGGCGATAATTTCGCGCTAATCCGCTTTCGACAAGCCCGCGCATTAGGAATTTCCGGGAAAATGACGTGACCGCGCGTAGGACGCGATCATCCCCGGCCCTGCGTATGATTGGAGTCGCGGCGAGTGAGTTGGAACAATGCGGCTGCAGCCGCCCGCTCAGCCCTTCCCTTTCGACTGTAAACTTGCGGGGGGCTTATTATTTGCCGCTCGTCGTGGCGTTACATTGCACCATCGGCGATTCCGAATTTCCGATGCATTAGCCGAGCGATGGGTTATACGAACCGGTCGGCGTGGACCGAGGATTTCGCAAATGCCCTGGCTATTGGTGGCCCACGCTCTTCACCTTGAACTGGGATTATCCTTGAAAGAGCCTTTCACGTGTTGCAGTTTGATTCTTTATAGGTATATACTTTATCGAAGCTTTTGATCAGTTTCATTTGACCTAATTTTGCTGTGTGATTTTTTTTTCGTAGCTGTCTTTGTAAAATATCTGATTTTCAAATGATTAATCAATTTGTTTATTTTGATGGATTACTTAGCATTACTGTACGTTATTAAATAGCAAGATTATAGTAACAAATTTTGAAATCAAAAACAAATGAATTTTTCTTGTTTTTATCAAACTATTGCGGTAAATTGTTAATTAATCGATCGCACTAACACATTTTTCTCAATAATTAATGAAAAAAAAACTTTGGCGAGCTGTTAACAACGTTAAATTTAAAAAATTTTCTTTCAACTCGCCCGTCTTCATTACGAAGCTACGGGGCCGCGCACTTCCTCCATCCTCATCGCAGGAGCGGAGTGGGCGAGGCCCGGCGATCGGTTCTTCGGAATGGGCGGGCGTGCGCGCAAAGTAAATTCTAGGGCGCAAATTGGCCGGATCCCCGCGGTCGACTCTATATAGCGCGCCGATATGAAGAATAATTCGAGAGCTATGATCGGCGCGCCGCGGCCGTACTCGTTCGGGCGGGCGCGCTGGGCGCATTTGCATACTACCGGCGCTCGTCCTACCAGCCTCGAGCCGTCCGATGGCCGAAGGTAAAATTCATAATTTCATAATGCATTCCGACGAGCAGCTCGCCGCTAATGAACCGCCGGGGCCGGTGCGCACCTATATGCGAAAAATGCCCTGCGCGAACCCCGGCTCTCTTCAGTTATCGGGGTATTTTACAAGAATTGGAGCCGAGCGTGTTCCCGTTCGATCGCGCATATCATTTGCGAGCTCCATCGCCCCGCGGCGCTACTCCCGTTAATGCCGCGCGGTATATAGGTAACCGGTGGCGATCGGCGCTGCGCAACGCACTTTTTCGGCGCGCGGTGCTGGATTCAGCTGGGCGCGTGTGTTATACCTGTACGTTCGGCTCGCTCGGCTTTTTTATCGAAAATTTTACGGAAGAGTTACGGGCTGGTAGTGCGGCTCGTGAAAAAATAATTTATGAGAATTGGCTCGCTCGGAAATAGAAGGGCGCGATTAAAAAATTAACGGAGAGCCTTTTAGCGATCGAGGCATAATTTTACATTTAAGATGACGCGTTTTTTACTTTGATGAAGTTGATGCTTGGACCTTTTACATGATTTACAAAAAGAATCTAGTCGTAATGCAAAGGGTGATAACGTATTTCATAAATACAATAGAAACTTATCATTGTTTTTTAACTAAATTATTAAAAAGGACACTTTCCGCACTAATTCAAAAGTCGCTTTAAAACCCAACCACACGAGATAAAATATTGTTGTAACTACCTCGTTAAATGAAATCATCGAGCACCCACTCTTGAGAAAAAGGAATAAAATGCCCGTTGGCTTGGCTGGCTCGCGAAGACAAAGTCGAGCTCTCGCAGCGCGCCGCCGGCGGTCGAAATGAAAGGACACGGACAAGAATTTGATAATGACTATCGGGGTCCGCGCGCTCGCAGCTATATCCGCGGGACGAGATATTTCGGACGCCCCGGAGCCCTCATCCCTCCTTGCGGCTCGCTTCCGCTACAGCGCGCTCTCGTGGGCCGCATCAGCCGAGTTTCCCAACTATCGATATAAGGGACTCGACTCCGCGGAGCTTTAATCAAACGCATTCCGGGATCGACGAGGCTTGTTACGCGCGACCGGCGCACCGACCACTCGTGGCAGCGGCTTGCGATCCTCCTTTTCGCCGCAGCAAAGACTACAGAGCCGGAAAACGCGCGTACCACGAAACCCATAGTATGTGGCGTCGCGTCGCGCTCGATTATTACAAATTTCTCTTTTAAATAATTCATTTTTCGTAGTGATTTTTTAAAAAAAGAACCATTTAGAGTTTAAGTATAAAAGTATCAAATGTAAAAGGAGAACGACGAAAGATTCATTTGGAAATTTTTCTTTCAAATTATTTTCTCTATAAATATAAATATGTGAAACTCATGGATTTCACGTTCGAACAAGTGAATATGCATTTATTCTACGTTATTGGGTTATTGGGTTATTCTATAAGTGAACGACATTAACATTAAATATTTTATTTTATTTTATTTTATTTTATAAAATTACGGGTAAAATCCCATTTACACATTTACATTTACAAAACGCATTTGCACGACTTTCACATTTTCATATTTACAGAGTTAAGAAACAGAAAGATCAAATTCATTTTTCATATTACGCTTATTTTAATAACAAATTTCACTGAAATATAAAATTTCCATTACAGTAATAATAGAAATAAGGATTTAAAAACCATTTCTCTCTCTCTTTGTTACGTGAAGATTTAGTTACCACGACACACGTAGACTAAATCACAACGGTTCTCAAAGATTAATATTTCAGAAAAAACGTTCAACACATACGTAACTCGAACAAGCATAATAAAAACGTCATCCACATTTCAAAGAAGCGACTAAAACCGCTGAAAGTCTTCGTCTCGGCTCCGTGAAATCTTAATGCGAATAAGCAAATGGAAAAGTCCCCCCTCCCCGACGTCCGAATGATTAACGTCGCACGATCCCGGCGCGCATGAAAAATGCAGGCTCCGCGAAAGCGAGCGGTCCACCCGTCGTTCCAGCTGGATGCGGGGCAACTGCACTCCACGTCGAACCGCGCTGCCAGCGCTACGCCACGCTGACCGGGAGATTAGCGTCTCGGGTAAGAAGATCGCGGGGCCGGAATGACGTAAGCCGGCGGCAAAGACATTCCCCGCGTGCGCCAGCCACTCCGGACGTTTATTCGGCTGGCGCTTGCTGTACGGCGCGTCGCTCGCCGTCATAATAATCTCCGGACGAGGATCCTCGAGATCTTTCCCCGGGAAATTCCCTTGTCAATGAAGTTAAGTCGGGCTCGCGCGCCGCGCAGGTATTCGGGTTGCGCGAGGTCGAGGAGGGCGGTAAGCCCCTTCGTCGTAAGAACTGGGAACTTGGCTGAGGGAGGGGAATGGGACGCGGAAGCGCAACGTCGGACTCCTCCTACTCCGATATTCTCGAGCGTTTCTCGTTATACGCTCGAAGGTTGTCGGGGAACCTTGACTGCTGCCGCGGAAAATGCGGATTTGATTCCGGCACGAATTTCTTATGAGAGTTTAGCATCGATTTGTATTGAAGTTTCCTGCTTCTTTTATTTTTTTATGCCGAGTTTCTTCTGCAAAGCTGCGAAAGTTATTCGGAAAAAGCCCGTTTATTCGTAAAAGTATATATGTATGCTGAGTTAAAAAGCGAAAATTCAAATCTACATCGATAATTCAAATTTCGATCAAAAAATCGTTGGCTCTAAATAAACGGAGCAGAATTTTAAATTCTTCAATATTTCCCTGCAATTGCGGTAAATAATCAACGAATAATGTTCACCAACTGCAAGTAACTTCAAACAAGCTCGCGTATGCTATGAGAACGAAAGTCGAAAAACGTTTGTATTTGCGCCGCGTTGTTAGCGGAGGAAGGAATGGAAGCTCGACTCCTCTGTAACTATATACACGTATATATTTCACGCAGCCGCGGGGAAGATTGGGTTTACTAGGTGCCCCTTCCCCCTTCCAGCGTTCATTTGATATACAGCTAATTAGAGATCAAAATCTCGGGTCTGGACTAGGCGCGCGCGGACGTCGGTGCGGGCGGCGCAGTCGCGATGTATGCGCGCGACGGCTGAATATCTCCACGGGCATGGCAACGCCCTTTGCGATACGCACGCCGAGCGGCCCGGTTATTTATACTTCATTTGCGCGCGGCCGGTTCCCCGAGCGACCGGCTAAAAGAGAGAGAGAGAGAGAGAGAGAGAGAGGTAGAAGAGAGATACTGCGGATGCGAATTGAATTCGTTTGATAGGACGCGGAAACTGCCGAGGATTTATTATAACGGATGCGTGCCGTGCGAATTCATTCGTTTAAATTAAAACTCTGCTTTTTTGCTCTCGCTTTCTCCTTTTTTTATAGCTGTTGGGCTGGCTACCCGCGATTCTCACTAGTGATCCCCAGCAGCAAAGGCAGTCGAAATTGTGTCTCTTATGAAATATTTCGATGAAATGTAGAGTTCGATAGGGGAATTCGATTCGTCAATTAAATTCTCTTTTGTGCAGGGGTGAATCGAGCCATCAATCTTTGATTGACACGAAGCCACAATTGAAGAAAGTTCATTCAGGTATTTTCGTTCGTTTAATAATCGTCCGACTGTTTACTACTATTTCAACCAATTAACAAGAGAGATTTTCATCATTCATCGTGAAATTAAAACAGTTATGCGATCTTGACGAAATAAGTCCCCAATCGAGATATCTCTAAGTGCGCCTTAAGCTTAAAAGAAACGAACGGTCCATCGGCGTTACTTCAAAATCCGACATTTCGTTATTACCATAAAAGTACAAGGCGCGGCGACAGTATATCCCAGCTCGAGGCACTCTTACTCAGATTTCCACCTCGCGGGAAATGACGCAGTGGGAAGAGAATGGCTGCGCCCGGCGTCAGGCCGTAAACCGTGTACATCGGAGCTCGCGCGACACCATGCCTATAACTGCGACGGGGGTAACCCGCGCTCTCGCAGCCTTCGCGAATCGCGCGGTAATATATTATGTATTTTCAGCTGTCACGCCCAGGCGACGGGGAAACAAATCCGCGAGAGACGAGGAGTGCCGCACCTATACACACGCTGCACGCAAATGCCGCATAACGCCCGCGGCGGCCTCGTAAACTTCGTATCTCCAAATCGTCGTATTCGCGCGCGCCGCGAGCTCTCGTTGCGCGCCGCGCGCGGAGATAAGCGCGCAGAGGGGAAAGAAAGAGGAGCCGCGATTTACACCGGCCGCGCGTATCGCGGCGAAATCGAAGAAGGCTTCGGCGCGTCGTTCCGATCCGGATGACGAATCCCGCGACCGAGCGAGCGGAAAGGCGAACTTTTCCGCGGAGCAATGCCCAAGCGAATTTCCTCTTCAGATTTCTCCTTTACACCGGTTGGCCGATCCCCCCAGCGCTTGCCCCATATTCCCGCGGCGAATCGATGCCGCGTCGTCCGCGGAATATGCAGTGCGCGAGTAAATCGTTGGATGTACCCCGCTTTCTGATCTGCAGCTCGTAAAGTTTCGAAATCCGCATCGATGCATGAAAAACTTCTCCCAAGCCCCTGCTTTATTTCGAATATAATTTTTTTCCAACTTTTTAAAATGCTTTTTCGATTTGAAATATAAAACTTTCCCTTCGAGGAAGCAAAATTCGACACTTGTATTCACGAAAAGTGAATAAGTTAAATTTCTACAGGGTAACAATGTTTGTATGGCAATATTTCATGCAGCAGAGCTTCTATAGATTTATTTAAACACTTGTATAGTATAATACAACTTTTTGAACTACTTACTTTGAAAAATATTATCACTATGGTATAAAAATTGGAAAGTTATACTCATAATATGGAAACCTGAAAAATCCTAAGCTAAAACTATTATTCACTTTTTTCATTATGAGAGTGTACATTAAGATTGTTCTACTGACATTCTTTATCATGACAAGTATAATTGAAAAAGCTGATACACGCATACACTTTAAAGCAAAAGCTTGAAAAAAATCTCCAAAGGAAATTAGAGGCGGACCTCCGCTTTAAAATAGTACCGGCTGTTCATCGATACTTCGGCTTCCCTTCCAATGAGCACAGTTCCGCCTCGCCCTCCTCCTCCGAGCGCGAACCATCGGTGAGGTGAAATATTTACGGGAGGGAGTGCGGACGCAAAGTTCGCCGGCGACTAAGTCGGGGCTGCGGTGCAGAGGCAGGTGTCGCTGGCAGGGAATCGAATGAAGTTCATTTCGATGTGGATCCCGATCTCTCGTGGAAGTTTGCCCGCGCTCCGGTGTCGGGGAGACTTTTCTCCGCATGGCTGCGGATGCCGCTACGCAAAACTCTCGAGACGGTTCCAGGAGGGGTCGAAGCCTCGCGGTGTCTGTAAAAAAAAGTCCTCGGATTTCATATCGAATGGAGAACTTCTCGTTCGCGAAGATGATTTTTTTTACGTTTTCCGACGGAATATTTAAGTCGAATTTAAGTTTTAAATGTTTAATTCTCATCGAGATCGTGATGTTTTTTTATGAAATTCAATGAAGTGAATGTAAATGCAAATGCCTGTTTATTTTGTATGCGCTTTTCTTTATCGTTTATTTAATAATTAACCACTCGAAATTTATTTTTATTTTCTCTGCATAAAACACAAACCACTAAATGGAACCTTCCAGGAATACTTTTGCAGCGATGTAATGGTTCAGTATACCTAAGAGCAAGTAGTAATCCCAAAAGACATTAATGCGCGTACAAGCCACTGGGGAAGGAATTACAAAACTAGCGCATGTAAATATATACCTTAAAACAGAAGTTTAAAATTGCGGGTTAAAATGTTGCAAACATTCGGAATTCTAGTTAAATATTTTAAAAGCTGTCTATTTGTCCTCATTACCATTTCATTTTAAGTTCAACGTCGTTTTAAACAAACACAGACATTTATGTTTCAACGCATCGGGAGAAAAATCGAAGTTTCCAATGACAGCGAGAAGGGGGGGCAACGGTAAGGCCGAAGGGAGAAAAAAAAAGGTGAATTACGATAAGGAAAAAAATCTAGACGGACAGAGAGGAAAGAAAAAAAAAGTGGAAACGAAAGCGAGATCGAATAGCGCGGAAAACTTGTCGGCGGATCTGATTTGTTTGTCGAACTAAACGCCCTTCGGAAAGGAATTTTCCGGCGTTATGAACTTGGAAGGCGAGCTGAAATAAAGAGAAAGTTCTTGGGCCGACTCCCGCAGACGGCCGCTATCCGTGGAAGCCAAACTTTCCGAAAGTGTGGCTCCGGCCGATTGGTATCAAAGCATCGAACGCAGACTTTCTACTTTGCGCGGGGATACTAATACACAGAAGGCGCGCTCCAGCGCCGCTGGCGTCCTAGACTATTGCGAAACTGAATTTTAAATGGAAATTATGCTGATGGTTGAAAAATGTAAGAAAGCCAATAACAGATGCGATGATGCGCGAGGATTAATGCTTTTTCTTATATTAGTTCAAGTTGAATTCTTAAATTTAAACTTATATAGTCTCGAATACTAACTGTACTGCAGACTTCATATATAGTAATGCATAAAGCAATAAAATAATAACAATCGAAGGGAAACCGTTGTATTGGCAGTGCGGAGGCCGGCGGCTAGTTCCATTTAGTCTATTGCGAGCTTGCAAGCACACCATGTCGTACTTTCCATACAATACTTTCTGCACTAGCTATTCATGTATTGTGTGTATTGTTAATCAATAAGTGTCCATTCTCTCTTCTTTAAGTTTTAGCTGTAGAGACTATATAGTACCAACAAAGTGTTTTTTTCAAATACTAACTGAAGTTTGTACCTGCTAATGTCTATCCCGTTACTACACGAGCGCCTTAAACGTCAGTGAATCCATGCAAGTTTAAAGAAATATCTTGATAAAAATATGAATATGAATCTGGAAAAAGTAAAAATGAGGTTAATGAATTCTTTACTTAGTGACTAATTTAGTTTACTTTTAGCAGGACAGAACTGCCATGTACAACCTTCAGCGCGAATATAAAATTTAAACGTAACTAACAAAAATTTCTTGCAATTTTGCACGCAATAAAAAACAATAGTTTAAAACCACGCTAATTTGGTAAGTTTCCCTCCGGGAAAGTCCCGAGAGCACATTTGCACTCCACTGCGACGACTCGTCGGACATTTTAAAGCGTGAAAAACTTGGGGGGGGGGGCAAAAGAGATAGCGGCGTGTGGGGGAGTGAGAAGCGCGTCGCAAAAACTGGCCGTGCGTGAAAGTCGCCGAGGATAAATTCGCTCGTTCGCAAGTCCCTCAGAGCGGCGATTTGTCAAAGGGGACTCGGCGTGATAACGCCAAACTTTCGAGACCATGACGCGAGAGCCGCGCGCGCGAGCGAAGACGTGCTTTTTCCGGAAACACGTCACCGGGGACTAGGACGTCGGCTCCCTTACATATGTTTACGCGATGGGCTAAGAAGGTAGGTGGAGGGTGGAAGGAAAAACAGGAGAGTAGCGAGTCTCGCCCAGATAAAGAGATGCGCAGGAAACTCGGGAAAGTTCGGTTCGCGCTCGGGGGGTGAAAACTCGGGCGATACTAAAAAGTCGAGCATTAAAGCGTTTTTAACTTGTTTTCCCCGCACCCAGGAGAAGTGCTTTTTCAAGATAAAACTGTTGCAGTTGAATTAAGTTAAATCATTTAAAGAAAGTGCCCAAACTTTCGCCGGAGTGAGAAAAAGCGCGACCGTTAATTTCTAAAATCTCGTTAAATGAATTTCCCCCGGCTAATTGCGGTCGAGGACACTCGAATTAAAAAAACATTTCGCCGTATTTACATTAAAATCCTCCGCGAGATTAGCTTAAAATTTTCACCGCTCGGCCAGTTACAATGTTGATGCATTAAAAGTTCACTTAATCGCGAATTCGCAACATCACGCAGAGAACTTGCACCGCATTAACCCGGCGTAATATTTAAAAATAGCTCCCATTATCCGGCAGTTTTCGCGCGCTTGCATTGTTTCAGCGCTGTAAGAGCGGCCGAAAGCCATAATCATGACAAACGCCGGTCTGGCAAATTATGCAGCGGAGGCTTAATAAGGCACCGGGGCCGAATCGCGCCCCCCTTCTCCCTCGCGCCTCCGCGGTAATTAACAAATCCAATTTTAATCGGCAGTCCAATCCGCTTGTTCTACGGATTCTCGCTCTCGCGCAAACTTTCCCCGCGCACCGAGGAGAGAGATAATCGTTAAATTAGGACGTTAAACTGATTACCGGGGTCCCGCTTTACGATCTAATTATTTGCACCTACGTATGTATGTATATATAGGTGGCCGAGGGAATTTCCATTTCAACGCCGTGGCGCCGAGTCGTCGAACTGTTTAAGTCGAGGAGAGGGAGGGAGTCGAGGGGATCTCGGATTTTTACGGGCGCTCGTGAGAACGGCCGAGTCGTCCGGGAATTAAAGTGCCTTTCGAAGCATCGGAATGAAGAGTTGCAGTTCAAAAGTTGGATACTTCCGGGCGAAAAATTTCGGTTGAACTGCCGAGGCGAAACTTAAACTAGCCCTGCTTTTTTCGCATTGCGATGAAATAATTTTGTACGCCCGCGGAATTTTTTTCGCGCACAAAACGTCACGGGATTTCATATTAAAAATTCCGCGCATTGGAGCTTTTGTCCCAAGTAGGCCACTTTAAGCAGCGCAATTTAAAATATGAGAATGAAAAAACGTTGAATTTCAGTTCTGATTGAATTTTTAAACGTTCGTAAAAAATTTAATATTGTGTAAAGTGAAAAATTTTACAATTTCTATTTGAAAAAATATTATTCAAATTCTGAATTTAATAAAATTCTTTAAACTTTCTTCTATTTTTTACTAACATAATATTTTCTAACAAAACTCTTACCCGATGTATTTTAAAATGTTGTCTTTATAAAACGTTCTTAAGCTCCCGCCTAGTTATCTAGATTAAATTCAAATTTACCTTTTTCAAGCGCCCTAATGCAGCTCTTAAAAAAAATCCGTCAATAAAAAAAAATTGCTAGAAATTTCTTTGCGACTTAATGAATTTTAAGCATCATTCCGCACCACCGCCAGCCCCGGCTCCCACGCGCCCCAACGGCGCCGTAAACTTTAAATCCGGCACTCTGCTAATCCATCATCTCTTTGCGCGTGGACGGCGCGCGGGACAAAAAGAGGATAAAAAAAGGGCTGAGCTCGCGGGAGCTTGCGCCTCCGCGTAGCCGCGCGCTCGTATATACGCGGAGGGCGCGAGCCATTTGCGCGCGGCAGCTGCGTCCCCCGAGCGAATCGCGTGGCGACACTTTGTTTTAGCGCTCGTCCGCGCGGTTTTGCGCTCCTTCCCGAGGCACCCCCTTTTTATCCCCCGCCATCATTGTCCTCCGCGGAGGCGTTTACGTCGATTTTATGTAAACGCCCCGGCGAAACGGCTCTCTCCCGCGCGGCTCTCGCGCGCCTCCTTTGTTTTTCTTTCTTTTTCGCCGAGCTTTTTCCACGCTTCCAACCCTCTTTTTACCCTTCGACGGGCTCGAGAGGCCTTCCGCCCTTGCGCCTCCGGCCTTTGTGATTACGGGTCCCGGCGGTCATATTTTCAGGCTCGAGTCCTTGTAATCTATCATTTTGTCAAAAACAACGCGCGCGTTTCTTTCCGAATGACTACCACCTAGTGTCATCGATAGCATCGAATAGAATTTACCTGTGATTTTTCGCGTGACGAATTTAATGAAAATCGTGTCCCCGCCCCTGGTCTCTCTATCGTGCGCTATTTGTAAAGGACGCCAGCTTAACCCACACCCCCGTGGAAATGATCAAAAGGATTGGAGCTGGAGCCGCGCTGCGGGGTCGGACAACAACGCGAGACAAAGGTGAATTCGCGCGAGTCGCCGAGCAAACGATGTCTACAAACCGAGGGTGGCGTGGGTGGTTGGAGGAGGGAGGCGGGTGCGCGCTTCGAAAATCACGAGAGCAAGGAGCCGGAAAACCTCCGATGACTCCGCTCGCCGGCCTTGCCAGTCTCCAGGTTTTCTCGCGAGTTTTCTTCGCTTCGCGTTTCGCTAACGATTACGCCGGAGCAGGCGCGCGCCGCCTTTGAGGCGTCCGACGAAAAACGCGCCCGAACGAAAGGAGCCGATGGCGCGGGGACTGGGGCGGGGGTAAAAGGAACTCGCGCGCCAAGGTAATTCACCGCGCAATTTGTACGACCGTAATCGCGATAATTGGCCGGGGGTGGATGAAATTTAAACTTTTTGTCCGTCTCGGCTGGAATTGAATTTAATTCCCGGCGATAGGTCTTGCGGATAATTAACTCTTTCAGTGTGCCTCTACTTTTAATTTCTTTTAGATTAGCTGCAAAAGTGGCTACTGTGGTTGCTTTTCAAATGGTCGTCTTGAACGCACATAGAAATCAAAGTTCCAATGTAATAGCGGTGAGAGATCGATTTTTTCCATCTTCAAAAGTAAAGGGCTTTTACGCGGAAAGTAAAGGAATTACAGGCTTAGTTTTCGTTCTGACTTTCTATTAATATCTATAAGGAAGTTTATTAAGACTTGTATTTCTATTCTATTCAGCTATTTTAAGCATTGGCATTTTTTATTTAAACCATCGATTAAGGTCGATATCATTTCATGAAAATTGCAAAGTCTTTGCAAAGCTATTTATAGCTTTATTGTTGGTTAAAAATTTTTTCAAATTAAAATAAATACTTACAACAACGTTACTGTAAAGACATTTAATACCTA
The DNA here is from genome assembly GCA_035586675.1 of Eurytoma californica. Lineage (NCBI taxonomy): Eukaryota > Metazoa > Arthropoda > Insecta > Hymenoptera > Eurytomidae > Eurytoma > Eurytoma californica. Next base: position 22,359,428 of record JAXIUT010000037.1, on the reverse strand, counting down.
GCATTTTATAAAATAATATAAAATAAAAAATAAATTTCTTATTCAGTCGTTCCATTTCTTAAAGAAAATGGATTGCATTACGAATTCTCAGCTCGATTGTAACAATATCTTTCTCTTCGATTTCGTTTAATATTAATAAGCGAGACTCTTCGTGAACCAAACAAACGACTTGAATCAGTTCGCTCGACGAAATTCAGTGAAATATTAAGAGAGTGTGTTTTTGTCATGAGCAGGGATCGAATGGGCCGGGTGGCAGTAACGAAGGCCTGACCAAGCAGCAGCTCGAGCTAATCCAGCAAATAATGCAGCAGACCCAGCAGCAGCAGCAAGTCACGGTGCAGTCGCAGAGCCAGACGCCGCAGCAGCAGACTACTAATGGGGCGACGGCCAATGGTCAGGTCCAGAAGACCGGGGCCAAGCCCATCATCAAATCGACGACGACGATCACCGGACCAGCAGCCAACGCCGTCGCCGCAGCTGTCGCCGCGAACCGGTCCAGTCCGAAGCCGAAAGTCTGGAACCACGCGCAGGTGAGTCTAATTGTACTTCACTAAATACTGCGTCGCGTGTCCCTGAACTTTACTTCTCCATTATTACTTAAACATTTGTACGAAGCAAATACACCAAAATGTTCCGAATTTCAAGCAGTAATTTTTTGGAGCTCAAATTTGTTTTCGATATACGTATGTTGTACATTATAAATTTCTAATAAATTGGTAGGTCACCTGAGAGCATTCTTACCCTTACAAAAGAAACTTCAGAGTACCTATCATAAAATCAATGTTCGGTTCAGTGCGGTGCCGTTTTATCATCTCATCGGAAGTACCGGTTGTCGAAAAAGAATCCCTCGTTTTTCATTGACCCGATTGGCAACATGCGCCATTCGGCTTAAGATCCCGCTCGTTCGCTTAAAAGGGGCGCACGCGGAAAGTGGCCGACGTTCTTTCGATGCGATAAGGGGGCGAGGAGGGGGAGGGGCGGACGCGCAACGAGAAAGCGTTATCGCGACTTTAGAGGAGGGCCACCGAGGGAATAAAGTTACGACTGGAGAACCCGCTTCCTTCCGCCCTTCGCAAAGATCGAGTCGCAGGAGATATGACGGACGCCCTCGTCGCTTTCATCATGCCTGATTACTTCGTGCCGCTCTATCGGCGCATTATCGAAAGTAGTAGCCGCGCGGGTCTTCCCCGCGTCGCACATAAACTTTACCTTTTTTTTCAAAATTGGATCTAGCTTTCCGACGCTGTCCATTAATAAAACTGAAAGTACAAAACGAGTTTGGTGAAGTCTATATTAAACCGTCATTCCAATGGTAGCGTAAAATAATTCTATTTAGAATAAGGCTAACGTTAATTAGTGGGACGTAAATTAATTGGGATATATGGCCTGTAAAAACAAAATTTCAATAGAAAACTTCAATCTGGCAGCACAAACATTTTAATAAAATGTACGTGAAAAGAAGTGGCGAGGTAGGCGCCGTTGAAAAATCCGCTTAATTATTTTCCGAGATCGCGCGGTCCCGGCGAAGAGTCAGCGCGGAAGGGTGAAAGAAAAAAAGAAGCGCGAGCGGGGGCGGGGTACGAGCGAGGGATCGATATTGCACTCGACGAGCGAGAGCGGGTCTCTGAAATCCAACTGACATTTCGAGTCCGTCCGCTTCGCGTCTCTCTCTCTCTCTCTCGCCGAAGGGATTATAAAATCGCGCTCGCTCTTTTACCTCGTCTCCTGTCCCTTTTACGGCTGGATTATGAACCGGGCGACTGATGAGATCGTATGACTCGCTAATTGCCCTCGTTCCCCTTAGTTTATTTGCTCGTCTCGTGCTCCCCTGCCTCCTCCACGAGCGAGAGCTGCTTTACCTCGTTATCGAATGTCTCTCTTTGGTGCACTTGTGGAATCCCTCTCACCCCCTGCCTTTTCCTCTAACGAAGTTTAAAATTTCGAGGTATAACACAGGTCGGAGCTAATAATACGGCTGGGAAGTACATTCCCCGCGGGCGTTGCGCGCGACTGTGATCGGAATTCTGCACGTAATCTCTTACAGCGTGAAATATTACGTTTTCTGCACTTACCTATTTTTAAAGGCTCTTTTACATTACTTTTTTTGAATTATATATTATAAATAAATTTTGTGTTTTAATATTTCATAATTAATTATTGTACTTAAATATTTTTAAATTTTTTTAATTTAATTTTTAATATTTTTAAATATTAAAAATATTTCTAATTAATAAAAATAATGGAAGAATATATTTAATTTGAGGATACTAACTACCAATTTATTCACGGGAACCATTACAACGTTTTAATTATACCTACAGTTCTATTTTACAATTATTTTTCATTTTTTTCATAAATACGCACAATTCTCTATTATTCATTCTAAAATATTAAATTAATTAAAACCTGTTATTATTTCCAAAGTAATGAAAAATAGAGAAAGTAAACAGTTAACTCGTGTACCCCTTTAAGCACTCGATTTAGAGACTTAACGACAATTCCCGTAAAAAAAGAAAACAAACTATAAGCTCAGCGCGAGCAGCGCCCGCGAGGGCCGCGCGCATTTATCGGCGAAACAAAAGTTTCCCGAGTGTCCCCCGCGCTACTTTAATAAAGTACATCCTCCACCGTCCGCATATTTACGTTGCATAAATTAAGCGACGGCCCTTTTACGTTAACCGCCTCGTAGTACTCCACTTTTTCTCCCCCGCCTCCCCCCGTCACTCATTTTCATCGGGTGTACGCGAGCGCGCGTGCGCGCATTTTAATAATTTCACGAGTCCATCCACGAGCCCGCGCGCTCTCCTCTCTTTCTCCCCGCATCGTCGCCTTTCTCTTTCTCCTCCCACCTCCCGCAACCGCCATTCTGCACCTAACTTCATTACGTTAATGGCATAATAACCACTGCGGCTGGCAGAGAGCTTATGCTCCGAAACGTCGATGTTCTCTAAACAGTGCGAGAGAGAGGGCCTGCGAGTCGAGCATATATATACATATATGTATTAAGTAAGCGCGGAAGGGAGAAAGATAGAGAGCGAGAGGAGAGGAGCAGAAGCGGCAGATCGATCGATCCGAGGGCATTAATATGTATGAGATCTTGTACAGTGGTAGTACCTATACCCGCGCTGCGCCGGCTCCCTCGAGGAACTCGACACGGGCCCTCGGCCCCCCCTCTCCCGCCCGCCCTTCCTCCGGCTCGCCCTTTTCTTCTTCTTCTACTTCTACTTCTTCTTCGTCCTCGTCCTCGCTCCTGGCGCAGTCGCCTTCCCGCAAAGTACGCCGGAGAATCAGCGCCCGATTGCTGAACTACTCTCCGGCGCTCTAGATTTTATGCACGCTACTCGCTCTCATTCGTCCGCTTGTTTATCTTCTTCCGTAACTCGAGCTTTTGCGGTGTTTTTCCGCCGCCGGCCTTCAGCGAATGAGATGGGTTTCGAGAAAATCGGAAATTCGGATGGTGTCCTACACGCGGTTATCCTGCGAGTTACCTTAGATGATAATGTTTGGATAGATTTGTTTCGGAAATATTTTTTTTTTTTCGAATCGGGAATGTCTTATTTCGTTTATAATAATATTTATTTATTTCCTTTAACAAAAAAAACTTGAACTAAAGTAGAGTTTATTATACCAATAAGAATTGTACATTTTCCACTAAAAATTTTGAATTTTTTATTTACCAAATATAATAGTAGCAATCTAAAAATAACTTTCCATCAAAGTGACTACGATTCAAAAATTCATGTCAACTAGTTGTTCGTGTGCATTTAATTAATCGCGATTGCAAATGTTTAAACGTCATTGCTTTCATAGCTACTGGAGACATCGATGTTTTAACGGTTTACGCAAACAATCCAAGCACGATGTAAAAATACTAATGTAAATAATAATCCTTTCTTGATGACTACGCAAACCGCCCCCCGCGAATTAATTAAATTCCATTTCTGTTGATTTCATTAGACTCAAATTCAGCTTCACATATCGCTGTTTGTTTATACAATACTAATTTAATTTCAGTTTTGATAACTCGACCACCATATAAATTTATGCATCAATGCAATCAATAGCGTAATCCTTGCTTTACAAATGCGAATACTATGCACACGCGAAAAGCGCATTTTTCCGGTAATTAATTAAACTGGTTTATTAAAATACATATACACAGTAATAAAATCCACGTATAAGTTCTTGTAATTGCGGTTGCCTATCTATAACTATCAAATATTTTAATTTCACATAATCGAAAATTTAATTACCTCGTCACTAACAAAACAATTCTCAGTTCTTCTAAAATGTAATCTAACGAAATAACTTTTTCGGAGATGAGTTCATCAATGTTCAAGTCTTACGCGCGTACATATGCATTTTCATGATCCGCTGCAGACTGTAAGAGGAATCTCGGTAGCCCTTTTTCTTTTGATCGCGCACAATGGCACTGCGAGGAGTAAACGGCTTGACCGCGTTGGCAGTCACCGACGAAAAGGGGGGTGGTGGGCCCAGGCGAGCGTCGTTGCGGCTTCGATCTCTCACGCAAATTTCCAGCCCGTGAAATTACAGCTCGATTCGCGCGGAGCCGCGAGCAAGTTGGCCAGACCGCGCGTGCGGTCGCGCTCGACGTTCGCGGGGGGTGGGGGGGGGGCGGATGGGAAAAGGGGGAATATTTCAATATGCTCGCGCGAGAGAGTCGCGCGCGCGCCGAAGACAAATATTGAATTTTGGCTCGTCGATTTTGCGGGCGCGCACTTAAGACCGCCGGGGAAACCCATCGACTCGTCAATTAGGGGTGGGGCGGATCGCGAATTCGTGATTTTGCTCGCGCGCGCCCGTACTTTGCGCAGCGCGTGTAATGCGACGCGAAGGGACCGACGAGGCGGAAGATTGATCGCGGGAAACGCACTTATTGGCAGATTGTTTTACGGACGGTGCATTGAGAGGAGTATTTATTACGACGGGGTGTATTTGTTGTCAATCAATCGCGAAGCGCGAAAGCACTGCTCGTACCTCGCCAACACGTACGTATCTATAATATATTAGCAAAAAAAAGACAGTTTAATCTGCGTGATGTACATACCTTGTTCTCGTTGTTGATTGATTGGAATGAAATAATATGCTTTTAAAGTATCTCTTTAAAATTGCACTTATGGATACAAATATTTCAATATCAAGTCTATGCAAGGAATTGTTATTATCTTATATAAAGCATATTCGAAGATAGAAAAAAAGACTGACATATAATTGAAAATGAAAAATAAGTATAATTCAAGGCCACAATATTTTAATGCAATAATACGCCGGTCTCCATTAGCAAAGGACATAAGGAAAATTCATTGACAAATAAATGGAGCTCTGTGCGGGAAAGCCAGGCGTAAACGCCAAAAGCACTAGGGGCGCGGTGCACTTATAAGGGCCCAGGGACATCTCGTGACTCGTTTACCTAGTCATTAAATTTACCACTTCGCGCCAACGAACTCACCCCTTCTCATCCCAATAGGATCCAGCGAAATTTCTCGGCGGTGCATACGCTTGACCCTCGTCTTCCTTTTCTACCGTAAACCGTTAGTGCAGCCAGGAGGATCCGCCGGCCGTTTTTTACGGCACGCACCGTTGCGCATCCTAATGAAAAATTTGCGAGTGCGCGCATAAATTACGCCGACGGGTGGGTGGAGAGCGCAAATACGATCGGCATAATGGATAAGAAGGAAAACGATATCGGAGAGGGAGGGGAGCTGCAGGAAAAAAAGTTTGGCATTAATATTTATGCGGGCTCTCAAACTTTCAGCGGCCAAATTAAATAGAAAAGTCGTCCGCGGGCGAGCGCAGCGTTGTGCGAAAACTGGCACGAACTCGCGGGCCACTTTCGTAAATCATTCGCTAAAGAGAATTATTTATTACCCGGGAAGCCGCTGCATTTGCGATCACTTTTTGAGAATTTTAGATTTATAAAAGAGTTGTGACGCCAAAAGAATTCATCGATTATCAATTTTTTTTGCATTTATTTTTTATCGAAATTGTAAAGTAGGAAAAAACATTAAATCGATTAAATAAATAATACAAGACTGAATTGATAGTATCAAAACGCATAAAAAAATGTAAAACATATTTTTTTGTTTTTGCAGTCAATGTCCCGAGAGTTTGTGACATCGTAATCACTAAAATTTTGACTATTAACTATTGACTATTGACTAAATTTTGCTAATGATCCTACGAACTTTCTCTGAGTTTCGAAATAATTTCGTAACAAGAGTTACATTGTCATTAACCTGTTATGAAATTATTTTAAAATACTTTATAAAAGAAGATAGTAAAGGAGACTAACTTATGTTTTGCAGATGAAATATAGTAACTTAACAAAGTTAAATTTTTATTGCTTAATTTAAATATAACAGCTTAAAATACTTTTCTGATATTCGATTAAATTATGTGACATACATTACATGATATACATTATGCTTTCTTTCTAACTATAATTTTATTATCGCAGGAGCTTTTGATGAATTCACTTACAACTACTTTGATAAAGTTATAAATCGCAGGATTTATAACTCATTTTATGATTATTTTTATGTATATATAATTTTCCTAACAAAAGTGAACTTTCCATCCCAAAATAAAATATTTAAGGTAATCATTCAACATTTAATATATCTGTCACACCTACGCCTCACAAGCCGTCAGTGAAAATTTCTAATTTCATATAATAAAAGCCACCATTCATCTTTAACTTCACCTCGGGCTTCCGTTCGAAAGTCTCCCCCTCATATCGGCGAAGAGCACGGCACGACGCGTGATAAATTCCCCTCCGCACCCTCTACGAGAGACCAGCCACCTCCCGGCGGCTCCGCGCCGAAAATAGGCAACGGCCTTCTCGCACTTTTAAATTTCAGCGCCCGCGTGGGCGTGGAACAAAGGCCCAGGCGCGCGCGGAATAGCAACGCCGACGCGATAATAACGGGAAACAATACGCAATTCCGCGCTCGCGCACATATACATGTCGCGCCTTCTCCCTCCGCCGGAGAAAGAGAGGTAGCGCACACGGGGGAAATAAGAATTACGGTCGGTCGTTACGGGGCCGCTTAACCACCCGGTCGTTTGCACTATCTTAAGTTTATGTCGCTGCGCGTTTATACGGACGCGCTCGCATCTGTTGCCCGTTTATATAGGCGGCGACGTCTCTCTTTCCCGTCGCGCCCTTCATTCGGCGAGCTCTCACGACCACCCCCGCCCCCGCGCGCCCTCGGATATTAAAAAGCCCCGCGTCCCTCCTACATCATCCGCGCGAGATTGGGCGTCATCGTTCACGCGGGACCGGCGAAAATTCAATTTTTGCCCGGGGCTCTCCCTGCGATCGGCGCACGTACGCCTCCTTTTATTTCGGAGCACTCCCCCACCCTCCGCCCCCCTCCCCTACTTCCGAGCGTGCTCGTCGCACGGATTCGGGAACGGCGTGAATTCGAGGATATCTTTATCGGCGGGCATTAGGTCGCTGATAAGTTTCTCGAGATGGCGAGCAGATCGTGGAATATTGAAATTCTGGGCTTGCATTCTATCGCCTGCGAATTGGGCTGTTTGTATAACTCATTTCCACCAAGGTAAGCGGTTATACGATAATATCTCGAATTCGCTTTAATGGCGAGACTATAAATGCACGAAGTCGATCTCTAGAGCAGAACTTTAGCTGGAACTATTACGATTCTTGAAAAGATTTAATTAATTCCATTTTGGATAAGAATAAAATTGGAAACAATCATTTTTCGTATTTGAACTTTGAAAATTTTAACAACTGGAATCGCTCTTTGTAACAGCAATGTATAAGTTAACTGTCTAAAGTTGAATAAGTGAGATTTCACTTAAATAAGTGAATAGTCACTTATTTAAGTGAAATTTCACTTATTCAACTTTAGAGGAAAAGTTAGCGTACAGTACAAAAGTATCTCTCGTACCTTTTGAAAACAGAAGGCAAAACTAGAATTCGCGATCGTTGAAGTACAGAGGCGAGTACACCACTTTCATCCCGTGAGAAAAAGGCGCGATTGCCCTACATATCATTGTTCGCGTTCGCATGGATAAAACTCGAGCCTGATCGCGTCGCATCAAGGCCGCTGGCATTTAAATGCTCGATTAGCAATGCCGCGTCTCCACATCTTCCTGGGCGGAAGAATTTTCGCGCGGGAATGTCAGTCCGGTCTCATCCCCCCAACAAAGGGTTGACAGAGAGACGTATATGTACACGCATCGCGCGTGTGCGTGCATATATGTAGAGAGAGATTGGGCACACCTAAAAGAGGTTCGGATTGACACGAGGCGACTCCCGAGTCCGCTGGGGGCCCCCCCGAACGTGAAACAGGTTCACTCGGCCAACGAATCTTCCCACAGTGTCGGCCGGACACTGGCCCCACCGGGCGACCGGTTCGCCGGAGACAGGTCCCCGGACCCCCAGTGAAGAGTCGCGCGGCCGGACCCCCAGCGAGCCGCGATCGCCACTACGGGGCGGCTTATCCGCGCCGCTTGACCAATGGCGCCTCGCGCGCGCTGATTTCCGGGAAGCCCGGGGCCAATGGCGGCGCCTCTTCCTCTTCCCCACTGGCCCTTTGTCGACTTTTTCCTCGCCTTTTCCGCCTCTCCCACCGGCGAGCGCGATACGTTATGAATACGTTAGGCCCGATAAACGCGGGGAGGTGCGCGAAAAAGAATTTCGGCGGAACTCGAAATGCGGAACTAAGAGCCGCGCAGCTGCCCGTCTTATCGCCGCTGATGTCGCCCTACCCAGCGCCCCGTCCTTCACCGTCGACTTTTTTTTTAATAAGTCAATCTCCCGTCTTATTTGTCTTCCTCGATCTTCTTTTTTTGCGCGCAGCGCCCAACGTCCGCATCGCACGGGAGGGAAAACCTTTAAAGGAAGAGATAGTTGTTCCGGCTTGGGATTTAAACGAGAAAAATGCTAATACGGGAGAGCCGCGCTCGTGCAGGGCGGGTAGCGAAAAACCGTTATTGTACGCATCCGCGCCCGTGTCGCCGCCTCGTCGGCCGCTAAATTCCGCCGGGACTTTTCTTCCTGCGCGAGCGGTGCTTTTTACTTTGTTGTGTTTTTTTTTTTCAAGCGCGCGCCGCGAAACGATATCGCGCAACGGCGAGCAGAAAAACTCGTATCTCGCGGCCGGGGGCGGGGAGACAAATTACTCCCGCGCGCGCGCAAAGTTGCGCTTCCGTCCGTTGCCGGTGAATAGAGCGCGCGCCGCGACTTCGCGCTGGCCTAGTTTATGCCCACCGAAATATCGCGAGTGGGAGATTTAGGAGGGATTTGGTTTCGCTTTTTATTTTTCTCTTTTTTTTAGTTATCCGTCTGCTTTGTTGATAATGATAAATTCGAGCGGAAATTTATTTCCCGCTTTCTGTTACCAGATTGTCGGAACAAGAATTAGTAATATAGTTTTTTCCATCTATTTAAATATTCAGAATGCTTAACATTAACAAGCGAATAGGGCGCATCCGGATTATGATAAAATTATTAAAAATATTTTCAAACAGCTTTTATCGTAGTCTGTTTAACAGAGTAGCTGGATATGATATTACAATATGCTCTTTCAATGATGTCCAACGTGAACTTTCATCTTGAGACTTTAAGAGTTTTAGTTTATTCGTTTAAGAGAAATTTTGCCCGGAAAAGCTCACCGGTGGACAACAGCAAACTAACTTATTCCCCTATCATCAATATTTTTATTTATGCAAAACGGCAAGAGTCGAGCAAAGTTGCATTATTGTCAAAGCTTTTGCTTCTCCTGCAAGCTGAAATTAATGCGCATTACTACCTAACTTGTTATAATATTCTTTTAGTTTACATAAATATTTAAAAATAATATCAGTAAATCCTCGATTTTGAATAAACAATCTTTAGCCCAATTAACCATGGAAATCGAACTTTAACAAACTGCAAAAGCTTTCATACAGTGTTCGACGGTTGATTAAGTTCTATTGCATAGCTCCAGGCGCCACAGGAACTTATTAAATCGAGAAATTAATTTCTACGCAATATATTTCGCCGCAATCCTCGATGATTCGTGGAAAACCTCCTCTCCCCAGGGCTCGTATATTTGATTATTTTAGAGCAAAAAATTTCGCGGAATGACATCGGAGAAAAACTAATTAAATCAGGGATGCCGAACTCGCCGATAACTCGAGCGGGCCGTCTTTGTGATCCGCCCGGGCGCGAGCGGGCTCTGCAATATAATTTCGTCGCGCGCGGCACCGGGCGCATAGCTGTCCCCCGGACGTTTGTTTGCGCCGCGCGCCGGAGTTATTGCAAGAATTCGCCGGGCGAAGGCTACGTAATTCGTGGACGCACTCTAATACAGACTCAGGCGGGAAAGGGGGGACCGATGTCGCCGCTCCCGGACAAGCATTTCACCGGCGCGCGGTCGCGTCTCTCTGCCTCCGCTCAAACTCGCGAAATATGCGCTCGCCTCTAATATCGCGCTTTCGCGGAGCGTCGCGACGTCTCGTTCCTCGTCAGCCCTTGTCGGCCGAATTGTTTTCGCGCTTGCCGCGCGATTCTAGAGGACCTTGCGCTAAAGAGAGGAAAAGTATAAAAAGCCGCGACTTTTGTTTGCGCACCGGCCTCGGGTTTCCAGCCGAGAGACGCGAAACGCACTTGACGGCTGAGACCATCGCGCAAGAGGGTATCGCTTGCTCAACGAGGGGACGGTACTTTCGGTACAAAGACAAAGTTACTTCGAGTGGCTCTGGCTCCGTTTGCGCCGTTTCACGCGCGTTGCAAGCGTAATTTACACTGTCGTAGATCGACGCGCTCTCCGATAACAAAGAATGTTCGGCGCTCGTTTAGTCCCTCGTAAAGCCTTAGTCGAACGAGCATCGTCGAACTGCGCGGATATTATACTCCTTTCCAGAAACCATGTCCACGCCCGCCGCTCGGTTGCACCTTATAATGACGATCGAGGGTCCGACGCAAACATAGGGAAATCGAAAACCACTGTAATGCGCGTAGTCATGTCAGTGCGTCCTCGGATTTACCCGTCACTCGTACAAGCGACTGGCCTTTGCGACTCCTTCATCTTTAGCCAGTGGCGGCGTACGAGGACGGGCGGGCCGCCAATTATGCTCTCGTCGCTGGCTGCGCCGCGCGTATCCGTCGCCGGGCGGACTTTGAACAACGGGAGACGCGCGCGCGCGCGCCTTGCAATCGGATACCGGTATTCACTTTCAAGAGTATTCCTCTAAGAGCGCGCGGCCAGCCGTTACAAAGCAGGCCGAGGCTCGCCTTTGAAATTCTCGCGCTGGCACGTGATTCCCCCCCGGTCTCTTCCAAGCCGGGGGTAGATCTCTTCAAATCGCCTCGTTTCGCCGGCGTGTCTATTGATCGATGATCGACCTGCTTTGGGCAAGTCTATCATTAATGACGATATTTTTGACGAGTCGGGATTTGTTACTTTCAAAAATTTTCAGTGTTAAAGTGTATTTTAAACCTGCTGAAATATTAATAATAAATCCTCGTGGAACTGTATTTATATTCAGTGCACCACTTATATACTTTTAAACAGTGCACTATACATATCATATGCACATCTTATAGCAGGAAAAATAAATTTTTTCCATTTAGTAAATAAACTATTCTAACGCTTTTAAACTGTCATATCTGAATTTAAAGCCACTGCCTTGTTTCCTTTCTATTTTTATACCCATTATCTTATTTTGCGGGTTACAGATTTTGCACGCAAAATACAATTTTATAATAAAAGGTTCGTGGAAAATGTATTACAGGAAACAAAATAAATGGAAAGGATGATAATAATAAAGCGAAGCATGGGATCAGCGGAAAACGTTGCAGATAAAGTTTTACCCTGACAAACTGGCAAAGGCTCGGCAAGCGATTTGGGTTCGGGCTTATCTTTTTCGAAAAAATTGCTGTTGGCGATTTCAAATGAAAAGCATGAAAGGACTTCGCTAATTGGGCGCAACGCACAAAAACATCCTTTATCGTTGCTTTTGACGTTCACAAGAGGGGATGTAATCCTTAAACGTCTATTATAGATTTTTCGACATTTCGAATAACGATTAAATGTTTCCATAAAAAAGATATTATCTGTGAATAACATAAGAGATCAGCAAAAAAAACTTCGTGTACGCCGCATTTAAAATTAACGTAAAAATCATGAATATTAATCTAGCACTAGCTAGTAATCTGTCAGGAGGGATGCGAGAGCAAAAAAATGGAGAAAAAAGGCGATCAGAAAATAATCCATTCCGCCCAGCTCATCGAGAAACGCGCAGAAAATTCCGGCGCCGACACGCACGTCCTTCCCCCGGCGGGACAGCAAAATAGGAAGAGAAAAAGAATAAAAAGTAATTGGAAGCGCGACAGCTCTATCCCCCCCATTATTAAGGAATTCCTCCCTCCCGCGCTCCATTTTACGCGTGAACGGGGGAGGCACGCGCGCTTTTTTTTTTGTTGCCCCCCCCCCCCCCCCCCCCCCATGGCTCACCCCGTTTTTTTTCAATATTCGGATAACCGCAGCAGCAGTGGCGGCGGCGGTGCGCGGGAAATAAAAGTGGGGCTGCCGCCGGTGCTGCGGCTGCTACTGCTGCAATTGCCGCAGCTGCTGAAAATAAACGGCTATCGGCGCCGGGCATTATGGCGCAAATTGTTTGACGAGCCGAGCCGCTGGTCCGAGCAGGCCGCGAAACGAGGCTTTTTGCTCGGCGCCCAGCTTCATTTTTCGCCACTCCCGCTGTCCGTTCAAATGCCCGCTTCAATTATCTTACTTTAAACTCGAGTGCGGTGTCAAAATAGCATGAAATCACTTTTTACGAATAATTATTGATAGTCAATGTTCAATCTATGAATTACGATTTTTCTTTTAAGATTAATTTAGTAGGTTATAAAGACTTTGTAATAATGAATAACTTTTTTCTGGGGTAATAGAATATGTGCAATTAAATAAATTGGTAGAAATCGAAAAAGTACTCTTTTGAAATGGAGAAATAAAAACTGTGAGTTTCATTTGGGTTATCTGATTGAATTCAGTTAATATCGTAAAATTTTGTAGTTACGTTTAAAAGACACTTCATTTTATTTTATCAGTAGTGTGAAATCGAATTACAAAGATTGATACAAGCCATTTCCATTTACACTTAAGTCAAGAGACAAGTTCAATCTAAAATTGGATGGAATGTTGGTGTTAGGACGTCAAGTAAATTAATTGTTCACTATTTTAAGCAGAACAAATCTCAACTTAAAGAAAAAAGTGCTGAATTAAATTTTATTTTAATTCCAAGCTACACAGGCAATTCATATCTTACATTTGTCTAATCCGCACCCGAGATATCCTCCAAGCAATGAACCCCTTCGCATCCTTCGCAATCGACTCAGCCTCGCCAGTCTCCTCAACGAGATAAAAAAAAGTGTAAAAGCAGAAAAGAAATCCAGGATGGAAAATCGTCGGGTAGCGCGCAATTCGAAATAATTCTAGGCGGCTTGACCTCGGCTCCGATCAATTCAAGCCGGCGCTCGTTGCAAGTAACCCCCTTAATTGAACGAGCGCGCCGGCCTCGCTCGCCGCACCCGTAACATCGTCGGTCGAGTGAGTTTAATTTAGCGCCCGCGGCGGATACCCACCCTCCTCGCCCGGCGTCCGCGGCTCACGATTTCGTTTCCTCTCGCTCTCCTCGGGAGATCGAGCCGATAATTATATAATTTCGGCCGGGCCGTTTTCGCGGCCGCGCGCGTCCAGCGGGGGTTTTTATACGGCAAATCCCCGCAGCCCGCACGCTTGACGTGAGAACGCTTCAAAGGCGCATTTGATCGGTGTCGCGTGAATATTGGATATGACGCATTACGCCGGCGGGATTTCGAATTCGAACCGATTGGAATTTTGTTTAACGCCAGCAGCATCACTGTAAGTGGGGGAATATTGCGCCCTCGTCACCCGCTCGCTCCATTCGCATCAGTCCGCTGGTTTGCTGACCGAGTATTAGCTGCCGTTTAATGCTTGTTTACTTTGAACTTATATTTAACGGCCTTATTTTGTTTTTTAGCGACGTAAAATAAAAATCAAAATCTGCATAATTTACTTTGAAAATCTCTCATAAAGTGATAAAGTGAAAAACCACTCGAATTGAGTGAAAACGATTTTTTACCCTTCCATATTATGTCGCTTCCTATTTTTCTAAGCACTATTGGTTAATCCTTAACATTTGAGAGATGTATTTTCTTCTAGCAGTGCGCTATTGTAGATGAAACTATAAGCGCACTAAAAATTTTGCCTCGAAAGTGTCACAAAAAATCGCCGTCGACCCGCGATGCAGCAAAATTCACGACTCTCGAATTTCGAATTTGCGAGGCCGGGCTCCGCGCGCAAATTGGATTTTTCGCTGAATACGACACTTGTCACCGCCGCCACCGCGCCGCAGCAACATCGCAGGAGGCCATTATTAGATTTACCCTTTCGTGCGCGCGAGCGAGAAAACGGGTTCGGGGGAGAAAGAAAGCGGGAGAGGGATAGGTATATAGCGGAGTCGACACGATTTACGGCGGGGATCATGCGAACCCCCCGATGGGACCGGTTCATCTCTCTCTCTCTCTCTCTTGCTCTCTCCTTCTCGCCGCTCTTTCTCGCCCAGCGCGAGGGAAAGTTTGCGGAGATGCGCGCCGAGAGTTTCTGCGGGGGCTCGCGGTTCATCGTTTCGCTTCGGCCGTACGAATGAAGTTTTTACGAGTGCGTTTGCCCGAGCCGCGCGGAAATATAGATTTCCCACGTCTCTGTATTTTTTTTTACAGCGAACGGCTTGGCTTTTCTTATTATTTCCCGCGTAAAGCGGGGTTTGATTAAATAATTCAGAGGAGGGGGTATATGGTTTATGAAAAGATACGACGAATGTTTCGATAGAGTCTTACAACTAATAAAGTTTATTGCATATCAAATGCGGTGAGAAGTTTTGTGGGTGGATATTGTAAAATGGAAGTGTACTTTACTTGAATTGAAACAATGTCTAGTTCTGCCGAAAAATTATGAATCTCTCAAATTTCAATATAATTATAAGTTAAATAGTTTGAATTTATATTTCACGGAAATCACTTTTTAATTAGAGCGGTCTTAATTAACCTTGTATAAAATTAGAAAATTGTTGACTTAATGAGATATTGCTTGAAATATTAAACATAACTGTGACAGTAATTTTGAATTCATTAATATTGATTGAACGTGAAAATTTGATAAAATTTCAAAATATTCCAGTAATTCCGAGAACTGATGCCTTGAAATATTCTGAGTTAAAGTACCATATAAAGATTCAAATAATCTGGGTCAAGTTTATAGCGACACTAAGTACTTCGAGTTCCAGTTTTAAAATTCCCCGGAACAGGGTGAGAAAATTAACAAAAAATAATAGAAAGCAAAGTAGGTTGACGCATGAAAAAAGGCCCCAAGAATCCGGTCGAAATTCTTCCCGGCGAATCCGGAAATTCATCAAAAGCTACACCCCTTTCCCTCCGGCGATCTCCTGAGGAGCAAAGACCACGCGCTTCAACCCCTTTCTTCCTGTATCTTCCGCGGCGGCGGTACGTTTCGCGCGCGACCCCCCAGGAACTGCCTCCGACGATCCGGTCCAGTTCTTTCTCTTCCATCCCCCCCTGGGAGAAAAAAGTCTCTCCTCTCCGGTACAACCCCTCCCGAAAATCGCGAGAAATCCGGACCGCGAGATGGGTGGAGCGATGCGAGGCAGAGGAAAAATGGAAGGTCCGAAGCTTCCTGGGACTCGTAGCGGCCTGGCGGAATTCAGTCGCACAGCGCGCGCCGTGGTGCAACGACAATCAACCACCGAGAGTGATAAGCGTCGACAGTCCGTGCCGAGGAGCACAGCATCGCCGATCTATAAGTGCAGGAGCGAACGCTCGGCTGAATAATTGGGCGCGATCACTTTGCTAATTAACTCGCCGGCGCCTCCGGAACGAAGATTCGCGCGTAATTATCGGCGCTTAAAATTGACTCTCGCGCTTCCGACCGGCGTTTACTCCTCTTTTTTTTTTACTCCGCAGTGCGCCGCCTTTTTCCCCGTTTAACTTCTCTTCTCGTCGCTCGTTCGCGTTTTACATGCTTTTTTTCCAACGGTCGCCTCTTTTCTCCACTTTTACACTCGGCGCGCGAACCGCAAAGTTTTAACGAACGTGCGGGGGCCGTGGGTGGGAAAAAAAAGTTCCCCGTGGAGAGAAATCACGAAATGCGTCACACAATAAGCGCGACTTAAAAAACTTAAAGTTTCAGCGTTAATTACGGTAGCGTCGTCTCAAGTGGATTTTTTCCCTTCCTTTCTTCTCTCTCCTCTCGTTGTCACCGCGACGCCAATAATTAACCGTCCCTTATTAATTTTGTAAGAGAAAAGCGCGATTCAATTTTCATCCCCTTGAACGCGACGCTTTCCCGGTTTCCCCGGCAGTGCCACTGCGCCTCTGGTGCCCGCGGGTCTATCCCGCGGAGTTTGGTCTGTTTAGAGCTCCATCCGTAAAGTGACACCCAATCGAGTGACAAGCCGAGTAAGAAGGTAATGGTCGGAGGATTGATATGTTTGCCGGTCGCGCGATTGCGCGGCGCTTGTTCACGGGTTTCGTGGTGGTAGCGCTACGTTACCCGCGAGTGACATGGACGGATATAATCAGAGCTGGTATCAGCAGCAGCATCATCGTTACCATAACCATCACCATCATGATCACCGTGGCCATCAAAGCCACCATTACTCTCAATATTATCCGCCGGATTACCTCTATCGATTTTCCTTACAGGTAACTTCTTGTTTACGTTGCATCCGCATTTTTTTAATTATATCCTACCTTCATTAACATTTTCGGTTCGAAATGCATTTAACGGATTGATTAAATTATTGGAAAATGCGCGGGAGTTATTTTATTAAATTTATGATTTAACGCGAATTTCATTTATGCACCGCTAAATATAATTCGTTTACTTAGATATTTGATTTAAAATGCACAATTTTCAACGATTTTCGTTCCCCGAAATGGATGACGCACGGCGCAAAGCAATATCCCCGAACGGAAAATTCTGTTTTCATCAAAGCGAGGAAAGAAAGTGTCGATCAAAGTTGAATTTGGCTATATCGGTCGACCGTTTGTCCGCGGGGCATCCCGCTCCCCCGACAACAATCAGCGGTTATATGAAAATTCGTCACGGGCGCTCTTGTACTCGCCGAGAAGAAAAGCCGCGTACACGGTCGCGTCTCTGGGAAAAAAAATGAAAGGGGCGGGGGCGGACGCGAAAATAAAATTTCCCCACGAGCAAAACGCTGTCCTCTTTGTCGCGCGCGAATCCCTCCCCCATTGTCCTGCCACGCGAAATAAAAGATTAATAAAAAAAAAGTGAGTGAGAGAGAGAATAAGAAAATAAGTGGGGGAAGGAAAATTCCCTCGGTATCGGGGCGAGAAACAAAAGTGGGCGGCCGCGCCGGCGGCTCATTATCAGCATCGAATTGGAAATAACGGCCGGAGCGCGCCGGGCGGTAATCGTTATATTGTCGAGGCCTCGCGCGCGCTCTCGGGCCGGTAATTACGGCGCCGCTGCCGTCGCATTATAATAACGACGTTGCAGCAGCGGCCCGAGCCGGCGGGCGTGGGCGGCTGGAAAATGCATTTCCCCGGATGATGAAAAGCGGCGCGCTCGGCAAACACGAGCCGCGCTGCTAAACAGCAATGGTAATTCGCTCATCGACAAAGGCTTTTTCCGGAACAATAAAGTCCAGCCTCTCCCTCCGCGAGCGCCCACCCGCCCGCGCGCGCGCTTCATTTATATCGATCGAGGATGGACTCGCGCGGCCCACGGCGTCGCGACAACAATCGCCGCGGAGCGCGCTCTTTCTGTCGCGCGCGCGCCCCCGGAATAACCCGGAGCAGGCCGGATGGCTCGCTTGTTCGAGGAAGCGCGGAATCTGCCAATGACATTAGTTTACCTTTGTTGTCCTTTTAATAGCGTCGCGCGCGG
This sequence comes from Eurytoma californica, assembly GCA_035586675.1. NCBI lineage: Eukaryota > Metazoa > Arthropoda > Insecta > Hymenoptera > Eurytomidae > Eurytoma > Eurytoma californica. The sequence goes on along the minus strand of JAXIUT010000037.1, from coordinate 22,341,435 downwards.
CCATTCTACGCCGTGTATACGACGGCGGCCGGAGGTGCGCACAATGCACCCTCCTCCCCGACACCCGCCCCCACTCTCCATCGACGTTGCTCGCGCTGCTTTTATGTTCGAGTAAAATGCAACGAACTAACGATTCTTCCGGGAGCTCCTTTATATTTTTTTTTTTTTTTTTTTGTGTTCGGATCTCTTTTTTTTACCTCGTTCGCCTTGTTTTTTCAATGCTTTGACGAGATTCGAGGCGAATTTTCATGAATAATTAGCAACTTTTGCTCTCGAGCTTTCGATGAAAGGGAGCGAAAAAAGGAATTATTTAATTAATTCGTCGCGAGCTAAAAAATTATTTTTGCGAATTTCTGTTGGTTTTAATTTTAACGCGGGGTCTTCGTTACTTAAAATCTTTAAGTAGATGAATACATAATTGAATTAAAAGCTTCCTGCAATCATTTTAATTAGTTTGATTTATCGTACGACCTCTACAATAACTTGAAAATGAATAATTAGTTACGAAAAAAGAGCGACCGTTTTGCTTGCGAATAATTGTAAGGTTGTTATTGAAATAATTATCGGCAAACAATGTACTTCCCTATTTAAATTTATTCTCGAAGAAAAAGCATATTTAATTATTAAACGAAACAAGTTGTCTAAAAGCAACGGGATCTTCGTTTGAGATGGTTAAGGGCTATGAGTGTTCGGACATGCTCCGCCGAATAATATATTATATCACCTTTGAGGAACGCCCCAGCCGAGACTCGGGGTCCCTCGTTGCTTCGCGTAACACGCGCGCAGTTTAGGCCCGCGTTTGTTTAAGGTTTTGCGAAACTCCTGACGGTAGAGCGCGGCCCCTCGCTCGCTTTGTGTGAAGTAATTAGGCACGTCGTCGACTTTACGGCCGGACGTAAAACTCGAACTTCCAGGACGTACAACGAATATATGCGCTTTCGCACAAGTCCGCGTACATCTACGCAAATGCGCCGGCGAATCTTCGAAAGATGTTGCGAGACTGTCACCGAAGTTCCCTACTTCGCGTCTTGCCAGGTGCATAATTAATCGGTGAAGCAGCGATTAAAGAACTTGTCTTCCTCTCTTCAACTGCACTCTACGACGTGAACAAAATTTCAAATTACACGAATTTTCATCCTCAAATAAAAGTATAAACGTAAGTTAAAAAGGAAAGTTGATTACCAAAGTTGGTGACGGTAGCGGCAGGACCGCAAGCACTCGGCTGTACTCGGGCCCCGCGCTGGAAGCCGGCGCCGGCGGACTATGCGGATAATCCACGGCGTGCGCGCGGCAGCGCCCCGGGGTCCCCCCGTAAAGCCCGGAGATTGAGCGGCGCGCGTTTATGGAGCCCCGCGACGCCGGTATAATTACCGCGCGCGAAACGAGGCTCGCGCCTTAGACGCGAGCACGCGCGCGCGCGCGTAAACCCGCCGGCAGCCGCGCGACCGCTTAGTTAAGCGCAACCCTCATTGTTTTACTGCGCGCCGGGGTATCAGGATCAGCGGGGATGCTCGACTTCGCTTTTTGCGGGGGAATTATGATTTTGCTTCGTGTCGATGCCTGAGAAACGGCGATCCCACGCTAAGAGATATTGCGTTAATCAAGATCGATGAAATTTTTAATTGACTTATTTTAATCCTTTTTTGTACATAAAATGTACTCCTTTATCTAAGTATTCAAATGCGGAAGAAGCTACAAATTAAAACGCAGATGTTGGATAATGAATAAGAATGAATAAAAGACGTCTTGTTAAGATTTAATCTGCAGATTTATAAATTCGTTAGTGTTTAATCCGTTCGTTTTTCGTGACTATACGCTATACCAATGTATTTACGCAGTATCGTATTTCTACGATTTGAAAGATTTCACGTTTTAAACCTCCGAGTCGTCAGAAACTTGTATAGAACGAAATTGCCAGTTTGGCTAAAAAAAACGACGTCGCAATTTTTTAAAAGAAAGAATTATCCTCGATGACATTAGAACGACGACGAATCCTTTTCAAACAAGGGACTTTTCTCGACTCGAGCTCACTTCAGCAAACGCTCCAGCGAAGAAAATGAAACGCCAGAAGTGACTCGCTCGCAAACTCCCAGCTGCTCATCGGCGTAACACCGTCGGCAATAGCGCCTTTACCCGAAGCCCGCCAGCGCCGTCCTCCGCTTCCGCACATTCGGGATCCTTTACGTACATTCCTCGTTCCGTCGTCGATTCTCCGCGCTTCGTCACGAAACCGACGACGTCGGGCCTCCCCGTTGTGGGACGGGCGAAAATTCGGCGTACGCGCCGCTGTAAAATGGGTCGCTGCGCAACGGGCGACCGCGTCCTTTTCCCCTTTTACGACGCTAATTGTCCCGGCCGGGTCTCCGGTGCGCCAGCGCGCGAGCCGCGCCGAATTCCCGGCGTTCCGGCTCCCTCGTCTCCAGGAATTCGTTATTAGCGCTCGCCGCCACCCGCGCCCCCCGCGCGCCCTCATTAAACGGGATCTTGATTAATTACGCGCGGGGGAGGGGGAGGGAGGGAAGCATCGCTTCCCGGCGGTAATGCGTGCGCGCGGACGCGCGTATATATTATTTTTCCAGGGAGATTTCGCCGAGGAGGGGGGGCGAGAGATAAGACGGACCGTCTCCTCGGACGACGAGTCGGAGGGGAGGCGAGGTGGGAAGAGTCGGGAGCGGAAGATTAATCGGGCAAACTCGCGGAGCGAGGGGCGAGCCGCTCGCGGCGAACAAAAAAGAGTTATGGCGTAAACAGCGCAGTTCGCCCGGGTTTCGAGAGCCGGTGAGAGCCTTTCGAGAACTTTGCGCGCTCGTCTTCGCGCAGATCCGAGGGGAGCGGAGGGCCCGCCCGATTGCCGGTAATTCCAAATGGATGCTCGCTCGCTTTGATTTATCGCCGCCTCGTAGGGCCTTTTAATTATTATGGATCGCAATTGTTTGTTCGAACGCTAATGAAGTGAGGTATCCTTCTCTCTGGCGAGTTACCCCGGAGTGAAGGGCCTCAATTATTCGACACTAATTTTCTTTTTAAACTTTTGTAAATCTTTCACTGAATACACATATATTTCACTCTTACTGACTTTAACAAGTACTACGAGCAATATTAGTGGCAAAAATTAAATTTTGTTTCGTGTCAATCCTTTCAAATGTGCTTTATCTTCGTAAAAAGCAAAACAGGGGCAACAGAAAATATTAAGTAACAGTAATTTATAACAAAATTGAAACCGAATAATAACAATAATGGTAACTGAAACGGAGATCTTGATCGTAAATTTTTCAAGCTTTACAACCCCACGGAAGCGATCCCTACATATTATCAAATCTCTCGGCTTATACATACAGAGAAGCCTATCCGTCTCGCACGACACGCCGGGGAGCGAACGAACGCGCCGCGCGCGAAATTCAACCGTGAGGGTTATCGCCGACCTGGGAGCCCTCGGGCGCTACGGGAAGCTCGCGGACACGCCGAGTCTCCAATAATAGCGCAAATGCCGTGGCGCGATTGTAAATTGTGAATTAAACCGCGCGTTCGACCGGCGTGGGAGTCTTGCGCGCGGTCCACCTTTTTAGATGGGGCTGTAAAAAGAACGATCGCTCTGCATGCAAACTGCCGTAACTGACTTATATAGTTAATAGTCGCATCGGTAATCTGTACGCAAATCCGACTGGAATAATTTCGTACAATGAAGTGTACCTAAAAAAAAATATTTGTAAATAAACAGGAAAATTATTATATGATAGTATCTCTCTGAGTTGAATAAGTGAAATTTCACCGTAAAAAGTGAATAATTCTAGCCAAATCTTCAACTTATTCGCTTATTTCAATAAATGGAAGATAATTTCAGATTTTGAAAGAAAAAATACGTAATGTGTGCTTCTTAGGATAATTAAAAGAATGAACTTACTCACTGGTAGCGACTATTTATTTTTCCTCTTCACGAGCCGCTCTCGTGCCGGGGTACTTACAGGAAGCTGCCTGTGTATACAGAAGGGCCAGGAGCTCGGTGTGCCGCGTGGGTGTATACACGTAGGCTGCCGGAGCAGAAACCCGCGGTTTCGCTCTTCCTCGAGGAGGAGGCGGAGGCGGCGCGGGCGGAGGTAGAAAGAGAGAGCGAGAGAGAAAGCGGAAGGGGGGGAAGAGATAGGGCAGTAAATGAAAGTGCGCGCCGGCTGAGAATAATGCGGCCATTAAACGCGAGCACAGGCTCTCGCTCGCTATCTTTCTTACTATCGCTCTTTGCATCTATGCTCCGCAGCTCCGTGCAACCCACCCCTTCCCCCGTCCCCGCTCCCCTTCATCCACCATCCCCCTTTAGGAGTCTGTGTAGTTTTTGTTTTTGCGAGCCTGTTATTACTTGCTTCCCCGTATTAACTGACGTAATATTTGCGGATTTTTTTTCTCTCCTCGAAGGATTATTAAATTTTCAGGCCCGCTGATTAAAAGACACGGAGGAAAATTTACTGAGAGCATGTTTGATTAGTGCGCAGGAAGAAAATTGGGTCTTGATAAATTTGGATAATGTAAAATAACACGATAGGAAACGAGAAAAAAAGGAGATGTTTAAACGGGAGGTGATATTTCACGATATATAACCGTTTTTTGTTATGATTTAATTTTCTTGTACTGTACGTTAGAAACTCTCAAGAAAATTTATTAAACAATCATTTAGAATGCTAATAGAATATAATTGCTAAGAATAATTTATTGAAATAACTTGAATACAAGACTTGAATATAACTTGAGTATAATAGAAATAATAATGCTAAATATCATTTTTCATTTTTACAACATAAATCACTTTAGGTTGGTATATTAAAATCAACGTTATTCTAAATCGATTTGTTCTGGTGTTGATATCTTCATGATTTAACAAATTGTACTCAGCCAGTCCCCTTTAAACCGGTCGCCCCGAAACGCGTCCCTAGCGTGCTCGATAGGGTCTCGGGTGAACCCCTCGCAACTCGAGGCACACCAGCCATCCTTAAAAAAACCCATCCATTAAAATAAGACAAAAACAAGCCATTCCAATCGCCCGCTCAAACGCGCCAAGCCGCGTCAACATCCTCCACGGCTCGCCAACTAGCTTCCTGAATTTTCGCAAGACGTCATTCGGCTCCCCGGCATCGTCGCATCGTCACGAGAAAGAAAGGCGTTCCACTGAGGAGGCGCTTCCGCACGGTTCGTTAGAGGGAGGCAGTCGCGGCGCGAAGGAATCCCCGTAAATTGGCAAGGATAATGACATTGCGAATAACGTCCTCGTTGTCGCGAGCGCGCTACCGTGTTTTCTCTCCCGCCTACGCGTGCGCTCCCTTCTCCCCTCCGCAGCTTCTTCGCAGCTGCTTTGTGCGAGCCCGGCTCCGCCGCCCCGAGGTGTGTGCGCCTCGAGCAAACCCACCACCGTCGGTGTGTGCGAGTTTTGTTTGATGCGCAAAGGGGCGCTCGCACGGAAAAGTGCGCGGTTCTCATCCCGAGAGCCGAGAAAATTGATGAGGAGATCCAATCGTTCGGCGTGTTTTTCTCCGTATTTATTTTTTTCGGGAAATTTAAAGAGAGAGAGCGATTTTATCGTTGCAGCGCTTGTTTTGCAGGCTGCACTCGCAGTCGTACGGTAGATAAAGTAATTAAACGACGCGCGCAGTTCTTTTGTGTAATGTAACGTAAATTGTTTTCAATCGAATTAATTACACTTGGATTTCTATTAAAGCGCACCTCGCTGGAGATAAATAATTAGAAGAATTCCCACATTGAGAGTTCAATCCTAAACGTTAATTTATCAATGTCAACGTAATTACCGGTCGCACTGTTTTCTCGCGAACCCCACTCGCTTTCGAAGTTTATTTATTAGTCTGATTCATTGTAACTTTCCAAATAACTCCACTATTAATTATCCCGGCTATTGTACCAAAATGTTCTCCGTTTTAGTTTTGCAACTGCTTTAATAGAATTAACGCCGGCGATGCGCGCCGGAGGAAACGCCGCATATAGCTCGCGCTGAATAATTTTCCCTTGAAAATCTATAATTAGAGCGAATAAAAGCTGATCGTTCAAACAAAATCACGCTCGCATTCAGCGGAGAATTTATGAGAGCTGGAAAAGCAAAAAAAAGCCAACGCGGGATGAAAGTATTTAAACGAATGAAGAGAGGCATCAGAATGAAGAGGTCGCATCGTCGCGTAAACGCGGGTGGATGCCGTCGCGGGGAGGAGGGGGGAGGAGGAAACGAGCTAAGATAGAGGAGAGCGAGGGCGAGGCGAGAGAGAAATGCTCCTCGGAAGAAAGGAGAGATGAGCCGGTACGCAGCTGTGCAATTAGTGCAATTGTCAAGTGAGAGACGCTTCGCCTGGCGCATCTCTTATCTCCTCCGTTTTCTACGTTTTCTCCGGGCCCCGGGCTTTTCCCTTATCTCGACACCTCGAGGTCGCGCGTCGAGTAATCAGTAAAGCGTAAATCTACCCCCGGGACGCGCGCGACGAGTTTGTTACCGCGGCGCTCCGAGGAAACCGCTAGGCTCCTTTCCGCCGGTGCGGACGACGCCGCGCTATTAAAATTATTCGCTCCGTGACCATTGCGATAAGGAGTAGTGCGCGTTGTCGCGGTGCCTCGCTGCTACGGTCAAGACATTGTTCCTCCACGATTTCTGCTTTTATATTTCAAACCACGCTATCGATTTTATTTCATACTTTTCAACGGTACCTAAATTTATTCGAATATTCTGCACTCATTTGGTAGCTATTCATGTTTTGTGAAATTTACCAAGGAATCTTGATTATTAATTTAAAATCATTGAGGATAAAAAGCTGATTGATAGAAGAGTCTCTAGCGATTGCGTAGAATGATGTAATAGAAAAATAATTATAGAAATTAATTTGTCGCGAATTGAACGATGATTAACAAAATAATTGATAGGAATACTGCTGGTGAAAAAGAAAACTAAGTTTTTGTTACCATAGCATTTTCTTCTCTCCCTATTCCAGACTGCCGAAAGTACTACACGCTACCTCCGTGTAAATAGACTCAGCAATTTCGAGTGCAAGTCCAACATAGAGCGAAACGCGCCCGGACTCAAAATCGATAAGCTCCCCCTGTATTCTTCGAACGTGAGGTACTTGCCGAAAGTTCCACGACTTGAATTGGAAAGCTGACAAATAGCAATGGAACGTGTAACGAGGGAATCTACTTCAAATGCGATTATTCTAATATCATTAGATTTCGCATCTGAGAAGTTATCCGAGGAAGCCCCTTTGAAAATGTATCATACTCTGATCGAACAATGTTGCTAAAGTTTTTCTAAACTGCGAAAAGACTTCAGTTTATGACTTTAATTCGTTGAGTTTAATTAACAAAGGTCAAAGAAGAAAGCGAAAATGATAATAAATTTTTCAAAAATGAACTTTAATCCATAAACTATTCATAAAAAATATTACCAAATTCTACGTAAAATATTCCTAAAGCATTTTTTAAGTATTCAATATCCTTCGAGACGTTCATAAATTCAGTAATGCACTCGCAAATATGCCGACGTAACCCGTCGCTAAAAATAAGCAAACCCAATAAATTCTTGCAATACGTAAAATGAACTTGAAATTTCCGGACCCAACCCACGAAGTCGCGAATCAGGAAGCATATGGAAAGTCGAAGATTTCTCTTCATTTCCCGACTCCGCGTTCACGGGAAGTCCAGCCCTGGACAACCAACTCGATCAAGCCCCGACCGCTGGCGAGGCAAAAAAAAAAAAGAAGCCGCCGCCCCCACTAACGAGCCTCGACTTTTGGACGCGGCGTCTCGCCGAGTGCCGGGGGCGCACACGGTCCGCAACCAGCCGGAGAATTTCCAGCATCCGGCTCCTCCGAATCGCGCACAATTCGAGCGAGCCACTGTGCCGCGCGGCATCGCATTGCCGCGTCGCCGGCGACGTCTTTGTCAGCGGAGCGGTGCGCGCGCGCGGGGAAACCGGAGAAGGGAAGTAGAGAGGAGGGCCGGGACGCGCGCCGCCGACGACTCGAAGACAATGCAATTATTCGCAATTACCGCGTCCGTCCGCGGGCTCGCGGAATTATCCCATTCTGTTTCCATTACTGTGAACGCTCGCCCGCTCTCGCTCCCCGGCGGGTCTCGTATATACGTGCGCGGACGCGCCCTCCGACGCGAGTCTCTCTGCCTCTCCGTCTCTCGCGGTCCCTTCGACGCGACGAAGCCGTGTCTCTCTCCCTTTCATGGCGGTCGCTCGTCCGACGTACGCATGCGGAAGTCGTAATAACGACTCGTGCAACCGCCGCTCGATGGGACTCCGCTTTTTCTTTGACTCCGTGCTTTTTGCCCTTTTATTGTACGCTTTTCCAAAGGCCGATTTTCATGAATCTCTAAAGTACTTTTTCACGAGAACTGTGCAGTGAACTCCATTCTGTTAGAAATCATTGATAAATGAACATTTATTAAAAAGCGCAGCAATTTTTTGATTAATTATAACATGCACAAATATTGAATTGTGCTGATAAATCAATAATAAGTATGACGTTATGCATCAAATAAATTCTTTTAATTACATTTTAATATTATTGTACATTCATTTATTTAAAATCATTACTGTAAACGGTAGAAAACTTAGAAGTCAATAGGCGCTTTTTATAATTTACAATTATTCTTTTAAATTCAAATACACTAAATTATTACTTACTGCAAGGTATCCGCGTCTTTATACGTTTCAATAATTTAAGACAATTAATATAATAATAGCATTTATTCAATAGGAATTTATCCATTAAATAGAAAGTATATAACGAAGTGTAATTTCAATTGCAATGACACTTATTTCTTTCGATACCCTATCAACCCCACTCTTAGCGACGCATCAGTAAATTATAGGATTTTTAATCGAGTGCTCTATTTTAATAAATGAAGCCGTTTCCCGTAATCGGCTTTGAGAATCGTTTTAGTTTATTTCCAGAGGCGGTAAGCAATGAGGAGCGAGGGAGATAGAGCGTGAGAGAAGGCTAAAGTTTCCAAGGAGGCGAACGAAAAGGGATATAGGAGGAGGTTGGCAAGGTGCGCGCGCGCGAGCGAGCGCGAGCACTTCAAATATTCACCTGTAATCCCTGTCGAGCCCTTAATCCTCGGCCCAGTCGCACTTCCGCGTAAATCTTTCAGCTAGTTTGGCGAGTTCCCTCGAGCCTTCTTTAGTTACGAAAACGGACCAAGTCTTGCCCCTCGCCCGCCTCCTTCTCTTTTTGTTAAAAAAAAATGGCTCGCGCTGGCGAGAGAACGCGGGCACTTTGCGCTACCATTCATTTACCTACCTTGGGTTTGCCCTTCTCCTTCGACGTGAAACTTCTTAGATAAGAGGGAAATTAGCTTTTTTCCCCTTACCGATGCGAGCGGCGAATTAATTTTCTTCCTCGTAATATTCCTGAAATTTTTATTTAAGTACCACCCAACTACCTTGAAAATCGGGTTTCTATTTATTTTCGAGAATACCGCTTTCAGCACCCTCGTCAATTATTAAAAGCCTTTTGACGAACAGCTCGGCGTTTATTTATCAACAGGTTAACCGAGACGGGTCGTCTGATTTTTTATTCCGATTCATCTTACATTCTCGCTAAAGAATTTAATAAAATCTTTCATTTTCTCAAATGCTTTTATAATTCCTTCCTTAACTAGGAGAATGTCAGATGTTTCCGTATATTTAGAAATGAAAGAAGCTTAAGGTTTAGATTCTAGCGCCCAATAGTTTTGAAATCACATAAAAAGTTAATATGAAAAACCATAATTTTAACAACACCAATCTTAATTCAGCTTCAAAACTTCTTAGCATTCGGATTAAAAATTTTGATGAAATTGTGAACACAATTTTGATGAAATTTGTGATTCGGAGGTCAGGCACTTTCCTCGTCAGTATTAATTTGGAATCCTTCGCCTTGCAAAGTAATATTCATCAGCTGGGAATAGTTAGCTCTCTGGAAAGCGTCGGACGTTCGCCCGTCAGAAGCAGCGCTTGCGCGCGTCAAACAAATTCGCCCGTCACTTTTTCGCGCCCGGCAGTTTCGGAATAATCCGCGACGCGGCGGCGAGGCGGACGCACATTCCGCGCGCTCCGCAATTTTCGGAAATTTCAGCGGGACGGCCGGTCCGCCGGGGTCCGGGGCGGAGCGGCACTTGAGCGCGAGTGGCCGGCCAACTATGCGCGCCGGTCCGACATTAACATTCAGAAATCTGCAGACCGCAAGATCGCACTGCGGCCGCGGGAGCCCCGTGCAATTTCGCGGCCCGCCGGCGAGCGGATTGCGAGCTGTAAAATTATCGGGACTCCACGGGTGTATCGGCCGGGCTCGCGCGCGGAGCGGTAACGAGCCCGAGCGACCGCCGCTCCGCGCGCGCAAGCAACTTCGCCAACTACTCGCTCGCGCGGCGCGCTGCTAAGTGCTAACTGGCAAGTTATGCTGACATTGTTCTAATTTAATCATACACGCGAGGACCGACCAAGATACCGGCTCCGCCGGCGCGCCCGGAGTTTCCATAATAGTAACTACGCCCGGGTGAGAGGGTGCTGTGTGCGCGTGGAGGGAGAGAGGGAGGCTCTCGCGCCTCTTAGATACTTGGCCCTTCTATAAGACCCCCTCACTAATCCCTCTCGATTCCATCGTCGTCTCTGTGCATAAACGCCCTCCTTGCTAATTGCTCTATCTCTCTCGTCCTCCGCGTCTCTCTCTCTCTAGGCAAAGTACTGTGTCGCCCCTTGGATTTACTCTATTAATTCCGGCTTCAAGCTAAATATTTCCGGTTCATTCGATAGTTCTCTTTATGAAAAAAATTCTCCCGTTCTCTATTTACTAGCAAAATCCATAGCGCTTCGCCCGCTCAATGCCCGCTCAATTTGTACTTTTTTAATAAAATTCAGAAAAATACGTACAATATCAACAAATAATTCCTACTTTATAAAAGAATTTTTTTTAAATCTATATTCTCTTTCAAATAAAATACTATTCATTGTCATAATTGATCATTAATCTATTTAAACAAACACCAAATTCTTTGACGATTCAAAATGTCATATTAAATTCAAAACAAAACGTGTTGAATTTTTTCGACATTCGATCGGATATTTATTCGATAGATTATTATTATATTATGTTTTATTTTTTTTTAAATTTTTATTAGAAGAGAATGTCCTATATTGCTCCCACGTTTTCTAAAAAGAACATTGTAGTATAATAATCGTTATATACCGGATTTGATAAAAAGCATCCTCAAGCAATTTTCAATCCTCGAAGAATTCTCCCCCATGTAATGAAAACTCGAATACTGGAGGGATAATTGAGGCAAGCGTCGTTATCTCGTCGAAATAAAAACAAGAAAAAAAAAATTAGCCTGCGCTTAATGCGCGGCCGGCCTCGGCCCGCGTGTCTCGCGCTCCTTTCTTCTCGTGCGGCCGAGCCCCTGAGCCGCGCTAATGAATGTGCCCGGGCGCTTTTGACGCGGCGGAAAGAGGGATGCGCGAGTCAAGTGGTGCAAGCCGCCGGCGCACTTCTCGCAAATGGCCTCGAAACGCGCGCGATCTTTTGTGCGGGCGCGCACGCAATCCCCGCGTGCAACTCCCCCGCTGCGAGGGTGAAAAGGGGTTGGCGTCTAGGCCAGGGGGGAGGGGGCGCAAGGAGGATTCAATGGGATGTTTACGAATTTTTTTTTCTCTCGCAGCCGGGCGAATCGCTGGCCGAGTGAAAAATTAGCCAGAATCCCCGGCAATTGACTGCGAATGCATTCAGATGCTCCTCAATGCGCCAGGCCTTTGCACGGAATTCTTGGAAGTGTTGCCGTGAATCGAGCTTATTATGAAGGAATCACACTTAATTGGCCTTAATATTTCGCGAGACGTATTCATTTTATTTTCAATCCAGCAATTTTGCGTTCATTTATGCGTTCATAACGAGTCGCGTTTCTATGGCTTCTCCCGTTGAATTTCCGGCTAAACATTTTCATAGTTCTTGAGCGGATGTCTGGAAGTATGACGAAAGCTTTATTTATACTACTTAAAAGGAAATCTGCACTGAGAGCAATATGAGAAACCTAATGTTTATTTCCCTAACAATATGAGAACCTTCGTTTCCAAACTAAAAATACTCCAGTGTAAAATCATAAATTAGTATCAAGAAATTGTATATAATAAACAAGAACTAAATCTGTAATTTTATAATGTAAAAAATAAATTATTATTTCACTTCCGGCAACAGGACATCAAAAATTAAAAACTCAAACTTCTCGAAATCACAAAAAAAGCAGTTTTACTCTTTTACACCTGAAAACAGCATCAGCACTAATTCAAATTCAGCTGTTAATAGTAAGTATGAAGCAGAAATTTCCCGAAAGTGAAATATTTCTAATACGAAACAGAAATTACCTTAGCAATTCTAATCAACATACTGGCCGTGCTCCCCGCGGGCATTTAAATAAATTCAGCGCTAACCGCGAATTACCAGACTCATTCGAAATATGATTATTAGAATCGCGCGGAGTTACCGGAGATCGGGAACGGGAGGGACACGCGCGGAAATATAACCGAACGGTTGGCCCTCTCCTTCCGGCCGCTCGCGCCCGCGCTTAATCCGAGCGGCAGGCAGGGGGGGGAGGACGCGTCCGTAAGTCCCGGGGCTTAACGAGGATGAACGGAGTTTAATTTAAAACCGATGGATGAAAATCGGCCCGATTCGCGCTCACGCCCACCCCACCGGATTATAGGGCTCGGCCCCTCAGGTGTACGCGGGGCGCGCGCACATGCTCCCTGGGCCGACCCTCGACGGCGCGTTGATGCGAGCGGGGCTTTTGTTCGCCCTGGCGAAAATCCCGCACTGCCGCGAGAGGCTGGAGATCGCGAGATCGCCACTTTACGCCGAATCGATCGCCGATTCGGTTATAACGGGGTCCGCGGGTGACTCGATCGTTCTTGTTTAGTGATATGATCGCTTCTTTAATGGTAACGTGTGCAATTGTTTCGAATAGCGTTTGTAAGCTTGCGATAAAATTAAAGCGTTGGCACAGTCGCAAAAATGAATCACTTTAACTTATAATAATAATTCATCTTGGATTTTATTGATGCGGAGAACATCAAAGCTTTTGATGTAAACGTTTCAGAGTAGTGAAAACAAAAATTATATTCTATACCTCAAAAGTAATCAAATTCTAATTAGTAATTAGAATAAATTCTGATTGATAAAAAAATCTATTTGCACATGATTTTCTTAATAGTTTTAAAATTTAAATTAAAACTATTAAGAATTATTAACTATTAATTATTAGAACTATTAACTATTAATTATTACACATGCGCGTAAGTAGGTACAGACAAGTACGGTAAGACACGACATTTAATAAATATTAATTCTCCAGATTTGATGTAAGTCTTCATTGAAATTTCATCAAACATCTTAAGTACCCACTGTGAAGTTCAACAGAAATTTCAATCCGCACAATGAACGCTCATTTCTAATCCTTATTACCGTTACGTAAAAGCAGAAACGCGGAGGAACACGGTGAGCGCGTGCGTGATATCAAAGTTGTCCCGCGTAGAGGAGTGCACAAGGCGATCGGGACTCTCGCTCATTCGCTTTTGTCTAATTGCACGAGGAAGATCAAGAAACGCGGTGCGCGTCTCTCGCAGGCGGGGACGAAAATTACAGCGGGCGCGCCTCCGATTTGTAGTTACCAGCCACCTTCCCTCGTCCTCGGCGCAGTCGCCGAGTGAAGTTCTGACATTCCTGGGGCACAATACGACAAAGAGGAGGAAACGCAGAAAGCGAGTTTCCAGCACGCGAGGGAGGACGAGCTGGAGATCCGCGCGGAATTTTGCCTTGTCATATTATTGTACCTCGCCCTCGACTTCCCTCGCGCTCGATCTTTTTCGAGTTTCGAAGGGCAATTTATCCAGTAGTTGGCATGACGCGATGGTGGGGTGTTCAAATTATTTTTTATTGCGTCTCGGATAAAGTGTTGCTGCGAGTTATAAGAAAAAATAGATTTAAAAAATCGTTGTGTATTATAAATCAATTGCTCTTTAAGTAAAAGGTATCATTTTACATCCTCGAGCAGTCTACCGATCGATTATAACTTTCGCAAAAATGTAAGTCCACTAAATTCGCCTTTATCGGGAGACAATTTTCGACAAAATTTTTCACGGCAAATTTTTATTAAAATTTATTTTTTTTTGCTGCCTCGAAATCAGCGCGCCCAACTCCGGCGCTCGCCGTAATCAAAGGCCATTGTCCAGCCGTGCGAGCCGGGTAATAAGCCCGGCATTCCAGCGCGAAAAATATTTCGATGAAAAACTAATAAGGCCTGGAATTCGCCCGGGACGCGAGTGCTCGCGCGCGCGGCGCACGCGGCAAAGCACAATAACAGTCAAGAATTCGTTATATCCATTTAACATCGGATTCCTCGTATAATGACGCGGCAGGAGCGAGCGGAGAGCGCCTCTCCTTTCGGCCTGAGCGTGAACTCGCGGCCCGACCGACCCCCGCCTGTCGCCACCCCCCTGCCTCGCAGCACGCCGTATCTCGTCCTCTTATTAGCGACGCAGCGGAACGGGACGTCAAAGAGACTCTTTTGATTACCGTGACAGAGAGACCGTCTCCTTTATCTCGCCTTTTTGCTTTTGCCCTCGCTTTCTTCCACTTCATTCGGCAGATTCACGACGAGCGCCTCGTCGAGAGTTTAGACAATGGCTCCGTCGGACGTCTTTGAGAGTCAAGCGCGGACGGCATTTTTTTCCTTCATAAACTTGCCTCGCAGAACGATTCACGGTACATCAGTATTAAAGGTACTCAGATTACTCTTTGAGAGTTTATTAAATTTCATATCAAGAGGAATCAGCGTGAGGAATTATAAATAAATAAAATTGTTCAGTGCAACATCTAAAATGTAAATAAGCTCTCATAAAAAAAAATTTGTTTGCACATTTTCATGAGTGCAGTTCATATGTACAATTTTCCCTGCCTGAAATAGAACACTCGAGACATCTATATGAAATACTTCACTTATATCATTTAAATGAAAAAGTGATTATAGTGACGTAGAAATAAATATTACTTGATACATTTATCGACAGGTCAACTCTGAGATATTTCCCCTGATAGCGAGTTGAAATTTTATATTAACTAGTTTAAGGCTCTAGTTGTTAGGCGTTTAAAAAAGGTTATTTATCGACCACTTGTCTGATTATAATTATAATCAATATTGTTATTAAAATTACATAATTAATAATACCTCAGTTTTCGTACTCGCAAGCTCATAGTTAAAAGGGATAGTTAAATTAATTATCCTTAGTTCTATCAACTGTACTATTACTTTTTCTATTATAGTTATTCTTAAAATAAAATAATGTTTAATTCTTCACCTTTAATCAATCGAATTAGAAAAAAAAACTCAAAAGACGCAATCTCTTGGTTGCAGCAGCAGCAGCAAGCCCAACAGCAGGCTCAACAGCAGCAGGCACAGCAGCAGGCTCAGCAGCAGGCTCAGCAACAACAGCAACAGCAGCAGCAGCAACAACAGCAGCAGCAGCAGGCCATGCAGCCGCAAGCTAACTCGCCCGGCGGCGGGAAGGTGGGCGGCAGTCCGTCACCGGGGAGCAGCGCGTCCCCCGGCGCCGTCGTCCCGGTATCGGGCAAGTCCCCAGCCGAGCCCAAGCCGGTCGAGTGCAATTTGTGCCATCGAAAATTCAAAAATATACCGGCCCTCAACGGCCACATGAGACTGCACGGCGGCTACTTCAAAAAGGTGGGTATAGACACCGCTTTCATTCTTCCGTTCAATTTTAACTTCTCTCGATTTGCTCGGTTCGCGGGAAAGCTTGCACTTTTTGAAAGTAAAGAAATTTTAAGGTCGTAATTAGGTCAGAAGCCGAAGGAGAGTAATTTTATAACGTAAGTCTTCGAGGCGCACGTTTGAATAAGTAATTAAAGTAAATTGCGCGCATGGTCGTTAGACAATTTAATAAATGTAAGTGAATAATTATTGCTCGAACGAACTAAAACACTGGAATTGTCCTTTATCCCCGCGACGGAAAGAAACTTAGAAACAAAGTTTAGCAATCGACAAATAGGGTTTAATGGGGCCGATGTAAAACAAACGGCTCTGCTCTCGCGCGAATTCGAGCCAGCGGCGGCGACAATTTGAAAGAGCGCTAATAGACCCCACCCCCTTGAAAATTGTCATTAATTTCCCGGCAGTGTAGCGGCGGGCAAGACTTAAAACTAGCTGCTGAAGTTCGCCTAACCTGGCCGACTCCCATCGCAATTAAAATAATGGAACTCGCGATGATAAAGGTGACTTAAGCGAAACAGCGGAGAAAGGCGCTTAACAATTAAGGCGAGGGTGGGATGGGGGGAGGGAAGTCGGAAGCTGGAGTTAACGTTCGCGTGGCCGCCGCAACATCGAAATCCATTTTCTCGGACCTCCGCTCGCTCGAATTACCGGAAGGAGCGCGCGCGCTGGAGCGAGAACCGAGAAAAAGACCAACTCGTCATCGTTCCGTCGACTCCACCGTTTTTTTTTTTTTTTTTTTCTTTTCATCGCGCGATCCGCCGAAGCCCATTTGGCCCGTTGCAACGGATTCAGCACTTCGACGCGCCGCCGAGAACAGCGCGTTAATAAGGTCAGAGAGAAATAGAAAGATCAGCGATTTGAGGCTCCTCCCACCCGCAGTTACACCTCGTTCTCGTTCGCTGTCCTTTCCAATCCCTCGCGGGAACTCCCGCGCTATTTGCGCTGATTAAAAATGTCTTAACGATGCCCCGCCGGCCGCGCCGTTTATAGAAAAAGTGCTGAAAGGGTATCGAGGCCTCCCTCTCCTCCTCTCCCGTCCCTCGTTAATTCGATCCCTTGCCTTTCGAGACGGCGGCTGCCGCGCGATGAAAGGAGACAGAGCCGCGGCGCGTTTATAACGGCGAGCCGGGGGAGGAGCGCGAAGGGAGAGATAAGGCGATGATCGAATCGAAATGAATCCATTAACGAGCTCCTCCGCTCCGACTTTACTCCGAGCCCCTGCAGCTGCGAGCGACCGAGGCGGTCCCCGTGCGTGCGGGCGGGAAAAAAGCGGAGGCGGAAAAATCCCGTGCAAACATTGTCTCGAGGCTCGCCTCCATTATGCAGATTGAATCCGGCCGGCCGAGCTCTCCGCGAGTCGTAGTGCGTTTCACTATCCGTCGGCGGGAGAAGGTAGCCGGAAAGAGAGGTAACGAGAGAGCGAGGGGGTGAAAGTGGGCACGACCGCGAGTTGGCGCGCGTGCGCGATTTATTGAAAAGTTTGGATGGTCATCCAGTGGGAAATTTGGATTAATGCACGTTTCCGGGGGACTTGGCTTGCTTCCGAGAGCAAGCTTCGATCCGAGGATTCTTTCGAACGTACCTACGCCACTTTTCTTCGCCGCAAAAGCGTCTGTATGCAGGCTAGATGACGCGTTCAATAAACGACCTACCGAGTTGTGAAAAATATTCGAGATCGACAATGCAAAATGTACGACGGAAAAGATCTCAATTTATTCCTGACGCGTGAGCTTTACGCGTACTTTGTATACAGTAAAAACTGAAAAAAATGTAACGTTTTTATCGGCACAAAGCTTCCTCCGTGAAAAATAACAAAATGGAAAAATTTCGAAATTTCGCGAACATTCTACAACGAGCCGTACCTCCGGAAAAAAATATCCATAAGCCCCGTTAATTTCCAACGGCGTGTCAGAGGGAATTTCGGTGTGAGCCGAAATTCACGCTCGCCCCGCGGCGGGTTAAAATTTCGTTCGCTCGTGCGCGTCCTTAAGTAACGGCCGCGCGCGCTCGGTCCGTCCATTAGTGGCGGCGCCGATGAAAACATTGGCTTACGGCCGTTGCGGCCTCCGCCGAAATTCCCGGCCGCTAATGCTCGCCGCGACGAGCGAGCGCCCGCCCCCTCGACGGCTTACGGGGGCGCGCACATTAGACGCGGGCCCGCGTACTCATCGGCGGCCGATTCCCGATAATTGGAAAGCGATAGTGCGACGATCGGCGCCGATCCTTTATCATCGGGGCGCATTCATCGCGGCCTGCCCGGTATTAAATCTCCGTTCGCGCGAAAGGCGCGCGCGCGAGGGGAGGACGGCGGCAGTCGCCCTATCAATTCGCGTTAGGAGAGACGAAGCGAGAGAGAGAGGGGGGCAGAGCGGCGAACGGGTTCGACCAGCCGATCAATATTCATGACGCGCGGGGGTGGCAGGCAACGTCAAAGACGGAGTTCAATTTCATACGTGATGTATAAGCGTCGGCGACGGGAAGGCGCGGGGAAATTGGGCTTCCGCGGCCTCCTCTCGATTGCCCGCCGAGATCCAGCTCATCGGGCGGCCCCGCGCGCGCGACGCCCGGACGCCGGACCAATTGCACGCGCGGGAGTGCGCCTCTGTCGGAGCAGCTGATACACTGCGACCCGGTGTCAGTGGTCGCGAGGAAGAGGCGGGAGAGATTCATTGGACGGGGGATGAGGCATACGTTTGCGATTGAGTTCTCCTTGCTGCATGATCAATCGACTAGGAAATCGCGCGGCTGTCCGAAAGAGATTAAACGGCTAAGTTCGGCGCTAAATTACTTAAATGTCAAAATGTAGGGGCGGTTGAGGGAAAATTTATTTCGTTTAGTGGATACCGAAATTACTGTCGGAGCTAATTTTAATGATTTTTAAACTTTCTTGCTTGACCTACAAGTCTCAGATAAATAAAAAGTATTAATCAAATA
>JAXIUT010000037.1:22290268-22322597 GCA_035586675.1 Eurytoma californica | reverse complement strand
GGAGCTAATTTTAATGATTTTTAAACTTTCTTGCTTGACCTACAAGTCTCAGATAAATAAAAAGTATTAATCAAATAGAATTAGAATTAGAATTAGAATTAGATTTATTGTGACCTAGGACTCATGGTCTTATATGGCCAGCACAAGTAAAAAGGTACAAAAGTTGACATTGAGGGGCAGGCGCAGCCCCTTACAAGTTTGCAATTACAAATATAAGTGGGTGTAACTTGCGCAGATATCGAATTGATATTTTATATAGAATGATATCGAATTCATTTACTAAAAGCAGCTTACTGATTAATATTTTGCATTTAAATAAACATTGTGCAGAATAAACAAAGAAAATGAAAAGCAACATTTATATCTTACGGTAATTAATAATTAAAATGCATACATTAATAAATAGAGATTTTAAAGTAGTTAAAAGTTAAATTAATAAGTTATTAATTCAAATCAAATACAGAAATATGCGCCCGGTAAGCCAGAAATCGGTCGGATAGCATTAGAAAGCTTGACGCAAAAGCTTTCAAGCTATATATTCAACATATTCATTTTATCGTTTTTCAATTTCTTTTAAAGAGAAAAAGTTAAAATAAAAAATATTAAAAAAATAATTGCTTTCTTATTTTGATGTTTGTAGGCAAACAAGTAAAATTAAATTTATATGTTTAGTGGGAAAACTTAATGTATATTGATCAATATGTTTAGTTTTCGCTACGAAGGGCGCAGAAGGGTTGAATAAAAACAATACTCCTGACTATAAGTACGTATATATTTGAACCGGCTGCTTGAGTCTACATGTACACTGACAGAATTTTCCCGTAAAAATTACGATGAAGCTCCCCATCAAAATTATGGGAAAAAACGTAATCGTGGGAAGGTTTGCCACCTTGGAAATTTTTACGGGAAAATCATTGTAAATTTTACGCGGAGCTTACACGATACGAAAAGCTCCGTAATTTTTACGAGAAAAGCTTCGTAATTTTTACGGGAACATCGCCGTAATTTTTGCGGAGCTTTTTGTATCGCGAAAGCTCCGCGTAAAATTGACAATGATTTTCTCGTAAAAATTTCTGAGATGGCAAACGTTCCCACGGTTACGTTTTTTCCCGTAATTTTTTACAGTAAGCTTTACCGTAATTTTGACGGGAAAATTCTTTCAGTGTATATTGTTGAAAATTCGATAAATGTTCAAGTGGTTTAAGTGAGTATTTCACTCAATGTGTGCTCATGTAAATTAACATGCACTTGGCTCCTGCCCTTTTAAATACAGTGTGCATAATATTATTTGGTTCATTTACAACCAGGCAGTCTTTGAGACGTTTCTTTCGATAAGTAAATTCAAAACATGATTAAATCATTATTGAAAAAATCGTTTATATTCTTAAAATCATTATAATGAATCATTATAAGAATATAATTTGAATAAAAAAAATACTGCAAAGAAAAGATTGGCATTAGAATTAAACGTACACTACCTAAAGTTGAGACCCCTCCCAAGGGCGATCCTGAAGGGACGGGGGAATTTAGGGCCGGCCACCGCATACGTCGGAGATTCCATCAGCGGATAATCGAATGCCGCTTCAATTAGCTTCGCTTAGTGATTAGCTAACGGGAGCTTGGGCTGCTGGCCCAGCGTGGCCGGCCTATTAATTTGACGCGAGGCCCTCCCCCGGACCTTTTAATTTGCGCGACTCCTTCATTTGCCATCGCGATGATTGCAGTCGCTCGGTCGGCCCTTTTTTTAACGAGGGCGCATCTTTCATTTCGGAGTATTCGGACGGGAGGCCAGCGGACGATATGTACAATCCGCGCACGGCCGCAATTAAATCGACGCTTTGGCCAAATTACACAGAGGGCGGTGCTTCCGGGCGAAGCAGCGGCGGGCAGGCGATAAGTATATTGTTCGGCCGTTTGACGCAAATGCCGAGCTTTGACGCTGGAACTTTTCGCGCGCGCACAATGTCGAGCCCCCCCGCGCCGTCCTAATTCGTTTGACGCGGTACTTTCGGCGGTGGCGACGCGGAATTCGATCGCTTTTTGCGATGAGCGCTTAATTGAATTTAGATCCGCTTGTGCGGACGAGGCGAATCGTATTTTAATTCCGACCTGAATATTTAAATTGCTCATCGATTGTTTAATTTTAAGCTCAGAAAATACCCGACTTTCGT
The DNA here is from genome assembly GCA_035586675.1 of Eurytoma californica. Classification (NCBI taxonomy): domain Eukaryota; kingdom Metazoa; phylum Arthropoda; class Insecta; order Hymenoptera; family Eurytomidae; genus Eurytoma; species Eurytoma californica. Next base: position 22,320,426 of record JAXIUT010000037.1, on the reverse strand, counting down.
AAGCTGACTGATTCCCTGAAATTTCTAATTTTTAATTACATTTACAAATTGATGTAAAACTTTATCGATTTATGCAAGAGCTTACTTAGTTAACTAATGCACAATTTATACATTCACACTAAATCTCTTTTTTTTTTCTATTTTAGGATGCTGAAAACAAAAAGAGCGAAAAGAAAGAAGTCGCCGGGCCTCCGCTGCAAACTGCTTCTGTTAGTGTTCGAGCCCTCATAGAAGAAAAGATCATTCAGAAAAGAACAACAGGTACAGTAATCCATGTGAAAATTATTTTTTGAAAGAAAATTTTTTTTTAGACTAACAGAAAAGTTTTTACTAACAAAGACATCGTGCGGTAGAAAAATTGAAGAGTGATAATTGGATGCACGTTTTATCAATAATTGAATACCCGTGTTGGATCACAGCGTTGCAATGGGTACGAGAAGGAAGCTGGAACTCTACAAAGCATTTTTCATGCGAAATAAAAGAGCCACGACTGCACAATAGAATACCGTAAATATCGGCTTACGGGAAAAAAAAAGCCCGGGAGAGAAAGGGCGAAAACCCATGAAACCGAATCTCTCCCAAGATCAATACACATCCATTTCCCCGGCGCACGCAAGAAATATTAAACCAACACACGCTGATCGCACGCGAAAAGCTTAAAAATCGCAAAGTTAAATCTCCCCTGCCGAGTTGTTCCTGGAACCCCTCTCTCATCCTTCCCGACGTATACGGCCGCGCATATATATTCCTCTGGGCGCGTAAACGGATTTGTGGATAAAGAAGAGGAGAGAGGGAGAAAAATACAGAGGCGGGAGGGAGGGGAAACCGGGGTGGAAGAGAGAAAGCGCGAAAAAAAGTAGGAGGTAGGGAAACAAAGAAGGAAAAGGTTTACTTGGGCGAGTTCCAGCAATAATTTACCGAGCGTGCGAGCCAGAATATTTCTCGCATTGTCCACGTCGGCTCGATAAATCAAAGCCCGCGGGCCCGAAAACCCGCCGGAATCCCCCGCCTGTAACGAAGCCGCGCGAACGCGTCGTTAGCGATTTATGCGCGATTTCATCCTCCGTCGATCGCGGCCGTCCGACGCAGCGGGAGAAACGGTCTAGTAGTGGAAAAAAAGTGGTGTGTCGAAAAAATAAAAGAAAGCTCCAATGTCTCATGTAGGTCTCGCGACGAGATTCTGCACACACGCACATTAGCACTAAACTTTCAATAGTAAAGCACAGCAGAGTTAGGAAAGTATGGATTAAGGTTATAAATTTTAAACCAAATCAGTTATTAATAATGGATTTTGTGGAGGTTCTGGTTGAAAGGACCTGATATTTGAATATGAAAATATCTCTTGTTAAAGAATTACAGTGTTTAATAATTTGTAAATTAATTTCGATGCATCATATTAGTTTATTCATCCGTTAAAATTTACTTAAATTTACTCACGTATAAATCATCATTCATGAATTGTTAATTACTTACTATGCATTTTTTTTATTCTAATAATAGCATGAAGTGACTCATCAATGAAAATCTAAAAGTTTATCCTTATTGAATTACTCAATCCGACACAAGTTCACCGTAGATTAAATAATAACAATTGAAATCTCATTATGAAATGTGCCTTTTTTGAAAAAAAAGTAAAGCTGCGACCGAATATCCCGTCAACCATAAAGCAAGCTCAGGAGCAATAAAGTGGGCTAAAATTTTATTAATCTCGCTAATTAAAAACGGGAGCAAATCCGAGCGAGCTCGGGCGCGCATCGCGTTGTGCTCTAAAATCCCGGCGAAATCTCGAGGAATAAAGCAATATCACATAAGGGGGAGGCGGAGAGAAGAGGGGAGGGGAGGGCGAAACTACGATAAACCGTAGCAGATATCCTCCCGGTGGATTCCGACGCACGTACTAGAAATTACGCTTTGAAATTGCGTCGCCGTTATGACAATGCTCCTGGCGCTCGCGAGGATTTCGATATTTTTGCGCGGCGCATTTGTCCGCGCGGGGGGGCGGGGGTGGCTCGGCTATTATGATTCGCGACCATTATGGTGGCGGTTTGACGTATTAAAGTTCCTATCCGAGCATTAACGTTGTCGAATCCGTTCCGCCGTATTCAACGTCAATCGTCCGATTATCTCGGTGGCGCACCGCTCCGCGTTATCAATAGGAACCGTTGCTCATTGAATTACCGTTAATGCACCAATATCGATTTTATTTTTACTTCGTCGGTGTTTTAACGTGAATTTCGCGTAGAATTATTCGACTTTTAATATGCAAATATTGTGGCCTATTTGGATTTCAGTAGTTTCAATCAACGTCCTGTCAGCCGCAAATAGCTGCTTTGAAACATCAACCGAGTTAAATATTACATAGTTAATAACTGAAATATAAATGCATTTTTGCGAAAAATTTCGTTAATAATATTTTGTTAAGTTGAAAATTACAAATTTTAATTAAAACCGAATGAAGTAATATCTGTAACTCTGCAAAGCAAAATTACTTGTCCGAAACTAAAAACGAAATGTACCAAGGGACTCGCCATTCGGTCAAAGAAATCCCGAAAGATCCATACTAACCAAAGAAGCGTTTCGAAACTCCTTCAGTGAAAAAGCGTGCCGACGTCATTTCGAAAAGTCTGATTGCCGGCACACTCCGAGCCGCTGAAGAGGAGGTATAAAAATTTCTCGGTAATTAGGAGGAGCACGTAGAGCCTTTTCCCTCCACTTTTCAATTTGTTTAATGACCGGGCGAGCGAGGTGCGCACGTGACCGCACGGCCTCCTCGCGTCGCTCGCCCGCGCCCATACCCCGCACGTATTAGCCCCGGCTTTGAGAAAGCAATTTGCCCGGGCTACAGTGGGTGATTGCCAATTTGTAAAAATCCCAATTCGCGTCTCGCCGGGCGCGGCTTATATAACCTTCGCCGACGGCCACATCAAAGGCATGTTATTGGAAAATTCAAGTTTGAAAATAGCGGAAAAAACGCCCGCGCACGCTTCGAAAAGAGCCGGCGCGGGAGGGGAGGCTGTACGAATCGCATAGAGCGTTCTGAAAGGATTTGAAACGGGCAAGTTGGAGGGAGGGCAGCAGGAGGGAGGTCTGGGGGGATGGGGGGCGGAGTGGCGTTCCGCGTTATTACTAGTGGTAAAAACGAACGCGTCCCTGGTAATAAATGGTTCACTGTGGACCGAATGGATTTCCGCCGACGCGCGCGCCCACCTCTGTATAGGTATATATCGTCAGCGCCGAACGCTCCGCGGGAATTCCGCTCAAAGGTTTCCTTTTCGCGTGCCTTAATTAACTTCTGGACCGCATTATCTTTTTGCTCCCTTGATTAGAAACCCCTGATGGAGTGCGCGCAATTAATTTTTTTTTTTTTTTTTATTTACACCTCACGGAATCCTGGATATATTCAGCCATTCGAAAATCGAACGCTCCTCTCCTTTGGCGTATATGCTTTTCGAGGTGATTGGCGAATCAAAGCAGGACGGTCGGTAGCCGGCCGGGCGACGATGTGAGTAAATAACGCGTCGTGCACTTAATCGCGCGCGTTAACACCGCGCCGATAAAGATATTCAATAATTTTGGCGCGGACTGCGCGCGAAAAATATCGCGTCGCGCTGTAAATCACGGATTACATCGATTTTTTCCCCTGTCCCTCGCCCCGGCGAAATAAATATTAAAGCGAATTCCCGAGCGCCGCGCACATACACTCCTGCCGCGTAAGCATCGAAGGCAAATTTACGGCGCGCGAATATTTATGAGTATTGCCCCTCGGGGGAAGACTGCGCGTGGCTATCCTTTCTTCTCGATCCCACCGCTCTCCCTCTCTTTCCTTTTTTTTGTTCTTCGGTGCCCGCAAATCCTTTCCAATTTTCGCGCCTGTATTATGAGGCGCAGTCGACTTAGCCGTATATTTCGACGCGGGTGGCTGAGGGGCGCACGGAATCAATCGCCGCCGGCGCTCAAGTCTCTTGTCATCGGTGCCGAAGACGCGCGTCTCGAGCGCGATATTGAAAGAATAGACCTGGCGGAATAAATTGAACTTTGATTGGATCCTAGATCCCGGCGTCCCCGCTCCCCGAATTCCCCGTCCCGTGGGCACACCGCGCGCTTCAAGGGCTCGCCGTGAACATTCCTCTCAGCTCGAAATTTCGAGAGCAGCCGCTCGCTCCGCGCAAAATCGGCGAAACCCTTGAATTACAAAAGCGATGATTTCGCTGAAAGCTTTTTTTTCGCTCCCGCGGGTACGCGCGGGGGGAGAGGGGGGCAGCAAGCACGGCCCATCGAGAATCATGGCGCGCAGGAAGCGATCGCGCGCGCCGGTGGAAATTATGATCCGCTGGTCACGATTGCCGTGAAACGACGCATAAGAACTACACAATGCGCGGGCGCATCCTTCACGCTTTTTATTTTCCATTCGCTCGCTCAATTTTTCGCCGAAAAGCCCTGATGGCCGCGCTATTTATTTCGACGTATCAATTTATTTATTCCCTAGCCGTCGGCGCGCTCGGCGCTTCAAATATTTGCTTGCGAGCGCGCCCGCCCTCCCACCGCTCGCTACAGCTGATTGAATATTTTTGCTGGCTGATGCTCTGATTGAAAAATAAACGAGTGCCGAGTGCGCGCTCAGGCCATTGATCGTATCGGCGCTCATCGTGACGCTCCGCTCGTTCGAATGACCAAGCAAGTCTACTGGAAATTGCGAAGCGCCAGCGCCTCCGGTTACTCTTTGAATCCCTCTCCCCTCTTGGTTTTTTTGTCTTCCTTTTTTTTTTAATTTGTGTAACTGCGCAGTAAGTTGAAACAGACGGACGAGTGCAAGCGAACGCGTGCAGCCGAGGAAAAGGGCTTTGCGATAATAAAGCGCGGTCGGGATGCAATTTGTGTATTTTTTTATATTCCTTTTTTTTTAATAAAGTAATCCCTCGCTGTTAATTTGAATTCTGTACAAACCCGTGCAAACATGACCGCTGCTATAGCAAACAAAGGGAGAGCACCGTTACGCGGATTTAATTCGCTTTTATATTCATATTTACCTTGAAATATAAACGATGCACTCGTGAATGTAAAACAAATATAATTTAGATAAAAACATTTTACGCCGATGAAAAGTAATCAATATGCATTATTATTCCATTGTTGTAATCAGTATTTTCTTTGCACACGTGCGGTTATTTAAATTAAATAAAAAATAATCGTTTATTTGTCGAACGAATTCACGCGGGCAAACCTACTCCACGTAATTAATTAAATTCGTCCATCGCACGCAGACAAATTTTAGACGGACTTGTCTCGCGTCGCTTGGCCCCCTCTCTTTCTAAAACCACTTGACGATTTCCGTACCGTTGACCAGACTCAATGAAAGGATAGAGACAACAGAACAACAGTGCTCGGTCATTACCGAGAATCTATGTGCACAAAGGAAGATATTGTTCGCGCGTGACGTCTCCACAATGCATGGGTTGCCGTCTCGTAATTGTGTTGCAACCTCAAAAAGCGAACTTGGACAAAAGATATATTCTCAATTTATCAAAATTTCTTAGCAATTTAACGAAAATGTTAGCGTGTTTACCAAATAACATTGTATCGATCGATGCCATACAATTGAATCCATTAAATTTAATCAAACGCTTTTCTGACTAATTCTGTTTTTAAAAAATAATTCCGCCAAAGGTTTTAGTTAGAAATTTAAATATTTATAATTTCTCCTAAATTTAATAAAAATTGATTAAATCGTACACCATGAGAAAATAATTTTTTTAAAAGGAATTTTTTCTTAATTCCCTTTTCAAGAGCTCATTCGATCAAAAGTTGCAATTCAACGTTTAAAATCATTCTATTTTGTTTATTAATTTAACGAAAAACTAACGATCTAATACAGCAACGGACGCAAACACAGCTCAGCAGCAGCAGCAGCAGCAGCAGCAGCGCGTGACGGCGACGTTCGCGAGCCAAGCGGTGGCGACGACGACGTCCACGTCGACGACGCTGGATGCGCAGTCGCAGCAGCCGTTGCAGCAGCAGCAGCACACCGTCGGCAAGATGAACTTCGCGGTGCCGGCGCCGCCGCCCCTCGCCGTCGGCGAGAAGGTGCGCCGGCTCTCGGACGGCGAGCACTTCCGGCAGCCCAACGTCACCATCGCCGGCCACGCCATATCCGTGCAGAAGCAGCTGCAGGAGGCCCAGACGCAGGCGCAGGCTCAGGCCCTAGCCGATATGATTCTCAAGGTTGTTTCTCCATACCTCCGAGCTAACTTTGAACGGCTACTTCGTCAATTTCTTCTCTTCAAAGTTGGAGTTCTTTAATAAAAACGTAGAACATTTCGTCTGTGCAGGGCACGACGAAGATGGCTGTGAAGAGAGCCACGTCGGACCCAGGCCAGCGCCTTCAGCTCACCTACCAGACGGCTGTCGTGCCGAACAACATCCAGCAACAGCAGCAGCAGGCGGCCCAACAACAGCAGCAGCAGACAGCCCAGCAACAGTCCGCTGTGACCGAGAGCTTCACGATGACCGGCTACCCGGAGGACGGGGGCTACTTCAGCCCCAGCCTGCAAGACGAGGTCTTTCAGCAAGTTACTTCCGTGCCGGACAGCGTGTTGTTGCACGCGTCGCAACTTGACGCTATCCAGGTTAGCAATAGAAAAATAAACTATATTTCATTAATTTCTATAATCTTCGCTTATCCTCAGTGCCCAAAGTACTGGATTCTCACAAATTTTATTAACTATAAACTAATTCACTTATACATTTTTTTATTTATACTTCTATGAATAGCGCTGAAATATTAAAATAAACAAATTAATTTAAAACATCGACTTGTAAACCACTTGATTCCAAAATCTTAGTGAAAGCCGCTATTTTTATTTTGAAGTTTTACGTACGCAGGCGTGGATCCCTCATTTACTTACGCAACAATTCCATCTGCCGGGGCTAAAAAGGCTCGGTTTTCATTTACATGCCCTCGGCCCTCTTCGTTATCATTTGCATAACCATCCCCGACGAGCGCTCGCAGCTCCACAGACAGCGGGATTCGTTCATAAATAAAATATAACCGGGCGCGTCAGCGCGAGCGAATCTTCAAATGTTCAAGGACGCAGGGGCCGGGAGAGCGTAGAACTTAATTCGCGCTCCGGCGTCTCCCGATGCTCCGCGCAGAGTTCCAAAGAACGCGCGGGCGGCAAGGAACGCGCGCGCATTAGCATGTCCCGCTCGCGTCTCGTGTTAAGAAGACGCGATGTTCCGAGGAGGGTCGGACGACGGGGATCCTTTGACGGGCTAATTACGGAGCAGGCTCATTATGCATTCCCCGGGCCGAGCGCTGAAGCGCTTTAGTTTCAATTACATCGGCAAAGGGGGGGAAGAACCAGCGCACAGTCGGCCTCGGCAATCTAATACGGGCGAATTACCCAAGCAGTTAACGCCGAGCTTAAAAAAACCGAGAGCTTCCGGCGCAACAGCCCTCGTCTTAAACGCCGCGCGGATTAATTAAGAAGCGTTTCGAAATCGCCTTGTTCCTGATGTCGACGGCGATTAGCGCGCAGATGGGTGCGCTTTTTTCAGCCCGAACGTTTCTCGCAGTTTCAGACGTCCAGCCTGCTGCAGGACCAGGCGGGCAACGACACCCTCCAGGACATAAACCTCGAGGAGCGGTACTCGTCGCAGCACACGGTGAACCCGGACCTCCAGGCCCTGGTGAACTCGCCGCTGCCCGACTCCCTCGCCGAGTTCAGCACCTACGGGGCGAACTACAGCGACGGCTCGCACACCCTGCCCAGCCAGTCGCCCCTGCCGTCGCCGCTCACCCGCCACGACAGCCCGAGCTTCACGTACCCGACTCCGCCGGCCAGCCAGGAGGGCCTGCTCAGCGGCAGCCTGCCTCTGCTCAGCCCCCAGGAGGACAGCGACGCGGTCCACTCGGTCTCCTCGCCCCTCTCCGCCGCGTTCTACAGCACCAGCATGTCCTCGGCGGCGGCGATCGAGGAGGCCCTCAGCGAGGTCCTGCCCGACGAGACGGACGCCGACGGCGCCGACATCTACGGCTCCGGCTGCCCGAATCCCCACTCCCCGCTGCCCAGCCCGCTCTCCGCGACGCCGGCGCCCTCGCCCCTCTCCTCCCTGCCGCCCTCCTCCGTGTCGTCCCCGGGGCCCGGCGGCTTCACCGGCGCCACCTTCCCCATGTCGCCCCACCACACCCTCCAGAGCCAGATGATGCCCAACTCCGAGGACCCGCTGCTCTCCTCCAGCCCGAAGGACTTCGCCGCCGCGCGACGCAAGTTCGAGTTCCAGTCGTACAAGCTCGTGGCCAACCAGAACCTGGTCGACTTCGGCCTCGGCAGCGGCAGCGTCGCCGGCATCGTCGTCGACAACAACGGCGAGTTTAAGCTCATCCAGACCGCCGGACTGCAGAAGGCCAACCTCTACGTGCAGGCGGGCGCCCTAAGTCCGGCACTGGCTTTTCGCAAGCTCGACCAGTCCAACGTAAACGTCAATGTCAACCTGCTCAACGGACAAGCCCTCAACGTCCAGAATCATCTTTACCAGCAGACCCAGCTGTCCCAGGTACTTTTTGAAACTTATACTAGCAAACCTAGAATTAGAATTAGAAATAGAATTTGATTTATTATGACCTAGGACTCATGTTCCTATATGTCCAGCACAAGTGAAAAAGTACAGAGTTGACATGGAGGGGCAGGCGCAACCCCTTACAAGTTTGCGATTATAAAGTAGCTTACAATTAAAACTTAAAACTAAATTAAAAACTAATTTAAAACTAATTTAAAAACTAATGACTTGAACGGAAGGAGGCACTTAAAGAATACTTAAACAATAGGCGAAAGGTCGACAAGGTTACACTGAAAGAATTTGCGCAGCAATAACTTAAAAAAAGGTCGAGTGTAATTAGTGTTGATGCTGTTTGATAGAGTGTTCCATAGCTTAGGATCGTTTACAGTAAAGCTACTGAGGCAGGTACTAGTCCTACAGAAGGGTATAGAGAGCTCGAGGAATGCGTTATCACAGATGTCGCGACTACGAGGTATAGGACGCAACTTAAGACGCTCACTGAGATAAGAGGGAGTATCGGTGTAGAGTATCTTACCTAGCAAAGTAACAGTCGAGTATTGAACTCGATTACAGAACGGCAGGATATCGAAAGTGGCATATTCGGGAGAGATATGCTCGTACTTCTTTTTGCCAATTCAACGCACTTTGCGCGCTCATTTACCTGTGATGCATTTTAATTTTTGAGGTTGAGAACATTTATAAAAAAAATTTTTTAATTTTGGCGCCATTCAATGTACTCATGAACCAATCAAATGTCGTTTTTAAATGCTTTATAACATCCTGCCATCCTTTTTTAAGAGAGGAATACACACTGAATCTCGTTCGTTTACAGCAAGCGATCAACCCAGCCAAGTTCCTGATCCAGTCGCCGAACCAGGCGGTCAAGTCCGGAGGCCTGAAGCACAAGGCGCCGGGCGGTAACGGCCTACCGGTCCCGGTCGAGCAGATCAAGGAGGAGGAGTGCTTCGACGAGGACGTGTTCCTCAGTCCAAGCAGCGTGCCGATATCCTCCTCGGGCAGTCCGGCGCGCCACAAGAAGCGCCCGCGCCTCGAGGCCCCGTACGTCCCGGCGCTCCCCTGCGCCGGCGGCCCGGCCAACGGCTCGCACTCGTACCCGTCGCGGCTGCGTCGCGCCTGCGACCGCCAGTGGGACAGCAGTTACACGCCGCCGCCGATACTCGATCCCTCGAGGCCCGGCCCCGGCCTCTACGCCCGCCTCCACCAGAGCGAGCGCGACTCCGCCGAGTTCAGCTCCGACGACTCGCAGGGCAACGACGGACCGCCGCCCAGAATCAACATCGGCACGAGGTACCAGGCGACGATACCCCAGTGCACGGCCGAGCCCAACGCGAACGACAGGCTACCGGCCGAGCCCGAGATCGACCACCTGCTCTGGGACCCTGGCATCGACAGCTCCCTTACCGAGACCGAGAGTGAGTACCCGAACTTAGCTTGACTTGTTTTTTTTTTCGGAACTGGATCTTTGCAGAGACCCAATTGGTAACCCTTGAATATTGTGCATCCCGAAGAGATTGCGTCACATATATCCTGGGTTTTCTATCTAACTGAAGCGTGGAGGAATTAAAATATTTCTTTATATTTTCAGTGGAAATGTATCTTCAATTCGCATGCTGCGCTGCTGTTCCCGGCGGTGGAAGGAACAAAGAGTACGCCCTTTACCTCTTGCACATGTGCAAAGGAAACATTCGAGTGAGTGACAGTAACAGATGCTTCCTTTTCTCGAATTCAGATCGCAGAGGCAATAAGGTATCCGTTCGTTCCGTTTATAGGAGGCGATGCTGAAGCTCATGCGACCGACCCCGGATCTGAGCTCGGACCACCCGCTGCGGAGCTACGAGTACAGCGAGTCCGACCGCTGGACGTCCCACGAGATGGACGCCTTTTACCAGAGCCTGCTAAAGTACAACAAGGACTTCGGGGCGATATCGCGCGAACTCGGTACCAAGAGCACAAGGCAGTGCGTGCAGTTCTACTATCTGTGGAAGCGGCTTTGTCCGAACGAGTACAAGAGGCTGCGTCAGCGCTACGGCAAGACCAAGATCAAGAGCGAGTACTCGCAGGATTGCAAGGACACGAGGGAGCTGCAGGAGGCCATCGCCTCCGTCGCGGAGCTGGACTTCAGCGAAGGAAAGTCCATTCTCCAGCGAACTCTGGTAAGTTCACCTTCGTTGCGACGATAATATTACTGCGAAATTTCAAATATTTAATTATTGGAAAAAAAATAAAGTAGTAGTTTTTAATAAAGTACTAACTGTCGAATGTGGTTTTGTTAGATGCAGATAACAAATGAAAGAGAAAACTCTGCCACCCTGACAACCAGCGACGGAGAATTGCGACTCTTCGCTTACGATTGTCAAGATGTAAGTACAAAACACAAAATATTATCCTTAGGTCAATAATTACGCGTAAAAGAACGTTGAAATAAATTGATCATAGTTAATCAACAGTTATATGATTTAAAATTCGCAATTAATAAACGTTGAAAATTTTTTAATTGTCTGTGTATGCACTGTAATAATGTCAAACATAAATAAGCAGTTGAAGTTTCCATTAAGTGTCGCATGTAAATATAAACTAATAATTGTGATACTATCCGTCCTTTTGATATACGCTTTATATTGAACTAACTGTTTTCTTCCTTACCTCTATTTGCGTATTGATTTATTTAACAATTTTTTATAATTTTGTTCAATTTAACAAGCCTTGGCATTGTAACCTTACCACCATTGCGCCATTATTATGATTTTATTTTGTCGTAACCATTGTAAACCGGCGAGGTCGCTCGCAGGGGTGCAAAGCAAAATTGAGAAAGAGAAAAGAGAGCGAGCAAGGGGTAAAGAGAAAAGAGATATACAGGCGAAAGAGGCCAGTGTGACGAGGCAATAAAAGGTTTGTGTTGTGTTTGTTGTTTATTTTGGCTTTGTGTTTTCTTTGTGTTATCCAGAGCTTTAGCGGGAGCGTAACAGTAACGATGGCCGGAAGCGCCCAAATCGCCCGTGTCCCCGGGTGCACCGGCAAAGCCGGCCACGCCACAGTCGACCACACCAACTCACAAACTCACACTAGTACCGAGCAACAACTACCCGCGCCTACCCCGCTTCACTACCCCTGCAAGATTTGCGGGAAGTAAGTCTCTAAATCTCTAATCTTAACTCGTCCGTTCGACCGTCGCCACTTCGTCCGAGCCGCCCCGACGCTATAACCGTCGACCCACCCTCGCGTTCGAGCGGCGCGCGAAGTGCGCAGTTTGTACAATTGACGCACGGAGCGGAACAAAGAGACCTTCGCGGATGTATATGTATACACGGCATCGAAAGAGAACAAAGAGACGACAAAAGATACGAGAGATAGAGAAGAGTTGGATTAGTAGTGGTTTCCTTCTTTTCTTTCTTTAGTTTATTTTTTTTTTTTACTTTGCAGAAGTAGAGTTCTGTTGTTTTGAGTGTTTCTATTGTTCTGAGTTCGAATGCACGTTTGGGCTAGTCCTTGCAAATCTGGTACGCTTTTAATTTTTTTACGTTGAAGAATTTATGAGACTCTTAATTGAAAAAAAAATGATGAATTGAAGACGATAAAAGGCAAGGATTAACTCAATGTTTTCATAAGTAAGATAAACGTTCAATAATTTCTAATAAGGACTGCACTCAGTTTTACTACTTCAATGCATTTGTCAGCGTTTATCTTAATTCAATGTTGCAATTAATGTCACTATTCACGATAATAACGACCACTCTTCTTGCCCAAAGTATCAGTATAATAATACACTATATAATAATAAAACAAGTACAATACCGCAGATGCTACAATACACAAGCTAAAGAATGTATTGTTCAATTCATTTGTTTTGTCGTCCTCCTTTTCCTGTCATGTAAATTATTTCAGCTTATAACTAACCACTTTCATAATTTATTTAATGTAATTTTAGATTTTGTTTAATGTTGTGTTTGCATTTTATATTTTTATTTTTACGTGTTATATAAAAAAAAATATTAAATTAATTGTCATTCAAATACCAAGCAACATTATCAGATCGATAGTATAGTATAAAAAGAAAAATATAAATTGCCGTTAATATTAAATAAAAAACAGGATAATAAAATCGCATGTTTTAGAAACACAGATCATAAAAAAAATTCATTGCACGTGTTCTATAAAATAAAAAAGATACAAATTTAGCAGTGGCATATGAATATTTATCTGTTCCTTCTGTGAGTGTGCAACATTTATGACAACTAGAATCTTCACAAGCCAGTGACTGAAACTTCGAAAAAATGTCATTAACTTGTAAACCCCTTTTTATTCTGCGCAGAGTATTCAACAAAGTGAAAAGCAGAAGTGCACACATGAAGTCTCATCGGCCAATCCCATCACCCGATTCAACGGCGCAGGAATCTAGAAAGCAGCCACAGCTGATGCAGAACGGCCTCCAGCACATCCAACCTGAGCAGCACCAACAGCAGCACCAGTCGAGCATCGCGTCGAGTCAGGTGCTAAGCTACGCCCAAGACTTCTACCACCAACAGCAGAAGCAGCAACAGCATCAGCAGCATCAGCAGCATCAGCAGCAGCAGCATCATCATCACCAGCAGCAGCAGCAACAGCAGCAGCAACAGCCGTGTCAGATCAGCCCAATGACTTGCGACGTGCAGGCGAACCAGATGTGGCATAATCCTCCGCGACTCCGACCGCCATAGGATGAGATTCGCTGCGCGGCGACGCTCAAAATACCTTAACGAAGACTGTACACGCTCGATAAGCGCGCTCTGTGGTTAGGATTTAATAAAGGCGAGAATCGACGTTACGGCGCGACGTATGTACAACTGACGACGAGATAAGCTTCCAAATAACGTAGTCTGAGAAAAAGAGAGAATTACTGCTTAAGTAATTGACGATTGAATGTTTTACATAATTTTTACAACTGTATATTAACGTATTTATTTTAGATAACGAGATTATTTCAGTTCATCAGTCTTCGCTAATCCAAAGAGTTTTTAACTTTTTTAAGATTTTACTTAAGCTCTACTTTTAATTATATTGAATATTGAGAAGAGTATGCCTCATGAATACTATGAATTTTTATGGCTGCGCTCGCTGTAGCGTGATTGATTATATAGAAATAATTTTTTTTTTATTATTTTAGACAATTAGAATAGATTTTTTCGAGCACTGGCGATCAAGCGTTTCATATTTTTCTCTTTGAAACATTCAACAAAACGTGAAGAAAACAAATTCAAAACAAAAACGCCTTCGAGTCAAATGCTATGCATCGTATAAAATGAAAATCAAAATAAATAATGAAAAGTATAAAAATCAAAATACGTGAAATTACCGCACTTAAAATCGCGAACGCTCCGAGTCCATCGATTTAAGTGGCCTAAATAAACGTTAAATACAAAAAATCAAACTATTAAATTCTCTATCGCATCGTGAAAATCCATGAAATATCTAAAAACGTAAAAACGGAGAATTTAAAAAGAAGGGAAAAAGTAACATTAGATGAAAATAATGATACGTCCTTCTTTGCACGCGAGATTGATCCCAAAAAATTTGTGCCACGTAAAGACATCGCTGTTACCTGTTGCGTCTTTTTTGCACTTTCTGTTATTAGTTAAGTTTGAATGTTTTCCCCTTTTACCCTCTGTTTTTTCACTACAATACTTTAATTACTTTACTTGCAATCTTAAATACTTGATCAAACCTAGCGACCGAAATTTCGCGATTAATTAAATATAGTGTATAAATAATTACGACCAAAGGCAGCGATGAAAAGACTTAGACAGCTTAGCCTAAATATTAGAAATCGTATTACCCGCTTAGAGAATTTATTGGAGGAAGAGATAAATTTAGATTTAATGATTATATGGTGCTTTATATGCGTTCTACTTACCAATTATAAATGCCACCGGCTAATTTATATATATTTCAGTCGCTTGGTTCAAAGTGATCAACAGTTCCTCGATGCGCGGAACTTACTTGTTGTACTTACTTTTCTGTAAAGAAATATATAGTAAACTATTTAAGTTTATCCTTCGGACTATTCGGAATTAAACGGTGCCTGAAAAGCATCTAGGACAACAATAATTTTGTTGATAATAAGGGTACTTGCTTTTTCGTTAGCAACTATTTTATAACATTATGGCACATTGATCATTTTAAACTATCATTTTAACTATATTAATATGTAAATAAATATATTATATATGTAATATAAATATCTGATGTATATGTGTATAGAGCGAAAAATTTGATGTAATTTAAAAATAATTTATTAATCAAACGGTAAATACTTTGAAGGATAAGACGTTGTTCAAGTTTAATGAGACGTAATACAGTTTAAAAAGAGAATAAGATACCTACTCAGAGGCGTGATAAAATTAAAAGATTCAATATACACAGATATTAATATAATATATTGATCGCACATTTGCAACACTCAGAAACAAACATCTGCATAACAAAAATGAGAGGACTATATGAATGACATGTAATTTGTCGTTACACAGATAAACGATAAATTAATGATGAAACTAAGGAATCGGGAACCAAGAAAAAAGTTCATTGTGTGTACATAACGCATATACAAGCTCGTGTATATAAACAGGACGATACACTGAAATCTGTGTCTATATCGTACTGGGTTTACTCTAATTAGGTAAATTTTATAGCTTTCATCTTTTTTTCGTTTTAAGTTAACGAAATCTATTTATTACAATGGTGCACAAATGGCACAAACAGATTTATAAAGAGTTTAATTCCTTTTGCGTTCCTTCTGCTGCAAAATCCACAAGGCCAGTTTTACACTAATAATTTTCTAGTCTACTTTATGTTACATTTTAAACTCTTACTTAAATATGATATTTGCTTTATTGTTCATTAGTTAATGTATTTATTAATTAATTTATTTATTTTTATTTTATTAATGTGATATTTTTCAACGATTTACAGTGCGTTATTCTGTTCAAGAGAAATTTATTCTTTTCTATTTTTACACATAAATGATTTAATTTGATCAAACAATTAATGCTGCTTAAGTGCTAGATTTTTTCCTAAATATATTATTGAAATATTCAAATTATCTTACAAAACTTTGATCGATTGAAATTCTATTTTGACATTTCTAAGTACGGAGTTTTGGATTATTTTTCTTTATATTTAATTTTCGCGAAATAAAATTGAAAAGTTTTCTCTTATATCTGTGATCTGCATCGAACATTTTCTTCTACGTACTTTTTGAAAATCTTTCTTCTTATCAATCATAATTTCATGGAGTCTATAAATAAAATGAACAAATAAAATTTCCGGCCAAAAATCAAATGTTATATAGAAGAGACCTAAGATCAAATAAGCCTAATTAGGATGTGCATGGTACGAGAGAACCGACTAAGTAAAGTTTAACATATAAAAAACTAAAAGAAGTGCAACCAAGAGCGTTTAAATAGAATATGATTGATTTCTCAATGTAATGTTAAATGTGCCATAAATATATATTGCGTGTATCGGGTTGTAAACGGTCGCGACTAAATAGTCGTGATCCAAGAGGGAACTACTAACAAATAAGTTCCGTAATCATATCAAAACAAAAAAACACGTTCATAGACGCCTAAAAACATACTCGCCCATTCGTATGTAAAAGACTATAAAATTGACTTTGATAAAGTTGACGAAGAAAAAGTATTCAACACAGATGCTCTTTTCAAATGTAGAAAAAAAGGGAAATTTCAGAAATCGAAAAGATCTCAGTCCTCAGCGTTGCGTATATAACGTAGTGTTCATGCGGTACGTTGCTCGGGACTTGGGGAAATTGCAAGTCTCCGGGAAAAGTTAATTCTTTTTAAGGTGGCATAATAATAATGACGAATTGTTACTTAATTCCGACCCTAGGCTCGGGAATAATGAAGTTGATGTGCGCGAAGGAAGTAACAAAATTTAGCTGACATATCATTTAAGGACAATACACTGATTGTTGCGGAAACAAAGTTTCTACTAAATGTATAATTCAAGAAAAATATCAAGCGAGATAATCTTGATCTATAAGGTAGTCTCTCTTTCTGATTCGAATTTTTGGAATTGCCTTTTGGAAAGCGTCGGTATTTTATGAGAGCGCGGTAGTCACTACATCTGTACCTATTAACCAAACCATAAATCACTTTATTTATTTCGCATCCGACAATTGGATACGTTCGCTCGCGAGAAAAAAAAAACGGATTCGCAGTCGAGTTCCTTTACACACCGCATGGTAATGTATCTTTCTGCCTGGCGTTCCGCGAAAGGAGGAGAGACTTAATTTGCGCGTAGAAATATTCGAATTTAAGATACTAAAGTTAGGATAAAACGCTGAGGACTGCGTACATTCGATATTTAAAAAAAAATTAAAAAGATCTATAAAAAAAATTTAACATATTTGTGGAGTAGCGCGAACGAGCGAAGGTTCAGTAACGAAGCAATGAAGCAAGTAACGAAGATATTATGCATGAATTGTACAAATGAGTCCCTCCACGTCACAGAAAAAAAATAATATATGAGAAATACTATATATTAAAAGAAATTGATAAATTTGTGATGTACTTAATCTTAAATGGTATGTGGTATTATGATATTGCATATTTGTATATAAGGCGGACCCGTGCCATCTAAATAACGTAGGACAGTTGTGCTGACAATGCAACTGAACTAACATCTCGAACCGTTGATTCGAAAAGAATAATAAATGAATAAACTCGTTCACTACTGGTAATGCGGAATCAAAATTACGTTGTGTGGTTTTTAAAAGCGCTGAAAAATATGATTTCGATCGAATTGTAGTTTTCGAACTCTTCTGTAACGAATTTCAATGTTTTTTCTAAACGAAGATTTTGTACAAACTCTTAAGCCAGTTTTACGAAATACAAAGAATCAAAATACACTGATACACTGTTAATTATTTTTATTCTTACACTGAACGCGGCCTCAACAAGCAACAGTCAGTATTCATAAATACACTAAGACTCATTGATTCACAAATGTTCTCGACTATTTTCTTACAGCACAAAATCAAAGCGCGCACAAGAGATACATACAAACGACAACAACCATCATTGCGAACTCATAAAGTCATCAAATCAATAAAGTATATTGGTACAAGTAAATAACGATTTAAGGGGTTTTTACGATCCTGCAAATAAACGTGCTCAAAAAAACCACTTGCATTACAAAGACAAAAGAAGTCAACTGAAGGATCGACAGCGTTACTCAAAAGAATAAAGGATTATTATGGATTATTGTGCATAGATTGTAATCTATCCTCTTTATACCTATCACCTATACTTTTAATGTCTATCTGTCTTTACAACAGCATGATTCTTTACACTATTTCCATTAATGTTAATCTATATTCTATATAAACTTTTAATACTAAAATGAACGAACTTAATGATGATCAAATAGAGCTTTCTAGACTAAAGTGTGTAAACAATCGGCCAGCTGTAGAATATTCGCGTGACTGTAAGTCATTTTTTTATATTTATTTCTTTTCAATTTTTCATCTAACGTAGACGCGCCTAAACGTTCGATAATACTAGATTTAAACATTTTCGTTCTTCCACTCTAAGAAACTTACACTCGGTTGTAAAGAAAAAAAGTGGTCTGTACAAAATGTAAGTAATATCTCCTTTTTAAGTAATTTCTTAATGTATGTTTTTTACCAAAAACCAAAACTTGTGGAAAGGTTATCAACCGTAGCTTTAAGGAACCTGAGTTCTTAATTTGACAAAAATATTAAAAAAAAATACAAAGCAAATAAAAAAAAAAGATTTCATAGTGAGCATAAACAATTTTTTCAATACATCGAAACGGATGCCGTTATTCGCGGCGCAAACAATTTTATCTTTGTACAGATGTAGCAATTCTCTATAGCAATATGAATTACACGTACCACATTGCGGACACACTATCGTTGCTTTTTGCACTTGTCTGCGCGAGTCTAGTTTTTAACTATATTTAACTTACGACTTTTATCTAACTATTTAAGACCCTGTAGGCTCGTACAAAGAAAGTTAGTTCGATCCTTCTAGCTGAAAACAATCACTAAATTCCCTGCCCTTGCAGAAGTAAATCAATGTTTAGGAAGTAAATCATTAAAGGAACTTTCGATGAGAAGTTAGCAATCGTAAAATTAAATACTCTATAAAAAATCGAATAAATTAACGAATGAGCTTACTACTATCAATCCTTTTAATTAGTGCAATACTTTCAATCATCTTGTACGTCGTTTTTTATTATACTAAACTATACTGAAAATTGTTTTGCTCACCACAGATAAAAATCCTAAATGTTTGTTACTAAGAAAATTGTAAAAAAACAATATAAGAATAATATGTGCCATAAGCAATATGGACAATATGTTCTACGGAATAACCCCGCGCGTCAACTACAGCTGGCAGTATTAGTTGATTTAATATCCAAGAAGTCTACTACTGTATATTTCAGGTATAAGCTATAAATACTTCCTTGTTACTTTACCAAACTTTTAACTCTACAACACTTTGAACTTTGAATTGTTGTGTGTGAATCTGCGTTTCTTTTTAACTCTACTATTTTCCTTTATACTAATGCACTTGATCGATACTAAAACACT
Organism: Eurytoma californica; assembly: GCA_035586675.1. NCBI lineage: Eukaryota > Metazoa > Arthropoda > Insecta > Hymenoptera > Eurytomidae > Eurytoma > Eurytoma californica. The sequence goes on along the minus strand of JAXIUT010000037.1, from coordinate 22,301,237 downwards.
TAAAACTTCGCAGTTGCGTTTTTTCTTTAGTAATAGCAAAGCAATTTCTCCTTGTGATTGTTTGTCCATCTACTTCCATTGTGTGACAAGTCTTTATCCTCTTTCAAGGCACAAGGTTTGACGTGTTATTTGAAAAAGAGAAAAATTTAGTCAATTTCAAGTGCGATATGGTAACGAGTTGTAAACGTTATTACGCGGCCCACTAAATAATAAATTAAAGAAAAAATCATGCCAAAACTAATGGATGTTCCTATCCGTTATTAGGTACACTGAAGGACAAAGAGCCCCCCCTCGGAGATATCGTGAATAATTATTCGATAAATTGAAGCAGCCGTTGATTAAGAAAAATATGTAGTCAAGCAATAATTTTCCGTACAAAATTTGTTACACTGAATTTGATATACATCCTTAAAGTTCGATTTAATTTTAATCTTGGTTTCGGCGAATATTTAGTACAGCGAGTTCAAAAAACTCCGTTTAACTTTGCCCTAAAAGACTTGCGGAACCATTAAAAGAAACCGATGAAAATCGAACAAATAAGAACAATTAACAGGTAACCCAGGGGAAACGAGAAATGATGATGAAGGAGGTATCGCGGTGTGAGCACAAACAATGTTAAAAGAGAAGTTAAAGAGCCAAGAGCAAAAATGAAAAGAGAGAGAGAGAGAGTGGAGAGAATAACGATGACCAGTAAAGTACCGTTTTAGCCACAAAGGCAAAACTTTCGTGCATCAGTATTACGTTAAAGGAATAATTATATATTAGTACCTATATATTATATTGCGTATACATACATACCACTTTATTGAATATATACACAGTGTTTATGGAAGCGATATAATTCTTATAATATGTATTGATGCAAGAGCTAAGAGTATATTGTATACCTACGTAAAATGTACAGAGCGTATAGAGACAACAAGTGAACAGATAAGAAAAAAAATAATTACTTTGGACTCGCTAGGTAATCTTGATGTTATTTATTAATTAGCAAAGTAACAAAAAAAAATGCATATAAGAAACGATAAAATATCGCGTACCCTCTCTGTCGCGAAACGTCGACTCTTCGAGAAAATAAAAAAAGTACATGCATAATTCTTTCCTTTCGCTCATCGATACCGCTCTAATCAAAAACTGGCAGTGAGTGTGAACAAACAAAAAAAAAAACATTAAAGAATATGTATTGTAAAATTAAGAACCACCGATTGTTCTCGTAGTTAAATTGAGTCGAATTAATTTTCTCTCTTTCGCGTTAATTGTCTCTAGTTTCGTTTCGGTCCTACGAAACCGCAACGGCAAACGGAACGTTAATCAAAGCCAGAAACGCCACTGGAACGGTGAATAATTACAAACGATTTAATCAATCAAAACAAGTAATTAAAATGTCATTCTTGTAAATAAAAAAGAGAAACAAAAAACTATCAAGAATCTTTGAAAAATCCGGGTTTCTAAAAACGTGACGAAAAAATTAAAAAAATAAAACTTATGACTGAAAGTCGAAATACAAAGTGAAAGAGAGATACAGCGAATGGTCTTCTGCGGGCCCCACGAAAAGAATAAAAAATGATAAAAATGGGGGAAGTAAAGAAACTATTAAAAATATACTTCTACGAGAATAAAAGAGGATAAAAGAGAAATGGTTTTAATACTCAGATCTAAAAAAAATAATTTAATGTCGTTTATAAATGATTATATATATAATGAAGTACCGAATATATAAAGAATATATTATATATATTATTACAACATTGCATACATAGTATAAATATAAATATATATATGTATGTATGATGTACGATGATACATAACTATTTTCTTCTATTGATATTGTGAATGACTGATGCGTATATTATTTTTCATCGAGCCGCCAGCTTTGTTCCCTCTTTCCCGTTGCGCTCTTTTCCGAAGAGAAAGCGAAGAAACTTTAAAATGAATTTCAAAGAAAATTTTTAACGAAGGAAACAATTATAAAAAAATCTATGATAAGAGATGAATTATAATTCGCGATCGCAGAGGAGAAAAAAACGAAACTGGCGGCTCATTGGCTACTTCGACACCGAGCTATACCACAAAAAAAATTGGAAGTGGATATTATATATTAAACAAAACGAAAAATATGTGTAAGCCAAGTGCCTTGTGTTCTGGTAACTAATCGTTGACTTTTAACTACGATATTTAATAAATGGCGATAGAGAGAACGAGAGAGAAAAAACAGAGTGAAGTGAAATAGATAAGTGCGTGTACTTGAGAGAGAAAGAGATAGACAAACTTGCCAAAAAAATCAGCGCGAAAGAGAGTAGAGAGTAATAGATGCTTTTTTTGATGAAAAAAAAAGTATAAAACAGAACCAGATCGATTAAGAGGCTTCTATGTAAAGAAATAAACGTTGGATGATATTTGCATTGATAGTCTGTACTTTTAAGGTAGAGTCACTGTGTAATTGATAAAAAAAAATAAATAAATATAGAAAGACGATGCACGCGATTGAATCTAATAATAGAACAAATGGTGTTTAGGCTCTATTCGAGTAAATATTTTTCTTGAAATAGCTAAATTTTTTAAACTCTTGAGAATGTAAAGACATCATTTCTATACGAACGATCCGATTCGGGGACACGCGCAATATTCCAAAAAAGGTGGTGTATTTTCAAAGACGATGTTCGCACCTGTTGATAATATACTCAATATCGAAATAGGCGATGTTTATTTTGCGGAGAGTTCAGACGTTTCTATATGACGTTGAATAAGATATTTTGCTAAAGAAAAAAAAAATTAAATGAAAATTACGCAGCGAAATGCAGTTGATTATTCGCCATCACATCCCCGGGACTCGAATCGATCATAACATAGAAAGTGAACCAACTCTCACACACACTCATAGTGAAAATCGAAAAAAAAAGAAACACAAATAGACGAAAGTTTGTATACGCGTGCCAAAGCAAAATGCGTTTGTATAGAGACAAAGACCGTCTGCACTTTGTATGATTCCACACTTTTTCACTGCCTATCGAGTTTAAAAGTCCTCGAGATTTATGAATAATTTAAAAGGTTTGCTCGAGCACTTTTCGACAAGCCCTAATGAGCACTTGACGCTTTATTTGACACTAATTGTACATCTACATAATAATGTTTTACTATTCTTTCGACTTTCTTAAATCAACGCTATTGTTTCCTGGTTCAGCGGAATAATTTTTCTGTCAATTTAAGCTCAAAATCAAAGATAAAATATTCGAACAATGTTCATCGCGCTTAATGAGGAATTAAGAATACAAGAACGAAACTGTAACGTGTTGACGCGCAAAGAATGTTTCCCCCAACGTTAGTGAGACCCCAAATGGGCCTTTTTCATTCACGTAATCAGAAAATAGAAAGGTATTTAAAAAAATGTAACTTACATTTTGCAAAGTACTGATTAGAAAGAAAAGTTTTGAAAAGAGCGAGCAGAGCAGAAATTTCATTAAACTGGTTTTTATATAAAAACGATTTTGGAAGAAATAATTTAATTTTTGTGACTAATACGAATGAAAAAGACCCTGAGCAGACAATCCTTCTAGTTAAGTAGACTTTAAAAACATCTTTATGTACGCGCGAATGGGATCGTGAGCGTAAGTGGAAAGTATTAATTTCTAAGTCGAACATTGTCTTAAAGCGAGAAAGTGCACGAGTGCGTGATTTGCTATGAGGTGCATCTCTCTGGCCGAGTTTTTTCGTCAGCCCCTTCACAACTCCGCGTAATCTATAGTTGATTGTATGTACCAAGCGAATTATAATTATGTAATTGTTATTACAATTGTATCGGTCGTAATTATTGCCACAAATGCGAGGCGCGGGACAAGCGAGCGACGTCGACGCGCATGGATTTTTCGCTTAATAAAAAAATCACACGATGATACTGGCATTCAGTGTAGTTGATTGTAACTTCTAACTTCAAAGTCTCTCTCATGACTCTCCGCCGAGGAGGAGGCGTTTTTTCGCTTCTCCGCGAAATTTCTATGATACAAAGCGCTAGCGAATTTTCGTGTTGTTCTCGTAATTAATATTGTTGAATATGGCTAAGATACGGAGCGAAGGCAAAGGGACTAAAAATAGAGGCGAGAAATTCGATTTCGAGCGAGTGCGATTAATAACGGGGAAACGAACCGATTGAAAAGATTGCTGCTATTGCACGTATTTTTTCAGAGATAAAACAAAGGGAATAAAGTGGGGAGTAAAGCAAAAAGGAATATCGGCGAAAATCGCGATGATATTTTTTTCATTCGGTAACGCTACGATGTGTGTACGATAAGTCTTACAGCTCTACTTTATTTTTAAAAGAAAGCAAATTGGACATTTATACTTTTAACCGGTTGACGGCTCCTCGTCACGGGACTAGCGAATTTCTTCTTCGAAGTGTGAGTGTGCGCGTGGTTGTGTTTTACGGCACGTGGAAATTTCTTTTTTGCGTGTGAAGAGACGCGACGACGCACTTTTTCTAGAGCGGCGGACTTGTTCGTGTGAATTTTTTGACTGGAAATATATAATTATACAGAGACTAGAGGAAGGGCAAGAGCAAAATAAATAAATAAAAAAAACGAGTCCCTCGATCACTTGCGTCGCACTTTGATTGCAAAATGTATAATGAGCATGATTTTTCGATTACGTTATGATACCTCTGTAAATTGTCAGGATCGAATAAATTTGTAAGTAAAATCCAATTTATCCACTGTGTGTGTTTGTCATAAATACAGAATGAGCGTCCGTTACATCGCGTTTCCTTCTTATAGCCAGCAGTCGTTTTAACGTTTTGAAAAATCGTCAGATAAAAGATACTTCATACTACTCGCGTTTGTCTCCACAGCGTGTAGCTTTCGAAATGTAGCTCCAGAAGATTTTTCAAAACTTTAAGACGACGGCCATGTCATAGCTCGTCTATCAACTCGCATTCATTAAAAAAAAATATACTTATCTCCGTTTTATACGCTTACAAATAAAGTCTGTGCCAATTTCACTGAGTGACTAATCAGATTCCTAGTCTTAATAAAATAAACATTGTTAAAACAGCAATCACTAATTTTTTTATTCAACTTATTTACGCAATCAAAAGCTTCTTCATCTTTCAAGTAAAACAAAAAATAACGAAACAAGTTAGATGCCCCAGTAGAAAATGACCATTTTATTTTTGACATATTTCAATTCAATTAGGTAAGATTCATCGACAATCGGTCATGATTAAAAGCGAGATTAACGAAGCCATCCACGTCGCCGCAACGTGACGAATTTGTGGCGGAAACGATTCTCGCGTCGGGTAGCACGCGATATTGCACTTGGTAACAAAATGCAGGAGTTCTATTCAAGTACAGTGCCCCCGCGGAGGCACGCGATTATTCCCGCACACCTGCTCCTCGAGTTTAATCGTCAAACTTGAGCGCTTCGCGGTTTCGCGGATTGATTTATGCGACGGGTCGGGTGCATACTACACTAGGACAATCAAAAGAAAATACGTTCATTCTCGAGCACTTTAACGGCAAACAGACAAATTACTTTTTATTGTACAACGACAAACTAACCGCGACATCTTTTCATTTCGATAGGATTTTAATGTATATCATTCCATATTGTAACTAAACAAACACTTCTTAAATATGTAGCATTTACAATTAAGTTGCAAGTCTTTCGCGATAAAACAAACCTCAAATGAAGTTGATTATACTTGGACACTATTATGTTGATACTTACGTGCATACGAATTAAATGAAAATTTCATGCACCGCTTAAAATTCTTCTAATTAGTTTAATTAGACGCAACTTATAATAAAAGCGAAAAATTAAGAAAAGGTGACCGTGATCAAAGGATAAAGTTTGCTTTCATTTGAAAAAGTTTGAGAAAAAAATGCGATTACTGTGAAGAAAAGCGAAGGAGATTCGCTAATCAAAAGTTTCATCCAGTTGAACTTTTCTCGGCGAACTTTATAAGGGAGAAACGCGATTTTCGACATATCAAAAGCTTTTTCAAGGAGCCGAGTCTTAGCCTTTATTATACGCAGTCGTGGATAGTTAAAGAAATCAGGGGATCAAAGAAAATGAGTTGAGTCGGAATAATAAATGAGGAAAATATTTCTAACGGAATAATTATAAAAGGTAAACATGAAAATATTCAGCCTGTGAACTCTAAAAGGGAAAAGTTATAAGAAATAGAAGTGGATAAAGACTTTACTTTCATACAATAACAGGAAAATTTCTACTTATCTTGTATGAAGTGTTCCTTTTATGAAAATATACACTGCATTTTATGGTTTATATCTAAATCAAAAAAATTATTTGCACAGACACAAAAATCCGAAGTCCGATTGCTATTCGACCCCCTAATAAAAAGTATCCAGTAAAGATCTATATGAAAAGGCATGAATGCAAAATTATGTGTTTAAAATATTGAATAACTCGGAAACTTTGCATTACATTTTTTATTACAATGACACTGATAATAAACAATTAATTGACTATTTGTAGAAAATGTGAATTAGTACTACATATTGGCCGGATACGAAAATGGACAAATCAGTGTATCTAATTAGAATAAAATGAAGATTCTTGCTTAATTTATGTAAAATTTGTAAATATAATAATTGAATTTAATCGTAATCATCATTGGAGAGCTAATATATTAGAGATAAAAGAAGAAAGAACAGTAAATGTGATTAGGTAATACTCATAATTTACCGCTCAAAAATAGTTTGCCTGTTTACCCTCATCTATCTATCTATCATCTATCTTTGTGTAAAAAATAAAAACAATGTAATTTAATAGATAAAATGATCAATAGCATAAAACGAATCAGTTACTACTCGGTATACACACATACCTATAGACTTACGCATGTTACTTACTTGGAATGGACAATGTAAAATTGATATGATAGTTCTGACTTTTTAAAAGTTATTCGGCACTTCTTTTCAATGATGGTCGCAATATTTTTGTCAGATACGATATTTAGAGGCGACTAAAAAAAAATAAAAAATAGTTTATTTATTTTACATTCTACTAATTTGCGTAATCAAACAATAATGTTTGTTTAATATTTCTTTACAAGTTACAACACATATGACTTAACATTTTTGATTTTACACTTTTGCCTATTAAAAAAAATTCGAAAATTCGCGCCAATGTGAAAATTCGCAATTGCGCATGCTGACTTGGCGGGACATCTACAGTTCGTTTACAGAACGTGAACGTTAAAATGTTCTGAATTTGTTTTGCTTCTTTAAATATTACTTTTTGTTGATAAAAAGTTATTTATTTATAAATAGTTGTTTTTTATACTTACAAATAAGAGTACAAAATAGTTTCGGTAGATTTTGCATTAATATTATTGATTGTTAAAATCCTACTGTAACCTGTAAATCGATCCTCTCTAAGGTTAGTTTTTTGAATTTCTCTTTGTATAGTGTTCAGCAATTTGTAATCTAAAATGACTAGTAAATGATCACTTATTCTAAATATTTTTATCATGTTTTCATACTAATCCTCAATAAAAATATAGATAATGAGTTCTTCAGACAGTTCAGATGATGAAGGAAATTTTTATATTAATGCAGCTTCCAGACTCAATGGTACATATTTATAAAATCTGCTTGATACATTTTTATTATTCAAGATTGTGTTTAGATGTAATAACATGATTTTTTTTTCAGCCCTGAAACGCAGGACAAAGCAGGTAATCGAAGCTACCGAAGACTTGCGGTACGATGATGATGATGAAGATGACAATGTTGTCAAAGAATCACCCACATTACCCAAAGAGTAAGTTTATAAATAAATGTTTTATTATTAATTTATTTTAAACAATTTAATTTAATAAAATTCAATAATCATTAATGTAGACCTAAGTTATCGGCAAGGATAAATAAAAACAAGAAAAATTCAAGAGATAGTAGTTTAATTGTCATAGAAGAATCAAGTACAGAACCTGAATTAGTTGAAAGTGAAACAGTTACCGTAGTACCAGATGATAATCAAGTTATGTACATAGATGATAGCGAAGAAGAATCAAATGTTAGGAGAAGCAAAAGGAGAACCACACGTAATTTAAGTAAAAAAGTAAAAAATAATTTATCAAGAAAAAAAGCAGACAGTGGTTCAGATAAAATAATTATTGCAGTACGTTACAACTAATAATGTCATTTAATTTATTTTTAACAAAACAATATGCTTATTAAAAGTACATTTATAGATTCCAGAGAGATTAGAAGTGGAAAAGAATACATTCGATGATAGTATCGAAAGAGAGTTAAATAAATCATTCAATGATTCTTTCTTAGATCTTCCACAAGATGAAAAAGAAGGTGACTATTTGATAATAGGATCTCCTCCAGCTGCGAAAAAATGTGATGCTGATAATTATGAAGTCAATATCAAAGTATTATGGAGATCAAATAAAATTGAACGTTTTGAACTTCGAAGGGTAAAACGTTTTGTAATGTAAAATTATTTATAAATTGAAGGCTGTTATTAACTGCTATTTTATTCACTTTTCTAGCATGAAACCTTTCAAAAAGTATTTCGACATTTTTCTGAAGTAGAAAAAGTAGCTGAGGATCAAATTGTCATTACAAAAGAAAGCAAACGGATAACTCCTTATGAAACACCTGCATCCATTAATTGGTCAATTGTAGATATTTTGGGTAAGCTTATTAATTATCAATATTTATTTAAAATTTGTAAATTTGTAATTATTAAAACCATATTAATGATGTATAGAAGGAGGAATTGTGAGTGCTGCAGTAGCCAAAATGAATAAAGGACAACCAGCACAAAATGGAGTACAAGAAAATGTGTGCAAAATTAAAATACAAACATCAGACAAAAGAACGTTAACTGTAGCATTAAAACATGATGAAGCATTCGCAACTTTGGTAAATAGATGTGTCGAAGAATTAGACATTCCTGAATCCAAAATGAAATTCTACTTTGATGGAGAATTAATCGATACGGATGAAACACCTGAATCACTGGATTTGGATGATGAAGCATGTATAGATTTGAAGATATCTAAATAAGGTTTTTTACTAACTTATTTAATTTGTTAAAAGAATTACTTATAGTTATTCTTGATTAAAAAATAAGGTCAAGAGTCATTTTCTATATGAATATTAAGTAGTAAATTTCTTGTAATATCCCAAATTAATAAAATTACATTTGTAAGACTGGATAATTTAAAAACAATTCTAGTAATAATCGATTACTTGTTAATTTTCGTATGTACATAGTATTATAAAACTAAATATTATTTTGTACAAAATTTCAGGATTTAATTTATTTGGAACCTTCATTCGTCAAAAATAAGTAAAAGTAGACTTAGAATTATATTATCTTTATTTATTAATACGTACATGTTATTTTATTTAATTTTTGCTTTTAATTCATGATTTATAAATTGCATAGTACATATACAGTCAAATCGGTATCTCTTCTTTTATACTTACATACATCGCACGTTCACGAGCAATTACAAAGTAATGTTACATGAGCGTTGTATTTGGTAACAAGAAAGTATTTGATTCATTATTTTTTTTTTAAATATATTGTGAAAAGGTTCCCTGTGCCTTATTGACGCTATACACAATTCGGGTTGCTTTTACTCTATTCTCCGAACAACTTCAACCGATGCTTAACAAAATATTCTCGTAGCCAATTTTTCATCAATAATGGCATACTCACATGAGTCATTTTATTTTGACTCGTTACTGTGGAATAAATTTTTCATCATAATTACTTTCTAAAGAAGTAAAAGTAATTTTTTTACACTGATTCGTTCAAGATTTTTGATGTAACATTACGATAGAAACATTAAATTACTGTCCCTAATTTGTTTAGTACATTATTAAGAGCCAAGTCTATTAGACCCTTCTTTTTACTTTATCACATGTACTATTTAAACTATTGTATTTTTTTAATCTGAAAATGTGCAAATGTGAAAGAGTTTAATTTACATAGAAGAAGAGTTGTAGAGTTACCATTCATCTAGATTAAACAAAAGAATGTTCTATGATAATAAAAGAGGAATGTGCATTTTTTACAGTAAAAAGATATTTTTTTTGCATTCGTTGTTTTATATGAATCTTAAAGAAACGTTTATCTGAATGTAACGTACAAAATGTTTAAAATTATCTTCAAAACAGTGAAATTGAAATCTTTATTGAGTTTGTGCATTGATATTTTAAATTTCTCAGTCACTTGTGGTTTCATGTTTTTTTTTTTCATAAAGAGCAATATTACAGGCATCGATTAAAATCAAAATATAAATATGTTATTTTTGTACAATTCGTTAAAAACGTATTACGATGGACAAAATTAAATCGTTACACCTAATGTGTTAAAAATCTTATGACTACATAAATAATTTTTTTGAAAATCTAATACGGCATTGCGCTTCTCGAATATTTAAAATATCCGCGATCGAGTGAATGTCCAATAGAAATAGTAATATATATCGGTAATTTACAATATAAGTAAAATTTGCCATAAACGAAAAACTCGCCGCTCATACAAATTGTTTCACATCTCCTTAAATGTACATACATGGTATTTGTCGATCTCGAGGTGATAATGGCACTACGAATTGTAAAAACTGCAACTAAATCTATATGTATATATTTATATTTATTTATACCGGAGTACACTATAGAACGACGACCGTCCAATTGGGATTACAGGGACTTCAGACCTCGTATACGTTCCACGTCGTCACGCTGGTTCTTCATCGTCTCTTCTTCAATATCTTCTTCTCCATTGTTACTTTCCTCGCGTCAGTCTTTGTGAAAATTATAAACATGTACGTACAGTATTTATTCCGCTCGGCTTCTTTATGGATTACCTCGTCGGGAATGTGTAACTTCAATGAAAACCATATAATCTCGCAATAATAGTATATTACGTACCTGGCCCTGTATAATAAGAAATGTCTCAGATCACATGTAATTGTCGATCGAGGCGA
>JAXIUT010000037.1:22279203-22290168 GCA_035586675.1 Eurytoma californica | reverse complement strand
AGGGAGGCCGAAAATACAATCTTTCGAAAACGGCATAGGTCGGAAAGTTGTATTTTCGGTCCGCTAGGCTGTAAATGAAATTTCATTCGCAGTGCAAATGTCACGTTTTTTCTTTTTTTTTATCTACACAACGATGTCGCGCGCGTTAATATGTATATACTTACTAACAATGAGCATAACATTCAAGGCGCCCTTAAAGAGTCTGGCTTAATGCTGGGTGCATCGCCAACAGATCAACAGAATGTTTCCTAAATCCTCTCTCTTCCCTTCTTAACAATCCATCGTCAAATGTTCTCGAACTAATGACAATTAATTTTTCAAAACTTTTTTTCGGACGGATATCAGAATTTTCATTAAATGCCACAATTCAATCGACTTTTTAAATTAGATATACATATCATCTTGAGATTATTACACAATGCCTGATAAATAAAGCAGATAATTTAATTTAAAATTATCCAACGTTTCAACAGTAAGAATTTTTTTTGTTATCATACAGAAATTTCATTTAAATTATTGACTAACGAACCTTTTTTGGCAGTGAATTTCAATACATACTTGCAACGTACTCTTCAAAATCCAAGCCACGCGATTCATTTAAAGCAGACTCCGCATTCACATAGCTCTCTCTCTCCCTCTCTCGCTCTCTCTTAAAAAATATACAGAAATTCATTAACGAGAGTGTGTAACATACAGGGATAACGCCGTGGAACTGGTCGCTTGAGTCGCTTCCACGGAAGTAATGCTTAATCGTTACGTTTATTATAAGAAAATAAAGGATATAAATCATGTAATTTAACTACTCCCTAAGATCGCGAGCTTTAAAGCTTCGCGACAAATAAAACTTTGTACATAGCCCCGTCACTCGCGCGCTCGCATCGACCGAGGCGTGAGCGTTTGATTCGCGCGAAAGCGCTTCCGGACCCTGACTCTCGTTTACATAATCGTTATTATTAATATTTTCATTGTTTTCTTCTTTTATATTTTTTTTTTTTATATATTAGAATTATTATTATTAACAGAGAAAGGAGGCGAGCTGCACTCCCGATCGTTCGTCGCTCACTTAACGTATCCCGAATCGTTATTTATATATGTTACACGCGGGTCGACTCTCGCGCGGAACTTGTCATCGTGATGGAGGCGCGCCGGCTCCCGCGGAATTCCTTTAGAGGACGGTGTTCATCGTCTCGGCCACGATCACGGCCTCGGAGTCCTCGCAGAGTCATGTCGTCGACGTGGTAGTCGTCGGGCCGCTCGCCGGCTCCGCCCGCCACGAGTTCGCTGCCTCGGTAATCGTCGTTATCTGCGTTAAGTCAGAAGCTTCCGATTAGCTTTTCAAGTGCAGATAATTTTACAAGTCTTATTAAGGCCAATAGAAATATGAAGCAGTGATCAAACGAACAGCTACTCGATAGAAGTAAAACGCATTTTAAAACAGTAAATAAAAATTTATTTTATTTACTGGTTGTTCTGTTATATTTTGTAAGTAAATTTTCACCTATTCATATTTAGAAAATTAGCAAATATACAAATCATAAAATATCGTAATAAAAAAATTGTACATAAAATAAAGTAAATTAAAAGTGAACTTAAAATAATATTAGATTGAATATTAAACTTGAAAAAGAAACAGAAAAAATGTTAGTATCATAGATAAGAGCGAAGAAAGTCAGTTTATACCAAATAGCAAAGACGTTGAAGTTCAGCAGTCGCAGAGAGGAAGGCCGTCGCTAACAAATAATAATAAAAGGAAAAAAAATAAAACAAAATCACCTCTGGACTCGTTGTCGCTATTACACGGTCGCGCAATTACCGAACGCTCATCACCTTATTGTCGCAGCCGATGAGCGGCGTCTCGGCCGTCGACTCGTCGGCCGAGCGGCTGCCCGTCATGTACTGGTGGGGCGGCGGTATGTAGATCGGCTTGGCCGAGTGCCCGGCGACTTGGGCGTAGATCGTCGGCTCGCCGGCGCCGAGGCCCGCGCCGCTGGGCATGCGCCGCGGCAGCGTCGACATCGGCAGCAGCTGAGGCCGCTGGACGCTCGGCACCGGCTGGTAGCAGTTCGGCGGCACTCGCCGATTGATCCTCAGCGTCAGGTCGGCGTACTGCATCTTCGGCGGCTGCCGGGAAAACGACTCGTACAGTTCGAGCGCCTGTTTCTGGAACGAGGAACAATTCAGTGTACTCGTCGCTCTTCGCCGGATTGGCGGGAAATATTTTTAAATGTTTTTCAGTGAAAATATGCACGGGACTGAGGAAATTTATAATTTATAGACAATTTTCACCGAAAGAAATATTGAGAAAGACACGATGTTATTAGGAAACGTCGAACAAAAAACTCTTCGCATTGGTATGGGTATATTCCATAAATAGATTGAGTAGTCGATTTATTGAAATTTTGTGTAAATAAGTCAGATACCGAATAATCGATATATTTAAATTTATTTTAACTTTGATTTTACGTTTATTTCAATGTGTTATCAAGCGACGGAGTCTCATGTTTCAAGATAATAGTAAATTCGACCTCCAGTCAGCGCGAATTTAAGATTTAATTCAAGATAGAACCCGAGATGCTATAGATTTTCAAATTTTAAATTTATATAAACGATAAAAGTTCATATATCGTCTATGCTTTAATTCCATCGATAGTTTTATTAGGAAGCTTTTCGAAATTGTTTGACCCATATTTTCGAACTTGATACGTTAAAAAAAAACAAAATTTCAAGAAAGGCTAATTAAACATAAATTGATTTAAACCTCAAAGCCCACATAAGCGAAGTAGCAAAAATCGACATTATCAAAAGAACAATAGGCTCTCGTCTACCGGGGAGTCAATGAGCGATCGACGTAGCGTTGAAGGGAGAAAGGTTCGCGATTGTAGTAGTCCCGCGTCGTAAATACCTCCGACACCGCCTCCTCGTCGCTCTCGCCGAGCTTCCCCAGAGACACACGTTTTCACGCAGCGCTCCCCTTTTTCCCCGCGCTCAATGTCGCCGGCGCGCGGTTTTATATACTCACGTTATTTATCGAGCCGAGCGAGGAGGGCTCGAGTCGAGTGGAGGGCTGTTGTTGCTGCTGCTGCTGCTGCTGCTGCTGCTGGAGCACGTAGCGCGGCGACGTACCCTTGCACAGCTCCGCGTACGAATTGTCTGCAATAAAGAAAGGCGAGAGGGCAATCAGTGCGCGGCAGCGATCGTATCTTTTAATTTTGCTCGGCGACGTTTCTTTTCCGTTCGAGTGCGTGTTTCGCGTTTTGCTCTACTCCGCGCGCGCGCGGCGTTACGGCCGCCGCATTGTTCGCGTTAGCGCGAGCTTTACTTTATAGCCACTACTACCCGGCGGGTCAGTCTCTTTTTTCGTCCGCTCCTTTTTTCTTATCAGAAAACGAGCGGGGATTCGCGCTCGATGGCGAATCGAGGATGCCGCCCGTTCGTCCCGATTAAAGTGGCCGTTCGCTCCGCGGCAATTTCTCTTTATTTTTCATTTCGGATTCGAGAAACTTTTTATCAACGGGTGCAACATGGCGCGCGCTGCTAGATAGAGAGGGGGAGAGAAGCGGAGAGGAGCCGCGCGAGCGCCGTAAAATCGCCGATGCCCCGGCGTAAAAACAATCGTACACTCCCCGGGAGCTCGCGGAATCTCCGCGCGCTCCGTAAAGCGAGGGGAAACCCTCGCTCGAAAGGGATGCCGCGATAAAGCTTGATTAAAACGAGTAAAGGCGCGATAAAATTTAAAAATCACGAGGAGAGCAGCCGGCAAATCGAATCGGCCCGAGTGCACGAGTTGCTTATATAGATACACGCGTAAGTACCTGTCGCGTGGGGTATGATGTCGGGGTCCTTCTCGAAGCTCTCGACGCTGTCGCTGCTGAGGGGCAGCGAGGCGGTCTTGTCGTTGGGCGCCGTCAGGGTCGCCATGCCGCCGTCGTCGTGCTGCGAGTCCTTGTCGTCCTGCGGCCGGCGCCGGTAGCGCAGCTTCAGCGCCAGCACTATGAGGAAGATGAATATGACGAGGCCCGCGGCCGCGCCCACCACGACGCCCAGCAGCGGGCCCGAAAGCGACAGGATCACCGGCGACAGGGCTGTGGAGCAGACGGGGCAATAGTCAGGTAACGACTTACTCTGGCGGACGCGAGGCGCGCGACTCGAGCTGTTACGCCGTCGTCTACGCCGATTGAGAGCTTTTCCTTTGGAATTTCGATTTGTTTCAGGTCAACGCGGGGGGTCTGGACATTTCGACTGCGAGATCGAATTGCCGTGGACTTTTGCCAGAATGTATCTCTTTGGAAAATCAAATGGTTATTACTTTTTTCTAGAAATTCGCTTCAAATGTAAATGCAACGCGAGCTTACTTTTTGAAACGGTTTTAAAATTAAATTTGATAATTACATTTGCACGTTAATTTTATTGCGAAGATAAAATTTATTCGCAGAACTAAATTAATTGAATCAGGTTCGTTTTAGAGCATTTCTCATGTACGTCTATTGATAATTATATTTCGTTCGTGGTTGAAATATCAGATTCAATTACTTTATTAAAATATACACTGCTATATACGACGTACAGAATACTCCACAGAATATTTGAAAAATTTAATTAAATCGAAAAAGAAGAGCATTAGTTGTAATAAAACACACCAATCACATTAATATAATGAAAAATGAATAAGGTTGAAGAAACATTAGCTAACTACAAATAAACAGGAACAAACATATTTTACAGTAGATTAAAACATTGTGCAGATCAAAAGCAATTATTTTACTCACTTAAATGTATTTAAAAAATGTCAAAGCAAACCAACGAGCATGAAATCCAATAATATGAAACGATTAGACAAACACAAAATAACATGCAAGCAAGACTAAAGGAAAATTGTAAGATCCTGTTTTTCGAAGCGTACAGCGATGCGAAGCTCTACTTGCCCAAGCTCTTTAATTAATATCCATCAAAGCGCCGTTGCATCGTCGTCATATGAATACAAAACGCATCAAAAGATATGTTAAGCGATTGCTTCATCTTCCTTTCACATTCACCTTTCGCAAATGATAAATTACACCCCGTTCCCGCTTTAGTAATATTCTATTTATTTGGCGGCGATTACTTTAAACTGATAAACGTCCTCTCTACCATCATACAAGCGTATTTCATTTCCGTCGAATAAAATAATCTCCTTTAATAACAATAAATTATTGCTATTATCAAGCTTAATTAATGCTATTTTTGAAGTTATTTCAACTCAAAGACATTGTTTTGCCTGTCCTGAATTTATATTATTCCTCTCATTTGTTAAATTAAATGTATTTTATCAAGTTTCATAATGTTCGATATCATATTTGACAATACTTCCGCAATTATAAATAAATATTGAAGTTTCGCATTTCGAAAATAACTTGTATTACAATTAATCATTCTTCTCAAATAATTGTACTAAACATAATAAAATACGAAATTGTTATTATTAATTTCTAAATAAAGGTATTTCAATAAAAGCAGATTGTTTAAAACATGCACAACAAATACAACTAATTTTAAGAGTATGCAATAACAAATGTTAAAAGTTAATTTTTCGATCACTCTTATTAATATACATCTTGTTAATGAATATGAGATAAACAACAAAGTCTTATTAAAGTATGTCTTTGTAAAGGAACTCATGCATTAATAGAGCCTAGTACATTGCAAGACAAACTTTCGCGAATACTGTATCTCTATATAGTTTGAACAAAACTTCACCTCAATGTTGTTTGACTAACGTAATTACATTTCATAGTCATTTATGGGGTGTAGTTTCACACTGAACCTGAACATTTGAGCTCTACTGAATTCTAAAGAAAATCCTTGTAAGGAAGATTTTTTTGTCACTGCCTATAAACTGTTTCTAAGAGCCTTATGAAGAGCCTTTTCAACATCTCATTAAACATTAAAAAAATGATATTACCTCAGTAATGTATAATTTTAAATACAACATATACAATAGTTAACTGCCAAATCTTAAATTTATTAAAACGTTAAGGAGAAATTACACCACGCACGCTTATAAAGTATTTTAAGTAGTTACGCCCTGAGTATGGTAAGACCACACAATTTTCCTCCCATTAGAATTTTAAAAGAGACTCTGTTTAACATACATAATGCTCTAATTCGGACAAAAAACGAATCCTCTAAGAAATCCCCTTAAACGCGACTGACAAATTCCGCAACTGCAGCCTGCACGTTCGCCCTACTCTCGCGCGCAAAAGTCGAGCTCGTTCCACCGGCGATAAAGAAGTTCGACAGGGAGGGGAAGAGCGGGGGAACTACGGGGGGCGCAAACACGAAATGCCGATAACCCATGCAGCGGCCGACGGTCCAGTACCTGGAAAGATCCGGTGCTCCGGGTTCTTGCCGTCGCGCAGCAGGTGCTGGCTGTGCAGGACGGTGGCGTCGCTGGTCGCGTGGGCCGTCATCACCCTGAGGAAGAGGACGAGGCCCGACTGGCTGCGCTCGGCCGGCAGGTCCGTCACCTCGAGGACCGCCGGGGTCATGCTCGTCGCCGAGGCCAACAGCCGGCGCGTCTCCGCGTCGAACACCTGCAGCACGTACATCGCGCTCTTCGCGTCCACGTAGTCGCTCTCGGCGCAGCTCACCCGCACCGTCGTCCGGCTCTCCTCCATTATCGTGCAGTTCTCCGGCGAGGGCGGACGCACCGGCTTCTCACCTGCGTCACCATTTTTTTCCTTTTCTGTCTTTGTTCTTCGGCTTTTTTTACGCTTTCGAGGGGTTTACGCTTGTTTACTTTTGCGTGCTGTCGTTTGTCGCGTAAATGACACTTGGTCGCCTTTTTCGAGGTACTTTGTGTAGGACTTTCAAATTGCTCGAAATTTTCTGTTTGTCTTGCTAAGCGATTGTTATTTTTCGTTTTTACGAGTGCCTGCTTTGTGTAGTGCTTTCAAACTCTAAACATTATAACTATTTACTGGTAGAATTAAAATCGCATTGTGACAAAAGAAAAACTCCCCAAATTAATAATGTTCTGCCCGAGTAACGATAATTGCCTCGAGAGAAACGAAAATTCGTCGATTAAAGGCAAACCTCGGGGATTCCGAAATCCTTGATGGCGCTGTTTTCGTCCTAAGAAGTTTAGAGTCCGGTTCGGCGTGGCTCCGTGCCATTTTTGCGCATGGAATTTAACGTATGGAACGAGCGTTCGAAACGACAACGACCGCTCGCTCGTGCGAAGGGAATTTTTTATTAAAAAAATTCCCTCTACACTCTTTGGATAACGCACAGTTGAACTTTATGAAATGCATCGGGGTAATATGTTTATGCATTAAGTAGCAAAAGTCCCCTCGTACTTTTCATAAACTACTTCAACATTATTATCTTTTTCGCGGAGAAAAAAGTTCGTACTTTTTCAAGTACTTTTTGCTATGTATTAGTTATGAACGCTCTAGGTTAAATTTTGAGGACAAAACGAGCGAAATTACTCTTGATACTTCATGCTTAAAACTCTTATGTAGCTCTTCGCTACATTAAAACTACAATTATTATATTATTCGACAAGAAAAAATCTATTTAAAAAATTATATACTGTTTTAAAAGCCAGTCAAATTTAATTTTAACTCGACGCTGCACTTTCGCGAAAGTAAATTTTTTTTTTAACGAAATTACTAATTCTATTTTAACTTCCATGCGACTGTTGCATTCGACTTGATCGATTTTCTTAGCTTCTGTTTAAGCAGCGACTCCTCGAGCCAAATTTTATTTTGCCACGCTTTATTTTTCTAAGACGAAGGCTCGTGGTTTGCATTTTTATTGGAGTTAGAAAATTAAGTCAATTGAAACCTCTGCCACAGGCGACTTTAATTATCCTGCTCGCGTTTCATGCAAATTAAGCGATTGAAAGCGTAAGATTAGTGTTGGTAACCCAATTTGGTTATAGCCGTTTGCGAGATTGAATTAATTTTCCTCTATAGCAGCGTTAAAAAAAATACCGAAACAATTATATATCAAACCTATGCAACGAGTCGTACTAGCAACTCAAAAGAAAAGAAGCCGCTAAATCCAGAAAGTAAACAAAACTTAACGATTGAATAACAAAATAATGCCTCTACATTAACTACAAATAGTTCTTTTTACACAATGAATTTCGAGACAATTTAAGCCAACAACAATCCGGAACAAAATTTAATACCGGGCTTATAAAAGTTTGAACACGATTCAACTCGGTTGCCAGCTTCGCCGGGCGAAATCCTACCTATAACGCCTGCATAGTATTGAAAATTTTTCACGGAATCAAAATTCCGCTGCCGCGAAACTTTTCAACCAATAATCCGATCGAGCGAAATTTAGGCGCGCCCCATCCCCCTCATCGGCCAATAAGAAAAATTAAGCTCGTCGGCGCGTCGTTCTTTCTTTTTTCAGAGAAATCGAATAGCTAATCAATTAACGAGGCGGGGAAGCGAAGCCGCAAAATCCGAGCGAGAAGCAGCGATCGCGTCGCCGGGTATCGTGCCGCTTAAGCGAGATAACCAAAGTGAAAAAGAATAATCTCAGAATCAGCGGGAAAAGAGATTCCTCCCCCCCGTGGCTCTCATTCCCTCAATCTCTCTATACCCGTAGTCTCGAGCTCGCGGGCGCCTATTCGATTTCCATAGTCTCTGCCGAGTCTGCGAAACGCGACGAGCAGCAGCAGCAGCAGCAGCCCCCACCTCTGCCTCTCTCTCTCTCTCTCTCTCTCTCTCTCTCTCTCTCTCTCTCTTCAAAAGCCAGCAGCGGGGATCGTCGAAGTGATCAGCCTCGGCGTGCAATTCTCTTTCCACTGGATAAGGACGGCGCGAGATGCGAAGCGGGAGAGAGCGAGAGGCCGGGCTGGGACGGGGGTAGGAGGAGATGCGGTAGCAGCTCTCTCGGGCGTTCCGTAAACCGTTTGTTTAGCCGGCCGATCGATGGCGCGCCTTCTACCTTCATACACATGTATGCACACTTGTACGTACACGGGGGTAAAAGAGATCGACTGGAGGACGGGGATGAGGGAGCGAGACAGAGGCGGAGGTGAACGGCTGTGCATGTACATCGCCGGGGACAATCAGAGTGAAAGACGTGTGAGTGGGAGATAGCGAGCGAGCGAGGTAAACGCATCTGGCGAGATGCTGTGAGGCTCGCGTGCATGTGGTGGTGCCGCTGCAAGCGGTGGCGAGGGCGTGAATACGCACTGGCGCGCGTTGACGGTGCGCGCGCGCGGAAAAGTCTAACGAAAATAATTTATCAAACGCGCAGCTACGCCGGGGAATGCCCTCTAACTGGCTGACTATACCCGGCGCCCGGAGAGAGGCGATATTCACTCGATTTGAAAAGATAATGGAGTTTGATACGGCCGAGAGTCTACGCCCCGGGGCATGTACATTTTTTAAGTCGGAACTTTTTCAATTACGGAGGTAAGTTTAGATATATTTTTTCGAAGGTACAGGTTTATTGACAGGAACTGCTCGGTATCTCGGCACCGTTTGTATAACTGTTTAATAATAATCATGACGAGCGTGGGAGAGTTGAGTTGTGCGAGCGAAATTAAAAAACAAAACGTTAAGCGCGAGGAATGGCTTGCGATGCTTCACCGCATACAGAATCAAGCTGATGTCATGAAATTTCATCGACTCTATTGAGGATTTCCATTAGAGTAAAATTTTATTGCATGTCAGAGAAAATTCACATCCTATAGGAATTTCAGCAGATTGTTAACCAACTGCAGAAAAATGCGATTTTCGTGTTTCTTTTTTTCTGCACATTTCATTTTCACGACATATTTTACAGTACTGCCAGCATCGTAAATGTTTCGTAGCTCTGTAAAATTATAAATACTTCTGTGAAAGACGTACAATTTCAAGTCGATAAATCAGTGACATTTCGCGTAAACATCGAATTTCTCGTTCGTCGAAGCACAGTTAAAAAAAAAAACGTACACGTAAACAAATTTTTACAAATTCTCTCCGAGCATTCGGATGAAACCACGCCGTCGCATAAACAAAGCCACCCTCGAAAAAGCGTAAAAAGGAGGTGTTAGACCGACAGCACCGTGAGTATCCAGAGTCATAACCTTTCGACGAACGGAAGCGCGAGAAGCCCGTGCGAGTGATTTTTCTACAGGCCTGTTCGCCGTACTCACCTGTGCGTCGCTCGGGCACGTTGAGCGTCGTGGTGCGCATCGTGACGACCTCGCTGCGACCCTTGCTGTTGCTCGAGTACATGGTGAGGAGGTAGGTGGAGCCGGGCTCCAGGCCGCTGATGCTGAAGGCCGACGACTTGCTGGTCAGGTTGTAGATCAGCGAGCCGACGGACTTGGCCGCCGGACTCGAGCTCGACTCCAGCTCCACCAGCAGCGTGAACTTCTGCGGCAGCCCGCCGTCGAAGCTCTCCACGCACTCGGCGTGCAGCGTGTCCGTCGTCGTGTTCTGCACCGTGCAGTTGTGAGGCGTGTCCGGACGACCTATCGGCAATATTGTTGTTTAGTTTAAATAGATATTTAATGCGACGTGGAATTGAACATTTTTGCTGGAAATGAAAAACATTGCGCCGTACAACGAGGCAAAATTTTAGAAATTTTTGTCCTAATTGGACCTTTGTTGATAAGACCACTAGTGAAAATTGTGTAATGATTTTCTGGTTCAACATACAACGCAACTGGTAGATATTTTTAAAAATTTAAGATAAATGTACATGAAAAAAAAGTCGTGCAATTCGGAAGTTATCGGATTAAAAAATCTTTATCAATTCGAACGTTTTGCATAATTGAACCCGTAATAGTATCCTAGTAAATTATTTCTTATATTATTATGAAATTAATTATAAATTTATAATAAATAATATACAAGTGATATTTCAATTTAAATATTTTCTAGCATTACGATATTTGATGAAAAGTTTGATATCAGTAGAAACATCCGCATATAGTCAGCCACTTCAAATCTCTAAATTTTATTACCAAAAAGA
>JAXIUT010000037.1:22255785-22272471 GCA_035586675.1 Eurytoma californica | reverse complement strand
AAAAGCGCAAAACAGGAGGCTCGAGCACACCTTGCATGCGATCATCGCTCGCGCGCGCGCCGTGCAAGAAATCGAAGCTTCTGGCGCGGATGGCTGCCGCATTCTTACGACTTCGAGGAGCGAGTCATTTGACCGAGGCTCGCTTTGGGTATCACCGCCCGGCCGAGATATATACTCACCGTTTGCCGTACGTTCCCCAGAGGGACGCCTCCTTTGGTCCATTCAATAGACGGCGTTGGCTTGGCACCGACGACCTCGCATTCTATTTCGTGAGTCGTTCCTGCGCTCAACGGCCGGTTCTGGCCCTTCAGTCGCACCCACAACGGCCTCACTATAAAATATAATGCACACAGTTTTTCGGGGATTATAGTCGTTTATAAGCGGCCTAGGATTTTTCACGCACGCCGATATAGGTATATTAAGTGAGCAAGGGGATATTATGGCACGAGTAACTCGACATTTTGCTTCTCCTTTAACCGTAACGATGCTGCCCGACGAAGCACTTTTTTTGAAAAACACTTTTTTCTAAATATTTCACGCTTTTTATGTACATTTTTTATTACCACCTTTGATATGTATGTAAATAAAAAGTTGATATTATTAGTCATCGATTATATCTACCATCAATATTTATTTTTTAATGTTAGTCTTTCAATAATTATATGAGTTCGTTTCATTATTTATTAATTACTAAGTTGTATTTGCATTTCACATGGAAAATGTCTATCTGTTTATCAATCAGTAACTAATATAAACAGTATAATGAATAATTCAATTCATCCAAACATCTTATTAATGGATTAATCTTAATATTTTAAAATACGCTTTTTCCCAATAATAATTTGTAATACAAAGTAATAGAATGCAGAGAATTTTGAAAAAAATATAAAATATAAAAAAAAATTCTACAAAATATGTAAAAGCATTTCTTTAAAAGAGCTACTCTTGTGAAAGCACGTCGCGTTATATACGTTAGATGCATGTGTAATACATTCGTAAATATGATGAGAAAGTGCTTTTGCAATTTTAAAAAGGAATATGTAAAGCAATTCATATATTTTATAAAAATGACGGACTGAAAATTTATTTACATGTATTTTATTGATATAAATTAGATTTAATTTTTGCAACAAATTTTACTTCGTTCATTGAAAATAGTAATAAACTAAATGAAGCTGAATATAAAGCAAAAAGAACAGAAAAAATTTCGATATTAAAATTTTTTAAATGTAATATTAATTTATCTTTTACTTAAATGTTTATTTACTTATTTATTAAAGCAGAAGTATTGTAATAAACATTCTCAAAATTTTGGAAACAATTAAATTATTGAATCTAGGTAAAATCTAATCTCATTAAATTTAAAGAACATTTACGTAAATTACAGCATGAACGAACGACTAAAATTTGTCACGATTTATCCGTAATGTTAACGGGACTCGCATAATATTTCAAACGTCCGAGCTTTCATTGTGACATTTAATAAGAACGTCAAGCCAACAAAATATAAATGGCGGAAAAAAGAAGTTGAATGATATTGACTGTACTCACGGTTCATGTCGAGTGACACGGAGCTGGATATCGGGGTGACCATATTGTTGTTGGAGGCCTGACAGGTCAGCCCCGCATGCAGATGCTTGCGCTCCAACTTTTCCAATCGCAGAACATTCCGCACCTTCTTCGTGCCGACGACCTCGAAGCTGTCGTCGAGCAGGGCGTTCTCCTGCCACCACGTGACCCGCGGCTGCGGCCTTCCTTCTCGTCGGAAAAAGAGAGACGCCAAGGATAAGTGCGAATCCCATCGTCATTTTTCAAATGCGACCCTTTTCACCTTTGCCGTCGTCGCACAGACGCACGTAAACTCGCTCGGGGATCAGATTCTACTCTTTTGACTTTGTTCTCGCGCGGAGTGCCGTCTCATGCGTCATCGTTGATGAAATCCTTTTATTTTCATAATGAGACTTTTTTACACCACGTGGGCGGTAATGGAGATTTTTGTTAAATAAATTAAAAGTGTAGCTTTTCTAACATTTATAATTTGATATTATAAATTATTATGATATTATAATTTGATATTATGCTGTTACTTGAGTTTTAGCGAACGCGCGGTTTGATAATTTATTAAAAATACGGGTCTTGCTTTATCCGGAGTGTAATAAAATGACTTTAATGAATATGGAATTGCGAGAGGCGAGGAATGTTTGTATGATGCTATATAATGCAGTCATCGAATATGACAGTGTTAACCGCAACCGCAAGATACATGATACAGTGGTGGCTATAGTAGCATTAAAAGTAAGAATGCCCAGTTGTCTATTTATATTAGCCATTTATTTATATTTACTATTTAATGCATAAAATAAAAGTTATTAATGATCAAAAAGCTTTAAATTTTACTTATTTTTTCAGCAAAAAATAATAACACTATTGTAATACCTTGTTTTTAATATTTACATTATTTTAACATAAACATTCCCTCTAAAGTTGAATAAGTGAAATTTCACTTAAATAAGTGAACAGTCACTTATTTAACGTTAAATATCTTCCAACGTGGAAGACTTTTGACTTAGAATAAGTGAATATTGACTTATTTAAGTCAAATTTCACTTATTCAACTTTAGAGGGTTCGGTATGAGAAA
Organism: Eurytoma californica; assembly: GCA_035586675.1. Lineage (NCBI taxonomy): Eukaryota > Metazoa > Arthropoda > Insecta > Hymenoptera > Eurytomidae > Eurytoma > Eurytoma californica. The sequence goes on along the minus strand of JAXIUT010000037.1, from coordinate 22,269,832 downwards.
TCGAATATTATTTTATAGCACGCCGTGTGAAAAACGCCCGTTTATCGCACGCTAGCGTAAAATAAATCGGCGTTTTTGCACGTTGTACTATAAAATATCGTACGATACGAGTGCGATAAGTAATTTTGCTTCTCTCGGGCGCTAACCTCACGCGAGTCCAACAATCACTTTTATCGCACTTGTATCATAATATACTATTAATGATTTGCACAAAAATGTAATCCTTTTGCAACCAAAGTTTTACCGAGCAATAGCAAGTTATTAAATCATAAGTAACAACATTAAACTATGCGAAGCGCGTAAAAATATCGACCAACAAAATTTACAAAGGCGCACTCGAGCCGGAAATTTTCCGCGCTAGTTCACGTCGTACCGCGAAACCTTTAACATTGTTTCATGACTCACTTGATCCCCGCCGATGCTGCGCTCGCACGGATCTCCATCGAAGAAAGCTTTCTGATCTCGAACTTCCACGTCGGCGTGGCCCTTTGATGCACACACACCGGTCGTAAAAAAAACCGTGCACGTCGGACGGAGGCATGCGACTGACCTATATGCGATCGGGGCGCGCGATGCGTTTTCAAGCGGCCGCGTTTCTCGCGCTCGAGCCCGAGTTCGTTAAGGCGCTCGAGGGGATTTTTTTTAATGAATTAAAGTTATCGCACGCACTTGCCGCGGTGGAATTATTGGAGCGCGCGGCGCTCGCGGCGTATAATCCAAATTAGAAGATAATTGAGGTAATTAGTTTCGCGATTCTACCACGCGAAGACCCTTTCTCTTTTATTTCATTTTTTTTTTTTCTAAACTTTATTATACCGGATCGTTTTATGCACTCGTCGGCCGGGTATTTCGCCGCTTTTCGAGCGTTCGGCTTTAAAAGTCGTACTCGAGATTGCGACCGATAAGGTAGATTTGTCATTTGGAAAGCCGGGGCCGAAAGTAGCGCGCTGCAGCCGACGATGCAGTTAGTTTGCATCGCGGAGCCCCGGGAAAATAGAAAAATCATTGCTCGCGAGATAATAATAAATTTTGAATTTTCCATTACACGAAAGCGGCATTCGTCGCGGATTAAACGCGAGAGCCGGGCGAGCGCGACGGTGCGGAGACCGAGCATTGCATTAATCATACTTTATGGTTTTTTTTGTTTTTTAATCAACGGCAGTGCGACGGTTCTCTCTGGCGCGACAAAAAGAGTGCGAGATAAAAAGTAGGAGTGGAGTAGTGGAAGAAAGTACGCAGTAGATTAATTACGCAGTGTAAATCTTGTATATAATGCGCGGGGGATCGATGCCGCGTTCATGCGCGTGCGATAAAGTACGATCTTAAGGTAGTAACGCAGACCAAAAATTACCGTTCAGAATTGACTAAAACTTAAAACATAGGTAGATTTTAATGTAGAAATGTTTCAGTTCAACATTTTCTTTCTCGGGCATTTAACATTGAGTCTTATGGAAAAATGCGGCCTTTATAAAATTATGAAAAACTTATAAGCTAAATAATTAATTAATTTATGGTCAGATTAGCGCGCCGTTTGATTCTAGAGGTATATATAACTAAACTACCTTCTCTTTTGCTTTGCGACATTACCACAACTTAATGTCACGCTAGTCAAATGCAGGAAATCACACGCTTGACTAGATGTGTTTCTGTGTTACTACCTTAACGAAGCGCTTACTGTTTACACACCGGGACGATAATAAACGATCCTCTTGGTGTTTCCTTAACCCGGCAGGTTGGAAAAATCAGAGGGAATTCCTTTAACAAACCGCGCTCCCACTCAAGCTCATTTGCAACGTGAATTGTGCTTAAAATGCAGGCGGCGCTGCCCTTCCCCCGTCCTCCCCCTCCCTTTCTCTCCGGAGCTAAACCCAATAAGTCAAGGAGTATTATGTAAATGCTGCTTTTTTTCGCAACATCCTCAGACCAGCAGTCTAGAGAAAGAGAGAGAGAGAAAGCAGAGAGAAGGAGCAACAAGTAAACGTCGCGCCGCGTTACCCGACGATACGACATGCAAATTAGCGGTCGCGAATTTTCCGTCCGATGAAAAATTTCTGGCTACGAACGTCCCGGATTGCTCCATTTCCGCGTACCCGAACAGCGAGCTAAATATTCGACTACTCGCGCGCGTAACTTATTCATCATTTCTCCACTAGCCATTATTACTATTACTGTTGTTGCTGCTGCCGACTGGGGTGCGCGCGCGTGCGCAGGATCGAATTTGGTTCGTTGGATATTGCAAAAGCGGCGTAATCAGGGCGAAAGCTTCGTCTCTCTTGACTAACGCGGGCCGTTCGACTACCGCTCGCTCATGGATTCTGGCGTCTGGAGCCGATATGCGAAAAGGCTTCGGCGCTTCTTTCGTCGTATCTTTTTGCCCGCCCCCAAAAGTATGTAAGCGAGCGGAATTTTATGCTCGATCTGTTCGGAATAAGGTTGATCTATGCGGGATCCCCGAGTCAAGCTGTTTTTCTTGTGTGTGAGGTTCCTTTTTAGACCGACGTACATAACTTTAACGTTGGCTCGCGAATACGTGAAGTATAAAACGAGATGGAATTTCGGATATTCCGCCGAGTAATGTGGTTGCATTATTTTTTAAAATTACTATTTGCTCCGGTAATATTTTGAAAAATTTTATCTCTAGGATAAAATCTTTCCTACGAGCGGAATTTATAAATTTTAATTCGCTTGCACGTGAGCTTATAAATGTTTAATATATTTTAGTAAAGCATAGTTTTTTCACATTGGATTAAATGTGTTAAATAATAAAACGATTAATATGGCATGAGTAATACCTCCCGGTAATTAAAACTCATTTTTGTTTTTAGTTAACAACATGGGCTTATTTATATTCAAATATTTAAAATATTGTGTATTCGTATTTAAAAAAAGCTTACAGTTTTAATAAATATTGTACAAAATTGTCGAATAAAAAATGCGCATTGTAAATTTGAGTGAAGCTGCTACTCGAGAACTGATCGTCCTATCGTTCAAAATCAATCACTCCCTGAGCGTGCAAAGAAAGCTTTAACCAAGTAAATCTCCACCCGCGCGATAACTCAGACATCGGCTTGTCGTGGAAGACGGCGGAGCGAGAGCCGGAGGGGCTTGGCTAAGGGAAAGCGGGCCAGCGCGCAACGACGGCAACATCAGATGTCGATTGTATATTTAGCGAAGTGTTGATTGCATCTACTGACCTCCAGCGGCGACGCAGGTGATGTTGAGCGAGCTGCCCTCGCTGTACGGGCCGAGCACGTAGTACGGTATATGCGTCTCGCCGCCCTCGTCCAAAATGCTCAGCTGCTCCGGGGGTACTGTACAGAATACAAGCAAGCGCATGAGAGAAGGGCCAAAATGAACTTTGGCGGGAGGGAGGCACGACCGCCACCGAGACTGTTTCCTTTATTATGCTACCCTCCCACCTCCACCCTTCCGCTTGGCTTTCATAAGCAGCTCACTGGCCGCTTCGAGTGCCCGACGTGCACTCGACCTCCTCGTCTTTTATTATTTAATCCCCTGCCGCTACAAGGCCTCCGCTACTAATAGGCTGCTCCAGCATTCGGCACGCATTAGCCGACGCGCCGTTTCAATCGGCGATGATCGATGAATTTTCTCATTTCGAATATACTATAGAATATGCACGTTTTCCTGGAGTCTGATTAAACTTTTCGCGATAAATTAGTGCTTGTAAGTAAACACGAGGATTAATCAAGAAAAATATAAATAGGTAATCAGAAAGTTTATAATTTTGACGAGGTATCTGAATATTAGACGCCACTATAATGGAAGTAGTAACGTTCGAAATTAGTCAGACGAGCTTGTAGTTACAACTAGTGCAACTACTTAGGCAGATTTACCTAATGCAATGAGTAAAACCGAGCTTTTCAATTTAAGTGAGTTGATTGAAATTCAGCTCTTGTTGCAATTATTCACAAGGACCTTCCAGACAAGAATAATTTTCTAGCCCTTCCGATTGAATGTGATATATTTAACGAGTCAGTCATTCCGAACTGCGAATGGAAGGGAATTTAAGAAATAGGAATCATTTGGCGCGCGGTTCGAAGCTCGCGGCCGCGTGTAAATTTCTTATTTCAATTTGGAGCAATTGGGCGATGCTCATTCCACGTGGGGGCCGCGGCGCGCGTGGGCGAACCTCGAAGCGCGAGAGCGAGAGGGCGCGATATTAAATTCGAGTTTATACACGTTAATTGTAAGTTACTTCGGATAAGACTCAGAGGCGCGCGACGAGGCTACAGCACAGCCCCTTCCCTCGACCTGCACCCCACTCCAGAAGTTGCGTTATAGTCGCTGGCGCTCGACGCCTGACTCGAATTCGATATTAGCGCGGCGCGCAGCGTTCCCTCAACCCTGAAATTCGACGGTGAGAGAGATAGGAGTAGAGCGGGGGGAGCGTCCCCCCTCCGTTATATACGTTAATACCTTCGGAGCCCACTGGTAATTTTCGGATGATTGTAATTTCTATAAAGCGGCTCCACCGCCCCCACCCCCACCGGGTTCCTCCTCATCCTCCGGTGCGCCCGGCGTTAATCTCGTTCGCGGATAACTGCGTTTGCTAGTCCCGGAGGAGCTTCGGCTTTAACCGGTTTAAGTCCGCGACTTCCGTTCTCACGAGTCTTAAAGACCGAGTCGGTGCGCGAATTTCATCTGCATTTAGCGTTTCGCTCGGGCACCCGGGGCGACCTGCATTTAATGCCGGCCTCTGATAAGACCGATCGCGGAGATGCAAAAAGATAATCGCGAGCTCTCTTCTTGGCTCGGATAACTTTTAAGGTATTTACAAATGAATTGCGTTTTCGCGGAGAAACGACGTTTTATCGCTTCCATTTCATGTTATTCAGGTTATTAACACTGTTTTTTTTTCTGTCGTTGAATTGCGATGGAAATGATTTTAGAGGCTCAAACAAATGAAGTTGTAAATTCATTGCTGCGCTAATGGCGTGCATCTTAATTGAGTGAATCCTTCAATGAGAGAGAGATAGTTAAAGTAGCAAGTCAACGCATTAACGGTTTCTCATTCATGATGTTACGCCAATGAAGAGATACTCATTTCAGAAAATTGAAATTTCTGCGAAATTTATTTAAAAATTCTGAGTAATTTATTTAAAAACAGAGTTTATGATATACTTAAAATATATTTTATTTTTTTACATAAAGTATTCCCCTCGCAAACATAAATCCGTTGCAACGGATACATTTATTTACTTAAATTTTATATTAAAAATATAAAATTTTTTTCTCTGAATTAAATTATAAAAGTATCTTATCAAATAATCATCCAATATTCCGAGCTACCATGTTTGTATTTGATTCGGTGTATCAAGAAATTCAAAACTTAAAAAATTAATATTATTTTAAATCTATAATCAGGTGAAATGTGCAAATATAATTTACCTTAAATTAGGAAAAAATTGTTAAACAAATCTTTAAAATGTCTAGGAATCTACAACACTACATCCAAGGTAAGTAAGTAGTAATAAAGAATGCCTTACTTATGACAGTCAGGTTGACTTTGCTGTTCCTCGTGGGTGATTCCTTGAAATCCACCCTGCAGCGGTAAAGGCCGGCGTCGCTCTCCTTGACAGACTCGAGGTTAAGCTTGGCAGGGCCCGGCTTGGAGAGCTTGAAAAAAGCTCGATTGCCCAGACTCGCGTTCTGCCAGTGCCTGCCCTGCTCCATCGTCGCTATGCCACGCGAGTCAAAGCTGCGCGCAACAGAATGAGAAGAAAGCGAAAAGAAAAACGTTAAAATCGTTCTTTGCATTCGTGATTCTGATTATCGCTCGCTGAATTTTCTCGACCGCGCGCTTTTACGCCGATGGCGAGGTGAAATTAAACTAATTTGAAATCGGATTGCTACATTCCACTTTTTCATTCGCCGCCCGCTTCCTTTAATGTTTTTTCTCCTTTTATCCGCGATTCCCTCCTCCCCCCCTCGTCGAACAAAGTCGACGTTAATTTGCATTTGGAGGCCAAGAAAAATCTCTAATGGGACGGACAAAAGGCTCTGTATAGTCGAATGGGGAAGGAGCTGAAAAGCGAGTGGGAGTAAGATTTTTTTTCTCAATTATTCACAAATCGATTGGGAAAGCCCCTTGAAGGCGGACTCGTAAGTGCAATCGACGTTGTCCGACGGAACAGCGCAGCTGGAGCTTATACGCCGGAACAGCACGTACAGTCGCGCCGATGGCCGAGAGTAACGTAACAGTGGCACACTAAGCAGCGGACTGGATTCAGCGAAATACGAGAATGACCCGGAACAGGTGACACTCGGTGAACCTTTCTATGTCGTGGAAATTTCAAATTTATAGCAGTTTTCGTTTCAGTTTCTGCCGATTTAACGTTAGTACTTTAAAAAATTTTATATTTATTAAACCATAAAATGTAGGTATATTTGCAACAGATAAATATTTTTCTGTATCGAAATAATTTAAATATTGATTTCGAATACGGTAAAAATTTACATTCTGAAATGCAAATTAAAATAAAAAAAAATAAACAAATATCTAAGACTCGCCATAACTGCATATGCTAATAACAGTTGCTGATATTTGTCCAATTTTGTTGAAACCAGTTTCGCTAAAAGAAGTTTGCAAAGTTTCTCATTTCCATGAATAAACAATCAAGTTGGTCGTGATTCCACAGGGGAGGCGGCCTGACTGCGCGCAAAACGAACCCACCCCCTAACTACTCTCCGCGATATAAGTCTGTGCAAGCGAGCATCCCGGCAATTATTGGTGAAACGAGATCGAGGTGAATAATAAATTTCATGGACTGTGAAATCACGCTGAATAATTTCGAGAAAACGTTTTTCAATATTAGCAATCTTACGAAGAAAATAGAGAGGAAAAAATTGCTCGGTACACCGTTTAGGACGAAAGGAAATTGAGAAATTACAGTTACTTAGGCAGAAATACGTGTGCAGATTAAAATTTGCTTTTAATTTTATACAAAATTTTACTTCGTAGTTTTATGACCATCGAATCCTGCAGCAAAATTGTGTCTTTAAACAAAATTAATTACACTTTCTTTTATTAACGTAACGAGAAATTTGAGAGACATGTTTTCATTTTCTCTGCTCGAGAAGAAATTAAAATTTTTATGAAATACATTAAATGTACCGTAAGGCGGGATAAGTATTTTTTAATGAAAATTTTAATGAAAATGAAAGAAAGGTTTGAGCTTTTTTCTGATATTCAAAATTTCCAAGAATTTAAGCAAAATTTGTATAAAACATAAATACAATTTGTTTCTGATATAAGTCGTGAAATTGATCTGCGAAGAAGAAAAATGTGGCATATGTACCTGTATATGGGCGAGTCGGCGGGCTCCTTGTACCAGATGACGAGATGCACCTTGTCCCGGGGCTCAATGTCGCACGGTAGTTGAGCGATATTACCAGCCACCGCCTGCGCGTCGCTCATCGTCACTGTAAAAGACAGAGAAAACATCTGGATGAGTGATATTTCGTAATGGCACTGCGTTTCTTTTCACTATAGCCACAGAGATCCTTTGATATTCACCTCGTCAACTTAAAAAGATGGATCGCGCAGCTTTCGTTTGTATTTTTTTCATTTTAAAATCTCATATTCAAAAAATAAGAAAATTTGTTATTAAATTTCTCCATTTCATAATTATGATGGAGGAATGCAAAAATGCATAATAATAATAAGTTTGCTCTTTATTAAAATACTTCGCTAAATTAAATTAATTAAGAATTGATTTTTCAAAGCGGAAACATTTTATGTACAGTCACAAAATTATGAGATTACTAAACCAAATATTTAATTTCATAAGTTTTTATAAGTTTTTAATATATATAGTTATACAAAAAAAATTTAATTATTTAAATTATCTCCTAAATTGCATTGTGTAAACAACAAAATTCTTAGAACTGTATAACACATTTTTCAGGTCAACTAATTTCTTTGGGTCTGTACATACAGTAAATGTTTTAATCCGAAAAAATAAAAAAAAATACAAATTTATACTCGCAGATTATCAAGCACAATACCTGTACTTATGTAATAATGTAGCACTTTAGTAGCGCTTTCGTACTATATTTCGTAATTTAACGCTAAATAACGCAGGCTTGCGCATTTTCTCGCTAACCAACGCTTTGCGGCCCGCGCGGTTGGCGTCGTTTTTCACTTACAAAATGCACGACGACCGCTCGGTTAAGACGAAAAATCGATTATCTTAATTAAAAACGTTAATTTCCTTTTGCATCAGCCTTGCCTCTTATTTTAAAAAAAACTTCAGATTCTGCGAAAGTCATAAATTTTGCGTAATAATAAACATTTGCTTAAGTAACTTTTATGAAGACGTAAAGGAGTATAATATATATTTTTTTACAACTACACGTCTCCAACGGCTTAATAAAAATAGCGGGAAATTTTAAAATTGTTTAAGCCGAAGAATTACGGTAACATCCGAAATATAAATGTAAACATAACTTTCTGAACTATATTTAATCCAATTTAAAGCGGATATTTATGAGTCGAGTTTAAATTCAGCAGAAGAAGCTCTGCAGGAAAAAAAATTACTTTTCTTGTAATACGTTTTTCCGAAAGTAACCCACAAAGTTCTTAAAGGAGAAAAAAAACTGTGAAAATTATACTTCTTAAAAATAGAACAGCATGCGCCCCTTACGAGCCCGACTCGGAGAAAAAAAACTACCCATATAGCGAGCACGTACGCGCCTACGGAATCATACATAAAAGATCGGCTGAATAATTCGGGTGCGCTCGAGAAGCGCCAAAACTCTCTTTCTCTCCCCGCGCGCAAACGGACTATTTTATGCCCTTCCGAGCAGACGCAGTGCGCGCGCGGATCAGGCCTCGCTAAATTCATCCAAGGGCCGCGGTGGCGAACGGGCGCGTCGAACCGGAAACGGCGAGCGATCGAGCCGACCATCGCGTCGCGGCTTATCAAGAATGCCGGGGGTGCTATGAAATATCGAGCGCGAAAAACGCCGGGGAGCCGATTAAACGCGCTTCCAGCTCGTCCGAGTTTTATCGCACTTACAGTCGGCCTTTTTTGACGCCATCGGCTGCCTCATTTGCATAAACACCGTCCCTCGACTGCCGAGCTGCCGAATAAAGTTTCCGAGGGGGTGAGCGAGAGGAGGACGTGAGGGCGGCGCCGCCGCGAATGGATTTCGTGCTCGCTTTCGGGGGGACACGTCCGGCGTGACGAGCGCCCGGCCGCCCCTCGCGCGCTGTCATTCATATTCCGCAGTCGACGTCGTCGCCGAGGTCCTTTGCCGGTGCTCTTTTCCCGATTCGCCCTGCCGCCCGCCGAACTGGTCGAGCTCAAAGGCCGACGACTAGCAGTTACACGTGCGCGCGCGCGCCTCGGATGGAAATTTTCGCCGCGGCGCCCGATGTGTGCGGGCGCGCGATGTTTTTCTAAGTGGGCGGCGAATTGTCGCCGGGGACGCGTACCAGCGCCGCCGCTGTTTTTGTACGTAAATAGCTTTCGATGGGATTATGCTAAGTGATTAAATTTCGAGCGTGTGTTTACCCGCGCGAGAAGCGCCGCGCCTGGGCCAAAGAGCGCGGCGGGTGTCAGCCTCGGATAATGGATTTTGGTTCAAGCGGATTGAGCGAGGGAGTATAAGCCGCGAATTTTTTTGCGATCAAAATGATGGGGCGCGTGTTTTGCGAGATCGCGTAATAAAGCTGTGGGTATACAAATTTAACTGAATTACTAAGTTCTTTTAGAGAGAAAGAGAGATATAATGAACAGCTTCCTACGCACAACGAATTATGTTTTTACTTTGTTATTATTAAATATCATTTTCTTCTTACTTATTAAACAATAATTTTTTTTATTATGTTTCTAAAATTGTAAATATATAAAGTTATTTTTTCATCAATTCTGAAAAGGTTTTAAAATATTCTTATTAATTTCAATATTGTTCACTTTTATATTACAATAATAATGTCAAACAAAATCGATTTGTAAATAATATGAAAATTATTGCTAAATTAAAAAACATATGTGGCATTGGAGATGCAGTAACTGATAGATAACATAAATGCAAATTTGTAATACTCTGAAATAAAATATTTTTAAAATGCATTTCTTTTTCATTTTATGTAAATTAAAATATGTTCATTTTTTATATCCAAATATTATTCATGTTACTTTTTCCGAAATCCATGTAATTATAATATTTAAATTAAAATTGGAAATTCTGTAAAATATATCATTAAATTCTTGAAAGCAATGGATAAAATATGACATACTTATTTTGCATAAGCAATACAAGTACTTTCAAATTACTATATTAAACTTGAATAATTAAAATAAATACTTGTCTAGAACTATTCGCTAATATAAAGCCAATACGCCTTCTTAAAATCCTATTTCATAATAATTTATGGCACAAAAAAATAGGAAAATAAATGTTCCATCCAGCGCAGGGAGCATTGTCACGAAAAATCTCCGCAAGGAAACGCTAAATCACACGTAGTAATCCAGGAGAGAAAAAAAAGGTAAGAAATTTCCTTCCCCGAAAAGGAGAAAGCGCCCGCGCACTCGGGCGGGGCGTAACAATGCGTTTCGTCACAAGGACGCGACGAAGCATCAATTACAGCCCGAAGCAATTTCGTCCTCCACGTATAAGCGCTTCGTACTCGTCGCGTCTCCGCGGCCCCCCGACTCGCGGGGAGCTTTTACTTTTGCGCGGGCAAATCCGACCGGAAGACGCGCGCGACTTTGTGAAAGGAGCCGAGGAAGAGAAAAGGAGCGAGCGCGAGTAAAGTGCAGCGGCTCACGGGCGCCGCAAATATCCTTACGTATATACCTATATATATGTGTACGCTGAGAAAAAGTACGGGGTGCGAGACTTTCAACGAGCGGCGGCGGCGGCGGCGCCCACTTTTTAAAGCCGCTGAAGTGCTTTGAGCGATCCCTCGTCCCCCCGCTGACTTTCCTCACCTCGGCGCTCGACCTTATAACAAGACTTTAATTAGCTAAATTGATTTCGCGCCATAAAGGCACCGGGAATCTATAATGGCGCGAGCTTGGGGGCCCCTCCTCTCCCTTCCCCTCGAGCGCCGGAATCGCACTTTGGTTGCCGGCTTCTCTCCCTTCTCCTCTCGTGCTTCTTTTTCTTTTTCATTCGGTAACCTTTATCGCTCCTCTTTCTTAGGCAGTCTTCTCGCTGAGCGAATGAATTTTTTTTCTACGCTTCAATCTCGATTCTGTTTATTCGACACGTTGCAGAAAATATTATTAAGTAGCTATATCCTTACCTTTTCATTTAATTTTATTATATTTTTTGCGAAACTTTTTTCTTCTGATAGACGAGAGCATAATAATTAACTTAAAATTTTCCCCTGTTACACTGCAATCTAACTAATTAAGTATTACACTGCAACAGGATTCGAAGGATTAGTGAAAGAATTATTTTACACTCGTAACGATAAGCCAGTCTAGTTACTCCGCAATCATATAGTAGTTGATTAATTGAAGTGGAACTAATAATTGAATAATTGGATATAAACATTCTCGGTAACCTTAAAAAAAGTCGCATATAAGCCGTCTAGAGGGTAAATGTATTGGTCAGGCGTAAAAGAATAAAAAAACAACGTACAAAATTTAAAGAAAACAATCGAAAGGATATATAAAGGGTATTTTGCCGGGACAAAACAAATACGCGCGGCCGTTCGAAATGAGAAATTCATAGGCATCCTCTAAGATGACACTTCCTCGTACGGATAAGTTCGCATCGGAGAGAATCCATCTCCGCGTCGCCGCGGGCGATTTATTTGCACGAATACTTTGCCCCTTCAGACGCGGCCGGAGTGGCACGCGGTCTCCATCGGCGAAAAGGAGGAAAAAAAGGAGGCGCAGCGCCCGGAGCGAGAAACTCGAGTGAGGAGGTCCAGGTGACGTACGTGCTCCAGCGCGCCCCTCGAACTTTAAGGAGGAGAGAGTTAACCCTCTCCTCGGTCCGGGCTCGGCGGCGCGAAGGCCTCTCGGTCCTACCCAGGCGGCGCGCAACCGGCGAACTGCGCGCGCGAGTAAGTACAGGCGAAGCCGGGGAGTTCGGCCGAAGTTTCGGCGGTGAGCCGGGCGCGGGGGGGGACGCCGGGGTAAGTGGCGAAAAGGTAAGTAGTGCCGGTGGCGCCGGGAGCGACTATATCTCGCGCGAGCTCGTTTCCGCATCCGCGACTTTCGGCAAAGCTCCATCGCCCGCCGCCTCCGCGTCGAGTGGCAGGACGGCGATCGCGGACAGACGCAAAGCCCGCGGGGGCTTGCCAGGACGATCCGTTCGGCATGTTCGCCCCCGCAAATCGGACTCTGCAAACAATAGCATTGGCGACTGTTCGATGACAATGTAATCGCAAAGCGTTGAAATCTAAGAAAAACGACATGCGGGGGACTACGCGAACTAAGAGCTATTGATTAAGGAATAAATGAAGAAATCCTTGAAAGTGTGAGAAACAAGGAAATCTTTAGGAATTGTTACTGAAGTCAGCGAAATCTTTTGGAAATTTTGAAAATCTTCAGTAGTGTCCAAAAACTTTAGTAATCTTGAAGATTTTTAGAAATCTTGAAGATCTTTAATGTTTAAAAATATTTACAATTCTTCAGAAATCTTAAGAAATCTTAAGAAATTTTCAGAAATCTTCAGAAATCTTAAAAAATCTTAAGAAATCTTCAGAAATCTTAAAAAATCTTCAGAAAATTTCGGAGAAATCTTCAGAAAACTTCAAAAAAATTAGCTAGCGATTTTTAGAAACTTTTAGAAATGTGTAGTAATCCGTGGGTGATTTCCGCAGTGCGAAATCACTTGAACGACCAGAGGTGTACGCACGTAATTATGCGAGCTTGATCCCTGGCGGATGAAATTTGACGCGTTTCAAAGTGAAATTAAAGTTTTCACGACTACGCTACCGCGCGTGCTCTAGAATTTTGGTGACAAAGTTATACTCTTCCCGCAGGCAATATCCATCTCGCCGGCGACACGTTGAAAGAAAAAATTTAATAACAGAAGGACGTTTATACAAACGTGCTTTTATTATCTCGCCGCAATTAGCCGGAAGTGCAAGAAAGTATAGGATCGGTCCGCAGGGGGGAAGGGACGCGCGCGTCGGGAAGGAGACGACTGGTGCGTACCATCGGTGCACTCGTCGGCAAATTTTTCTGCTCTCGTCCTCTCTGTCTGCGGGCTTTGGCGCGTCAAAGAGGTCGGCGCGCGCTTTTCGAGGGAGGGCTGCGCGCGCTCCGCGAGAGGGAAAATTAACGAGCGAGCGAGCGCGCGCGCGCGCGCCGGGGAGTGGGAAAAACGCGCGTCGACAAGAGCTAGCGATTCAGCAGACTGTGAATAAATCGCACGCGCGGCGGTGAAGGTTAAGCGCATGATCGCATTGTTAGTTAACTTCGTGACACTGACGGCCGGGAGGTAAGCCAGGCGAGAGCGCCGCACGCGCCCGAGGAGGCGGCCCGTTGATAATGCTCGGTAATACTCAAGGAGGGTAAAACGAGCGGTATCGCGAGATACGGAGAGGCGCGGGGTGGAGCGAAAGCGTAATACCCGTGTAGATTCGATGAAGGGTGCTTTTCTCGCCGGTAGCGCCGCGAGATAGGTACATTAATTACGAAGATGTTACATGCATGTTGATACGCTCCATCCCACCCGCAACGTGCGCACTTTTCTTTCTCTCTCTCTCTCTCCCGCTCTCCGTCTCTCTCTCACTCGCTTTCTCTCTCTCTTTCCCTTTCCCGTCACGACGCATACGCAAATACAGTATGCATGAGGCGCCCCCTCGACTATACACTCACGCACGCGCCTCTTCACCTTTGCATTTCTGGCTTCTCGCTTAGCTTTTCACTTTTTAAAACATTGTCTAGCTTCATAATTTATATCTCATTATTAAAGAGCTCACTTGCTTCAATTTATAAGTGGTCATTTACATGTTACCTACGACGTAACTTTTTTTTTGTATCTCTCATATTTCTTTTATCATTGCAAATTTTGAAAAAATTTTCAATATTTAATATTGCGCTTTTTTATT
>JAXIUT010000037.1:22232177-22242615 GCA_035586675.1 Eurytoma californica | reverse complement strand
ATGTACTCTTTGTGCGGCTGTGTGCGTAGGATTTTATGTAACGGGTCATAAACCTTATTGTCACCTTCTAGTAGTAACACGAAGGTTCTGTGAAAATTTCAGCCAATTGAAATCCAAAGGAGATCTTATAAACAAACAAAATCGCACATACACCCATTTTTTGCTCTAGTGAAAATATAAGACACTTCCATATAGCGGTCGTACCTAACAAGAAACTTTTTTTGCAACGCACAAGACGGAAATAAAATGTATAATTTTTTTCATCGGGATAAAAAAAACTCCTCTGCGAAATGGACAAGCGACTTCGGGCACCTTTTCAATTTATATTCACCCCATGCCGCTTTGCCACTGGGGGTTTCCCCGACGAAAATAGCGCGTCACGCACTCGAACCTACCACCGACCGCCGCTATTTTTTTTCCATACCCGGCCGCGAATCGAACAATCGACGTTTCCACTTCAGAATTTTGAAGACACTTCGAGTCGGGCAGCGCAAAGGACAGGGGCGCCCTGAAAAAAACGTCGCACAAAGGGCTCGAATTAGCGGGTCGTTAAGAGGCCGCGCCGAAAGTGTAGGAGGGCGACCCGCGCGCAATGTGGGTCCTGCGTTCTGCAACAAAAAAAAAAAATAAAAAACAAAAAAAATGCTACCTTACGTGCACGGGATACCCGATGAGCCGCCCCCTCGACGTCTCTTCTTTTCTCCTCGCGTCTCCTCGTCCTCTTCTCAGGATCGCCGTTGGCACGCGCGCGTACGGGCCTGGGTAAACAGAGAGGCGATAGCTCTCGCCCCCAGAAATCCCGATCGATTTGCGCCTCGCTCCTCTCGCCTGTAGCGCGCGGCTCGTTTCGACGTCGTCGAATCTGTGTCAAGAAGCGCGCACGCAGTCTTCAATTTTCCGAGGGGTCCGCTCGCTCACGCCCCGGGATCTATTGGGGATTCGGAGGGTAAACGTTTTAAGGGCGCGACCGACGAAGAACGGTGTGAATGCGAGGCTTCTGAATGTATGATTTGATCAAGGCACGATCGACGTGTGGATACAGTCGAGTGAATTGATTTTTCTCGGGAGTTGTTGCCGTTTACTATATTGCGAAGATTTGCTTTTTTTCTATTTACCCGGCTAGCTACATTTGCCGAAATCACGCTAAAAAAAATAAACTCGATTTCGCATTGTTGCAATCACAAGACTTTTTTTATTAAATTTTTCTACTGAATAATGTTGTTATAATAAACATATTCAAAATTCTATAAATATAATTTAATTACTTGGATATTATTACGTATACAAGATTATTAATTAAACTTTATAATTGTACTAATAATAAATAAATACATATATTATACATTAAGTCTCTTATTTGTAATTGCAGGTAATATTGAATTTAATTAATGTGTAACTTGTAATGGTAAGTAACATAACAGTTGCATTTGTATAAAGAAATAAAATAACGATTTTAAAGACATAAATTTAACGAGAGGAGAAAAGAAAGAAGCCCTTATAAAGTAACAATGTGAAGACTAACTAAACAAGGTAAACGTTCGGCACTCGCGTAAAGGACCTGCACTGCATGGCCATGTAAAACGAGTAGCAGCCGGCGTTACTTGCACTGCCGCCGTGCAGATTGGAAGTGCGCGGGCTGTAACACTAGAAATCTTGGGTACACTACAGCGAGGGAGACATTCGAAGAGAGATAGAGAGAGGGAGGGCGGAAGGACGAGAGGGAGAGAGAGTGAACGGAGGCCCTTTCAATTCAAACTCTGAGTCCGACGACTAATTGAATACTTCAGATTAACAGCTGGTGTAATACGAGCGCCTCTCGCGCACCGCGCGGGGCTCAGACGGGAAAATCGAGTTTTGTAAGCGACGAGCTCGCGGTTGTTACGCCTCAAACCGAAGATGCGCCCAGGTGGGTATAGGCGAGGGGGGGCATCGGGGGGCCGCGAGTGCAGTCGCGAACTCGGCGCAAAGTAGATTCGCGCTTGTCTATCTGTGAAGGAGCCATTAGGGCGTGATTAGTCGCCCCGCTGAATTGAATTTGGCTAGAAGGGGTCATGGAGGTGTATCCGGGGCGCCGCGCTCCGTCACCTCGCTGGAACAATGGCGGAGCCACGCGAGATTTTCCCGCTCGCAATTTATTTCGATTGCTGGCGTACGTTCCGCACGCTTCCTACCCCGCGGCCGCCCTTCTTCGCTTCCATCGCTCGCTGCGGCTTGCAAATTCCTGAATAATTTATTGCTAGTTATATGCGATCGATCCTGTAACTCTTAAAATTGCACCGCTAGAAACAGATGTGCTGCAATTACACGAACGCCTTTCTCGAGTACTCGAGTACCAATTTCGATAACTCTCTCCTAGGTCGTTAGTTTATTAAATTGTAGGTTCTTTGAATGACGCCGAGAGGACATAATCAAGTAATCAAGTTACTTCGCCGTTAAAAATATCCCGTTGAAATTCAGCTGAAGTGGAATTGAACTTTTTCAATTTTAGAAAAATCGCCATTTATTCCAGAACAAGATTTTCGATGATATTGTATGAAATATGATCCAAACTAGCAAATGCGGCATAGATTCTATCTAGTTTAGATTTGAATATTTGAACATTTGAAATTCATTTAGAAAATGAGAATAGAGACTATTACATTTGAAATTTCGAATATCAAATACCAAAAGCGTCCTTCACATATTGAATACTATGTCACTATTCAGATTTTCTAAACTAATTTCACGTTATTTTTCAGATTCGATGCTTTATCAGCTTATAATACTCGTATATCCATTAATTTGATTCATTATACGTTTTAATATAAATTCATTACAGCGAAATATGATAGTGTTATCAATAATCTACAGTTTGTTTGAAGTATCACAGTTAATAATTTCTAAATTACCAATATTCTAAATTCCAATAATTAGTTAACTTCATTTTACCATAATAATTATCTCCCGCGCATAAATTTTACATCAAATAAAATAATAGAGAGCGAGAGGAGGGAATTGAATGCAGGATTATAAAGTTTGTAGAATTGATTTCTAAACCATGAATATCACAACTGAAAGCAATAACAGTTGGTGAGTCGTCGTAAACTTCATGCCGTAAATTTAGTACATAAAAATCTAAATAAAAGTTTGTAAGTAAGCTTTGTCTGTTTGCTCGTAGGGGAACCAGTAATATATAGGGATACGTCGAGAGAATTTATAAAAGACAAAATGTATGATATACGGTAGGAGTAAACGTTAATAACTCAGAAGGAAAACCAAGCTTTCATCAAGTGATCCGAAAAGTAAGTTAATAACCCAGGCTATATATATATATATACATCTTAAACGAAAACACGCGACGCATAATCAACTATAATCCTTTTCGCATGTGACACGATGATTTATTGCCGCCTACGTCTGGACATCTTATAACTCGCGGGTCCCGTACCGACCCTGCCCAGGCCCCGGATACTTATTATTAACGGCCGCATTTGTTTTGGAAATTTCGCACGATAACGGCGAAAAAAGCGGTGGGTGGGAGGGGGGGGGGACGCGGGGAATGACCGAGTAACGGGTACACGCGTGTAAAAAGTTTCAATTACGCAAAACGGCGCGCAATAAGTATTCCGAAACGATAAAGTGCCAGTCGTAAAAGTACAGCGGCGCCGGGGGGGAGGAGGGAGGAGGCGCCGCGTGAAAAAAATGCGATATCTCGCGCGTATATTTATGAATCTGACGTGGGGCGCGGGTAGGTATTGCGTTTCGCCTCCCCGTTGATAAGTTGGCGCGATTTCGAAGTCGTGCACGTATGAGCGCGCGAGCGCTAGAGAAAGAATGAGCCCGGTATCACCTCAGCCTATAGAGCACAGCTCCAACGAGGTGGAGAGAGGGGGTTAGCGGGAGGCCGAGGCGCGGAAGTATAAAGTCGATCTGGAAGGCACGGCGGATGCGGAAAGAATAAGATGGATCGCAATGGATAGGGTGGAGGAAGGAGGTATGATTTGATTCGATGTATTTATCCGATGCCCGGTATACGTACACAGCGGGGAGGCAAGAACACACAGCGCCCGCAGAAGCTTGGTTAGACGAAGCTCGACGCAACGAGAATTTTGGTATGAACGGCAGCGCACCGTGAGTTCGGCGCGAAATTGAGGGTGAAAATTGTTTTTATAAAATGAAATGAAGCTGCACGTTAGAGAAAGTCGTTACGATAAAATAAGAAACTCTTTTTTTTCGAGAGGGTAAAGAAATAGCAGGTATTGGAAAAGTATATGATAAAATCAAAACTGAAAGTTGTCTGAGAAAAATATTGCAGAGCAATGTTAACTTTAGTTATTTTTAAAAATATACATTATTTTAAAGTGCATTTTTCTATGCGATAGATAGGTAACGTTACTTTTTAAGAGGGCAGTTGAATCACAATGTTATTTTTGTTATAAAAAACGATCATTCGACTAATTTACATCGCTGAAATAATAAATGAATTGTTTTTATTTTGTTAAATAAATAGGCAATACAAAGCATTATTTCATGGAATAGCAGTAAATCGTTCCTGAGTTTTATTTATAGTTGCAATCGTAAACGAGCAAGTGAGATTGATTGATTAATAGCCTCTATTTTCCACCGAGATTTGATGGATCAAATGCGATGAAACGATGTAACGATGTGAAGAGCTGGACTATGAATCATAAAAATAACTCGGTTCCTAACGAAACGAATATAAACATTTAAAACTAATATCTAATAAATTCTCTGGGCCAGTACCGCTTGTTTTATCGATCAACGATTGTTAACTTTGTAATTATTAAATAACATATAAAGTTATCATTGTTGTTTTCATCTATAAAAAATAAAATAAAATGAATGAGGAATAAATAATCGCTTACGAATTCAATAGACTTATAATCAGCGAGTAACATAATTGCAGCCGAAGCAACGAATTGAAAATTAGCAGGGTTGAAAATTAACGAACATTGTAAACAAAGCGGGAGCCAAGGCCTCGACGGGCGCGCGTAACGCGGATCGCGCGTTAAGGGCAGGAAAATAGCGCTCGTAAAGAAAGAACAGAGAGGGAGCGATGTCGGTGCGCAGCGTGTGCGCAAAATAGGGGCGCGGCCGCGTCATATGAATGCGCAAGTCGCATAATTCAATAACTCGGAGGGCATTGTCCGGCGTAAGTCCAACACCTGGGCGAGAGCTCGAAAATCGCTCTTTTCATTTCTGCGGTGTACGCCCGACCGCCCCTGCTCCCGCGGAGCCACCCCTTATGCGCCTCGTAAAATTGCGCCGAGGGGTCAAAGGCAAAGTACGCGATCATCGCCGCGGATTACGTTTAAGGTTTATCGCCGGCCACGTAGCCACGCGCGCCTCGTCTCTGAGAATATTTTATGAAAATTTTCCCTTCGCGCGATTTGGAATTCAGATTTAACGCGCGCGCGCGCTTCCTCGCCTCTTTTTTGCAAGGGATAAATAGAGGCGATAGAGAGCGAGCTGAGAACGCGGTCGGAACATTTTCATTTATATTGTAAATATTTTGAAATTTTAGATTCCCGTTTTCAACGAGGAGAATAATTATTTAACGTATGCTAATCATTTTGTTGATGTTGATTAATTAATGGAACAAAAAGCTAAAAACGCGTTCCCGAATGCATTTAAAATAAAAAATTTTAATTGAAAGTGTGCGTTAAAATACGCAAGCAAAATGGATTTTCACATGCGATGCTGCTTATTGAATTAAAGCTTGAAAAATTTTTTAAAAATAATTCCCAAAAATGCGTATGTTTATCGAGGATGAATTATATTATAAAGTGTAAAAGCGAAAATTCAAGCAATGATGCCGCTTAACAATTGAATTTCATAATAACGAAAACAATTAACTCGAACAAATGAAATCCTAAGATAGTCGTGTGCGATTTCTATCAAAAGGACGCAATCGCATTGTTGGATATGGCTTTATAAATGCGGGCATGCGGGCTGATAGTAATCAAGAAAAGCATTCATGTCGAATGAGAGTCAAAACTCATCACTTTTTCTTTTTCTAAACCACCTTTTTATTAATAAACTCAATTTAATCAAATATCAGGGAAAAAAATTTTAATCACTCCTCAAGTTTCTACGAACTGAATTAGATTTATTCCGAACTAATCTTCGGCAATCTAAAATGTATCGAATAAATTCATAGCTGCTACGTAGGTACCGCGGTTTCTTTTGTTGCCGTCCCGTCCAATTGATCGGGCGGCTAATTAGGGCGAATTAGTTTCGAGGAAAAGCCCAGTCGGGCAAATTGACTTTGAAGGCCGATAAAACAGATTCCGCGCTCCGGAATGTAAGTGTGTAATCGCGGCGCAGCTCGGGCGCATCCGTTTCTCGCCGCGCCTCCGCGGGCTTCTTTATACAGTCCGCCTGCCGCGGCAACTCCGCGGAAGATTGAAAAGTTCCAGGCTCGGCTGCGGCGGCCCGGTCCCAACTTTCGTACACCGCAGCGAGTTCTCCGCACGACTAGCAAGTCATCTCCGCTTCACAAATGCCAGCTGCCGTCGAGCGCGACACAATTAAGGGCGCCCGAGGGGGGGAGGTGGGTGGAGGAAGCGGTTTTCTATAGAATCGCGCGATCGCGATATCGCATTAAAGCGCGCGGCTTTCTATAACCGCGTTTGCGGCGGAGATACGACGCCGGTACGGCTCGGTGAAAGAAGCGAAACAAGCTTCGCCTACCGCGCGCCTATTCTGACTTTACGGCTGTGAACCTGGCGCGAAATGTTACGCAACAAAATTAAAGTTTAACAGATTTGCACGAAGTTTGCCGTCAGATTCGAATAAAATCATCTGCAAATTTTACAGCGCGAGTCAGGGTAAGCGCAACATAAGGTGCGAAGGAAAACAATGGTTCGTTTTTTTTCTAATCTTTTTAAAGAGGCGAGAGCTGCCACAATGGGAGGCGAAAGTTCAAAAGAGTAGCGGGCACGAGGCACAAAAGCGTGCACGGCAAGCGAGTGTCAAAGCAAGGCTAAACACTGCCACGTCGACATTAGAAGCCACCATGGCAAAAAAGAAGGAAGGTGTTTCAAAAGTCCGGATTTATTCTGCTCGGCGAAATCACGGGGGAGAAATAGAGGCGGAGAACACAGCGTGGCAAAATGGCCTTTATGATGCTCGAAGTCACTCGCCGCGATTCACAGCTGAATGCGCGCGCGCGCTTTTTCGAGACTCGCTGGCCTTGCATCTTTAGGTTCCGGCGCGATGATCGCGCGAGGGTGCATTTATTAAGGGACGCTTGTATCGCCGCGGAATTTCCCAGGATTAGAGATTTTATACTACATTAGAACATCGAGCCTTGCGAGCTTGATGGGGGACTGCATTTACATGTTAATCGACGCACGGTGCCAGAATTAAATTCTGGAGGGGTGGAGGGACTACAGCTGCAGGCTTCAGTCATTGAATAATGCGACATCCGCACTACGAATGAGCTCCTGTAATTTTATTTGACAAGATAGAGTATGGGTGCAGTAATACGCTTTGAATTAATTGCTTACTTTGAAATATGACAAGTTAGTCTATATGAACTGATTGGAATCACAGGTATTGGCGTTTGTTGAAGTTTCCAATTTATATTTAAGCATGTTTCTCGATGAGTTGACAAACATATGTTTCAATCAACATCAATCGATCAATCTACACTCGTATGCCTCTGACATTAGCTAATATTGTCGTGCCGTTAGTGGAGGATTTGTTTTTATTTTATACTGACGGACACTTCCTGAGAGTATTTTACGATAAAAACTAAAAAAATGATTCATGTATCGTTTTTGTGCAATTGAAGTTTAAATGCCAATCGAATCTGCTATAAAATGCTGTACATGTATGCAGATAAAAGCTAGAATTATTACACGGTATTTTATTTTTTTTTAAAAATTTTTTTCCTAAAGAAAAAAATGCAGATTATAATCTTTATTATCGCTACCTGTGAATTGAAGGCTTTTTGTAGATTATAAAAACGGTAACCGTAGAATGATTTCTTTTCTTTCTTTATAATGAATGCTTGAAGACGAGTGATTACAATCTATCCAGAACGCAAAGCAGAATTGCTTTTCTTTTCATTCTATTGTGATATTAATGCTGTAAATGTGAATACATATGAATACGGTTTTATAAAATTCTAAACGCGTACCTTTATCAGAAACATAAAACATAAACCATCATGGTTCTCTTCTATTATACATGTCTCCTTTGATCGTACGGCCATTCAGATGTACGTGATTGAATATTTGATACAAATTACTTTGTTTGTTTGCAAAAATAAAATGCAAACCTCGATCTCTTCTGCTTTAAAAGAATTTCAGATGAGTAATTATAATTTTTGTTTTAAACAATACCTAAAATTATTGTAATTATGTTTGAATGTTGATAAAAAGATAAATTTATATCAAGTATTTAATCAATAATATTGTCATAAGAATGATCATAATTTAATATGACGACCTTTTCTTTAAAAATGTGATAGAGAAGCATGCATTAATATTTCAATATTAAGCATCAATTTTAGTCCATCAAATATACAGATCCATCACGTAATTAACGTTACCAACATATTTTCACAATCATAATTTAACATCACTTCTTTTTTTTTAAAAATGAGATAGGTGTATTTATTTGATGATTAAGCTTGTTAATTGAATAATTACAATAACTGGTACAAGTACGCCTTGCTTTGGATATAACAAAAACACATTTCCGCAAAAAAATACTACATGTTTGAAGAGAAATAAGGCGAATAAAAATGTGAACTCATGAATATCAATAACAATACGATGCCGTTACACGGGTGTAAAATCTGAATGTTCATTTTCAGTGTTGTAACAAGCTCAAATCATAGTGCTTGATTCAGCGAATCCTTTTTCACAACAGCAACGTTTCATTATTCTACACGCGCCCTTATTTGCTGCGGTGTAGCGCTGTCGGATTAAAAGCCATCGCGAAGGCCGGCGTTTTTTCATACTCCACCCCCGGCCTCCCCGGCTCTGCGCGCTTTACAAAGCGTATAATTGTTTGCTAATGTTTTCCGCGCGCGTGGGACTGGCGGCTGCTCATCGCTTTTAGCCGCCGCGGCGACACGCGCGGAATAAAAATTATACCGGGGCGCAGCGGCGGTGCCCGGAACAGTTTGTCCCCACGGTCCGTCGGCTTTAAATCCCGGGGTTGCGCGCCGGCCGAGCGCGAGCCAGCGGGGGTAGGGGTAAAAGAGGTCGACGCCGCTCGCTCGCGCGAGCTGCAATAATAATTAGCGCCGTAGAGCGCCCACGCGCCCCGGAAAATTGCATAACTTTGAAGTTTGCAGCCGGGAGAGGAGGTGGCTCGAGTGTTTCTTTTTATCATTTGCTACGGCGTGTATATACGCTAAACGCTCGTGTTATTCTTCCTTCGAGGCAGTTTTCTCCGCTCCTCCGTTTCTTTATGCGCGCGCTTCTTGGCTGCCGACTTTTTTTTTCGTCTCCCCTTCTCTATCTCTTCCTCTCGCTCGAGCTCTTTTAGGCAGCCTCCTCGACACTGCTGCGGATCCGAACTGCGCGCGGAAAGCCAACAATTGATGCGGAGGCCTGGATGCAGGAACATCGTAACTCGGGAGGGAAGATTATATGCATTAAAAGTTTCAAGTTTCTTCAAGAGTTTCATAACACTTTTGTGCTTGAGAAAATGAATTAAAAATCAACTTCTTACAGTTACAGTTATTGCTACTTTCAAAGAGTTCACATTGCACTACTTTAATCGAAGAGCAATTCATTTACAAGATCTTGTGTTCAGTCACAGTAAATACTTTGCTAGTTTATATTGCGATTAAAAATCAATTAATTCAGAAGTTTCTTTTAAATTATGTAATGATATTTATTATCCAATAGAGTAAAGATAGATTATCAAAATTCAATATTACAATGATAATGATTAGATCTTCGGATGTCATAATTATATGAAACAAATATCACCAAAACTGACAAGTACTAATTAACAAGTTCTGGCAAACACAATAGCGTTAGTTCTGAGATATCTTTGCTATCAATTGACAGCTAATTATAGCATCGCCAGGATCTCCATTCAGAGTATTGATGAAACCTCCAACAAAGCGGGAGTCTTATTTCGTGCAGCCGTGAGGATTTCGCAATTAAAGAAAGAAGCCGGTCGATTTCAAGACTACAAAAGCGCCGGGAATTGAAATCGTTCACCCTTCCACCCCTTCCGCCTATTTGTTTTAGCACGCGAAGTGAGCGAGCGGGGAAAGCAGCCGCGGCAGCTCGCACCCGGGCCCCGACGCTCGGGCGCGCATTATCGCGCTGCGGTAGACTCCGCGGATAAATATTCAAGCTTCCGCCTACTTTTTCCTCTCCTCTTACTTTTCCTCCCTCTTTCTTTTTGTTCCAAGCCAAAGCGAACATTTTTTTTCGCGGATTTTCTCCCCTATACCGGCGCG
>JAXIUT010000037.1:22199932-22218929 GCA_035586675.1 Eurytoma californica | reverse complement strand
TCCTGGGCGCAAATATTAAGACGAAAACCTTTTCCGGGCTCTTAAAAAATGTAGATGTCATTCTCTTCTTTGCGCAGTGGCAATGAGGAAAAAAAATTGCGAATTCAGTAGAAAAAGTGGAAAATAGTCAGACGCGCTTTATTCGGAAAATGTTTTTTAAAATACTATCAATTTTTTAAATACTTGATTAATTTTCGTCGATGTAAAAAAACGCATTCTTGGTAAGAAAATTATATAGCATACAATTGCGGAAAAATTACTTTGAGCAGCTTTTGTAGGAAAGTTGAATGAGTTTGAAAAATCATAAAAACTGCAATAGCTATGTATGAAAATTTTTAACGAGAAGTTTCCTGCTTTGAAGTTTATTCGAATTTTCATAATAGTCTATCGTTTGCCCTCCTCAGATGTTTATTTTATTTATTTTTATGCGCACTTTAAAATACGACTGCTCATCATTTGAAAACTGAGTTGTCCTAAGGGAAAGTAAAAAGCGTTTATATTAAAGGCAGCAGCTTTGAATTGTAGCTTTCAAAAGATCTTTTTGATATTTTCAGGGAACATTTTTTATATCAAGTTACCTAGCGTGACTGTTGCTGTTTCAAAAGAAGAAAAAAGTAGATTCTTTTGGACTTTTGAAAATAACATTTAAGTTTTGAAGTTTAACATTATTGCATCATTTTAAAATGTCCCAATAATGGTAAACTTTGCTTGAAATTCAATTAAAATTTTTCTAATGCAATCATCCATCGATTGTTTATCTGATAATTATATTTAACGGTAGATTGAACAACGCGAAATTCAGTGAAAACGGAATAATTTATTACTTACGTGATTGGATATCAAAATCAGTGAATTTCATTTTTGCAACATAAACAGCCAATTTCGGCTTTGATCCTCGGCGAGTCTCCCTTCTATTAGCAAGCAGTGGCTCACGCCAGAAAAATCCGGGCAAGCGGATAGTGTCGAAAGCGGTGATTTTAAAAAAACCAATTGACCGACAATATTGTTTCGGCATATTCAACGAAAGGTCGTCCATTATGAGCTCCAGCGGCGCGTCGCGCGCACACGCTCGCCCTTCGTCCGGACTACGCGGGCTCGCGATCGCGGATCGAGCGATTATTTCGCGCGCGGGGCCGGGACGAAAAGGGAGCGCGTTGCGGTGAATCGAAAATTCGCGTCGCGAGCGCCGGGCCGTGCAAAAATTATTAATTAATAATTTATGGCCGGCGCGAGCCGCGCCGGGGCCAATGGGCGCGGCGGTGCGACGCCCAATGATTAGTTGTCCGGCGCACGCTTTTCCTGATAATGATCGGAGCTGCCAATAACACTCGGCGGATGTCCTCTCTCTTTCCTCCTCCCTCCCTTTGCTCCGGCGCGCGTATATTTCATCGCGACGCGCGCGCGTTCCTGTGCCGTCTCTTTCTCTCCCGGCCGGCTAGGCGCGGTTCCCTCAAAATTGCGAATTCGGCCGCGCGGACGCCCGGTGGCATTTACGAGACGAAAGCTGGAAACATCGTCGCACTGATAAACCTCATTAATCACCGCCAGACGTGGAAAGTAAATGTGCGTATGCGCGCGCGCGCGTGTGTACGCGGGGGGAGGATTGCTTTTGACCCGGCTCGGATTTTATGAGCCGATCGATGCTCGCGCGCGAATGAGCTGATTTTGGATTTCCACTCGGTCGACGCTATCCGTGAATGCACGACGGCCCATCACGGTGGGAAGGGAAATTCGCGGTTTGATTTTTATCGCGACGCTGTTTTTATGTCGCTAAATTGTGGCCGCTACTGACTCGCTGTTGTTCCCTACCCGCTCTCCCTTCCGTTTTAATCGCAATCTTTATGAGGAGTGCAGTAGGTCACGCGTGATGCGACTGAGCGTTTTCACTTTTTATGGAAATTGCGCACTTTTAATTCCGAGCTGTGTAAATACATCTGAAAAATTCATTGTTTTAAATTTTCATTCGATTTCATTACTTAAATCCGATTTGCATATTTCTATATATAACAACAAATTATATATTCATAAACAATGGCTTTATTCAACTAAGAACGATGGGTTTCCATACGAATTGAATTTAATGATCATTTTTTATTAGCGAAATATTTCTATACAAACAGTACAAATGCAAAAATAATCTTTTTTATGAATGTACTTCATCAGCGCTACGATAATAGCAAACAATGCAATAAGCTCAGAATTACTTTCAAAAACTTTAATGAGAGTTTTGATACTTTTTTTACGGTTTTCATTTTAAGTTAAAATAGTTAAAAAAAATTTTTTTAAATTGCAAATGCATACAAAGTACAGATTTTTTCAAATTTAAACCAACAATTGCGGTATTTTAAAAGCAAAATAAGTTTAAGCGTCGTAAACTACCTAACTCCCCTCTGTAACGTAAAATCAATAGACACGGTTGATGGCTGATAAATCCATGACCTAATTAATAAAATCGCTTTTGCGCAAGGGTCTCTCGAGAATTAGGAAAGCGTGAAAAAGTACCCGCGCTGAATGCACTACTCTCGAAAGGCAAACTACTCGAGTGCTTCGCGTTAAAAACGCGCGTTCGATGCTTGCACATGGAGAAAAGGCCACGCAGGCGTGTAGTTACTCACCGCGAACGAGAACCTTTTAATTCGAGCCGAAAAACAAAAAGAAAAGGGCAAACAAGCGCCGCTATACCCGCGAGATTTCGTGGCAATATTCGTACTATATTCCCGCCGCTGAAATGGACACCGGCGAGAGGATGAAAGAGCACGAGCCCGCGGGTGAAAAAGGGGCGAAATGAGGATAAAGAGCGAAGCGCCCGGGAATCAAGCGTCAAGGCTTAATTCGCAGAAAAAAAGGAAGTCGAGCGAATATAAGCGCGCGGAGAAATAATAGGTATCGTATAAATCAAGCGCGTTTTAGGGAGCGTCGCGTCTCTCTCCTTTTTTACTCCCGGCGGCTTTAACGCACTGGCTCCGGCGCAAAGTCCGCATAAAGCCGGCACTTTTATCGCGCGGTCTGCGCCCCGCTGAAAAGAGAGGCTGAGCGACGGAGAGGGCGGAGGGAACAAAGCGAGAAAGGCGCGGACGAGCTCGCTGTTCGCGCGCCGAGAGCTGCGGGGAAAATGTGAAATATACGCATAGAACCCTCGCCCCCTCCGCGCGTATCGATTCGAAATGCAAATTTCCCGTCCGCGCGCGGCTTTGCGCATTACCCGCGGCGGTGGATCCGCGAGCCGGACCGAGGCGCCGGGCGCAAGGACCCGCGCGGGGAAACGAGGCGTGATACAAACAGCGGCCAACTCCGGCCGGCGACCGCGTTTTACCCCCCGCGAGTTGGCAAAAGTGGCGATCGCGAATGACTCCCGAGCCGCTCGCTTGCCAAATCCTTTCGCGCGAGAAGCCATTGTGCCCGTCCGGCTATTTCTCCGTCGCGGGGATTCCTACGTGATTTCCGGATTGCACAATCGAGGCGTAATAAGGCGCCCGGTGACGCGCCGCTGATAAGGTAAGAGCAATTTAAAAATTTAGAAAGTCCCGGGGGAAAATTTTCCAGTCCGGGTTCCAGTCCGCCGCGGGGAAACTTTGAATCGATAAACTTTTAAATTACAGATGGCATTACCGTGTAATTCGTCGGTCAGTATTTCGGTGAAAAAAGAACCGCCCGACCGATTTGAAAACGATTTTCCGAGTTCGGGAACATTTTTAAAGCGCCTTGTCAAACATTCGGATAGAGATCAGAGAAGCACGAGGAATCGATAGTTGTCGTCGTTTCAATGAGCTGCCCCTTAACGAATTCTTGCCTCGAAAATGCCAAATTTCAAAAGCAGACCCGTCGATTCTCAACTTCGGGAGCTGAAAATGTCGTGCAACCCCCACTCCCCCTATTGGTAACTGCAAAACTTTTAATAAGAAAATGCAAGAGTCGGAGAGGCACAATGCGACGCTCGCCAACATCCAATTAGCATAATCAAAACTTTCGAATCGAACGAAGACGAATTCCGCCGTCGAAAATTGTTTGATAAAAAAAAATGATCCGTCCAAGTTTCACTCGTACGTAACACGCTGGTCCACTCTCTCGCGCTCACTCATACACGCTCGCGCGCGGACGTCGTGAGTCCGTCCCTCGGCTAGTTCGCGGAGTTCTTCCTGCAGATTTAACTGCGCCATTGGGACCAATAGTAATATCTTCCACTAAAAAGACCGAAAGCTTTTACTCTGCGGGATCGAGCGTCTCTATCGCTCTTTCGCCTCGCTCCCTTTCTCTCTGCGCGCATAAAAAAGGGGTGAGGGGGGAGGGGAGGAAGCAGAGCGAGAAAGAGAGGAAAAAGAGAGAAAGAGACGTTCTCTCGGCAACCTCTGGGTTTGCAGCTCTGCCAGGGAGGAGAGAGCCGCCGACGGAGAACTATATCGAATAAGAGCCGGGGCTATATCGGCGCGCGGCTACCGGCCCGTAATGGCGGAGCCATCTTAAAGCGCATCGCAAAGTGCGGCATTAGAAACTCCCGGAGCGCCACCTCCATCCCGGAGCGCGCGCGAGGCAGTCCTCCGCGCGCTTTCGGTGTATAATGCTGAAAAGCGAATTTTCGCGCTAATTAAGGCGTATCACATTTGCCGTGCACCCCTCGTCCGCGCGCGCGACCGGCGAAAATTAAAGAGGGCGGGGGAGAAAAGAGAGCGTGGAGCCGCGCCGGATAAGAGAGCGTAATACGCAGAGGCGGGCGGATACTACTTTTCCGAGAAAACGCGAGGTTGTGTAAGTGCGCGCCCGGGCTAGGAATTCATGCCAATACCGACGGCGGTGGCGCCCCGGGGCATACCTCGGAAATTCTCACGTGCGCGCGCGCTCCTATATCCAGCTTCTCAATTAATAGTCGCCTTTCTTTTTTTCGCCGTTTGTACGAGACTTAATTGACAGATTGTGTACAAACTGCCGGTAACGAGGAGGCCGGTAATTAATTAATTATTTATGTACGAACGAGGTAGCCAACTGCATAATTTTACTTTATTTCCCCTTGGAAAAATTTCTCCTGAAACTCCGCTGTATTATTCTGGTGTATTTAGAATTCTTTAAGAAAAGGAATTAACCTACTTTGCTTCATCGGCCGAGTCCGAAATTTAAATTTCAATAGATACGAAAGATATTTTAAAAAGTTGTCTTTGCAGCTTAAAATTTTAGCATAAAAAAATATCCCCACAGTTATTGTTTTTCCCCGGTTAAATTTTCCTTGTTTAATTATTCCTAATTAAACTACTGATTAAACTAAGAAAAAT
This sequence comes from Eurytoma californica, assembly GCA_035586675.1. Classification (NCBI taxonomy): domain Eukaryota; kingdom Metazoa; phylum Arthropoda; class Insecta; order Hymenoptera; family Eurytomidae; genus Eurytoma; species Eurytoma californica. Next base: position 22,213,668 of record JAXIUT010000037.1, on the reverse strand, counting down.
GGGTCAAGAAAAAAGTAGTACTGGTAAAAATTTTGACTTCAATTTTAACACTGCAGTTTCTAATTAGTTTTTGAAATGTGTAAAATTAAAATCAACATGACTTTTATAATATTTAGTAGTGGCGTAACAATAATTATTTAAAACGACGACTCCTATTGATACAATCGTACCTTCTTAAGAAGGATCCAGATTTCACGAAAAAATCGATAGTCACAAAGACTAAGATTTTAAATAAGGATTCCATTTTATTTTCAGGTGTAATAATCAGTACAAACTTATTCTTAGACTCGATAGACTTTTTCAACTGCAAGCGAGGTCGCTGACTTTGAGGGACTATTGCAAACAAATCCAAACACAAAATCCCATTACTAGAACAAAAATAGAACCTTTTCTAATGAAATTTTTCTCTATACGCCTGCCTTAAAATGAATTTAGCAATCGTTGCTAATCAACTGCCTAAAACTCTGTAAACGAATTTCCAATAGTTGGCTGAAAGTTACACGCAAAACCTCTTTCCTGTAACCAAATAAAAGAGACACGACTCGCCGGCTCCGTCAGTTCGAAACTCATCCGCGGCTCGACCGCAGACCCGACGCGCAAAAGTTCCCACGCACATAAACTCAGTGGCGCGGCTACTTTCCCGAGCCGTTGGTCGTCGGCCCCCGCGAACAAAAGTGGATAGCGGCGATGCGGGTGTGCGGCTCCGAAAAACGGGAAAGCCGCGCGCGCCCGAAGTGCTCGGCAGAGTCGTGGAGCGCCGCGAAAGAAAGTGCAATGCGTCATCGCCGAGCGCTCGCGATTTTCGGCGCTGACGCCGTTCTTTTGTCGCGTACACAACTCGGCCCCCCTTCCGCGCTACGGGACGCACCGAGGCCGCACGGTCCAATGATCTCCTCTCCACTTACGGCCTTTTTCCTCGCGCCCGGCTATCTCTCGCCCCGAGAGGTTCTTTCGCTCGTCGGCGCCGCGAATTTATAACCCTCTAGGTATATATATACCCGGCCGTGGCGCTCGCTGGCCGCCTCGGTCGCGAAACCCCCCGCGGACGGGCGACTACAAAAGTCCTCGATCCTCCTCGACTCGAGAGAAACGGCACGAATCGCCTTTTTATAGAAGCTAAATGGCCCCTCCGCCTGTTTTCTCTCCGACTGGCCAGCTGTTACAGAGCGATCCGAGGAGGAAAAAAACTCGGCCTCGCCGTACTCGTATCTTTACTACTGAACTCCCGGGGGCTCGGACGGCGCCTGACGCGCTCGCACCGCAGCCCCGAGGACGGAAATTAGCCGGGCTCGTCGCTGCCTCTTCGTCCCCGGTGCGAACGAGCGACCGATGCCGGGGCTATTTTACGATAGGGAAATGCTCTTTTTAATGAGATACGGCAACACGAAATTCCGGGGTAATTCTCGACGTTGGCTACGCGAGCACATGGAAATCGACTGCTTTGCGGAATACATTATCCTTGGCGCGCAACAAGCTTGATTAGCGATCGAACAGTATAACGGTGCAAATCATCCGGAAGAAAAAAGTGTTTAAGGAATAATTTTTATATCCTATACATTATTAAATATTATTCGATATTTCAAATAAAAATATTAAATTCTTATTAAAACATTTCAACATTCGACATTTGCTCATGTTTTAAAGAAATCGCTTCTCAAATACTTCGCAACATCCTGACATCGCATTTTTAAGAGGGGATATGCATTTATGTACTCTACATTGTGTTTGATAACGAATTAAAAGAAAATCATTCTGTTACACAAGCGAGTAGAGCCGAGAGCACGGGAGCTCTTTAAAGGCCCGTTAATTCCGAAAAGAGGACACGCCGGAAGTAGGGGGGTGGGTAGGAAAAATTAAAATTTATGCGGACACTGGAGGGTGGCAAACAATGCGGCCGCGGCGCGGCGACCGGTGCGCTTGGCGCTCAAAATTCAAAATTGATAGAGTGCGCGCGCAGTTTAGCATGTCGAAATTTCGATGCGACCAACCGCGCGATCGATGAGCGGCTGCATATTCAACGGACCGTCGCCGTAAGCCCCATCGCGCGGTATATAGGCCTCTCGCGGAATCACCTATTTTCGCCTATCGCGTCACTTTACATTCCCTCCCCCCCTTTTTTTTGTACAAGGCGAGCCACGCGCGTGCCCCGAGCGAGCGACGAGCTCGGCCGCGGCTCAACTTTTTTTTTTCGGGCGTCACCGGACGTCGACGTTCAGGCAGCGTGAAAAGAGTATAAGCTGTGTAGCGGGGCTCCAACGGCCGCCGAGAACTCGCGAATTTACGGTCGAAAGCCGGATGCGCGCGGGAGCCTCGCAATATGCGAGAGCTCGCGCGCGTGCCGGAAGGGGAGAATCGTCCGGCTAGCTCTCGCGCTCGCTCCCTTTTTTCCGTCCTCTCTCGACGCGGCCGCCTATGCATTCGAATCGTTGCATATGCAGCCGAAGGACATCGCGATTAATGGGATGCGCGGCGGTCCCCCCCACCCCAGCGGCGTACAGCGCGCGGCAAATCGTTTTTGAATTATATCAATAATTCATGCCCGATTATGATGCGATGACTAGGGAGGACGAGGTCGAGATGCTCCGTCGCCCATCTGTGAATATCGAAGCGCAGATTCTCCGCGATTATCGATTGATCTTCGAGGAAGATGTTAATTTATTTAAATTAGCCGCTACGCTTTCAACCGGATACCTCCTGATGTTCTTTCCCCGGTATTTCTTAGACCTTGTTGCTTTTCAATCTTAAGCTTTTGCTCACTTTCGCCATTTAGTTTTTTCAAATATTATCCAATAACACTTTTTTTATTAAAGAAGATAATTTCTAATTACAGATATCCTCTGTAGATATGAATAAGTAACATTCATCCACGTGCACTAATTTAATGCGAAAAGTCGTTTATTTTACCAAATAATTGAGCGACTTCTCTCATTAAGTGCGCATGTACTTATTCGTACAATTTTCACTTATTCATATATAGAGGATCCGTAAAATTGATATCATTTGTTAAATAGTACAAACTTGTACTGATTCAGAATAAAAGGGAAAATATATCACTTAATAATTATTTCAGTCACTAAAATTTTCCATAAGAATTAATAGTGTAATTCGAAAACCGAAGGAAAGCGAGTCGTCTGATCGAAATTTTCAGAAGTAGGACAGCCAGCGACGCGGTGTGCACCTTGCACTCCGGCGAGTCGAGTACACAAGCGCGCTCGTGAAAAAGCGCTTTGGCGATCTTCCTCTCTGTTTTTCTTTCTCCCCTGCGCTCGCTGACTCTTTCACCTCCATCCCTCTCCTCGGCTCTCCTTTCTTTCATTATGCGCGCGGATCTCCCGACGAGTTGCCGATGCGATTATGGTAGTTTAAACTTGTTCCTTTTGCCATCGGATACGGGGGTGGGGGGTGCAGTTCCTTATTTTTGCCCCCCGCCTTGTTAAGGGATACAATGTAGGCGCGCATTCGTTCTGCTCGCGCGGCGTTTGAACGGTCTACCTTCTTTTTTATCAAAGTCTTCCGCTCGCCGGCAAATTGCGAATTAGCCGCTGCAGCGCAGACGTTTCTCGAGATGGCGGCAACTCGATTGCTCGGAAAGTTTGTTTATCATTCGCAACGGCATCGCGCGTCCGCCGCTCAACTTTTTAAATAAAACGCATTGCTGCCGAGGTTAGATGCAAGGTATAAATTAAAATGAATTTTTTGTAATAAAAATGATACTTTATTTGAATTTTTTATTTTTATTGCACTGAAGGCGTTTCTGGTAGCTTCTTTATCCCGAGAAAGACGTTGCGTACAGAAGAGAAACCATCTTACAAACTAAATAATTATTCTTTTAAGTCTTACTAAAAGTGTTCAAGCTAATTACAAAACTTTTTTGTAAAAACAAGCATTTTAACATTTTTGTCGCAAAATATTGGTACCGTGGACGGCACTCAAAGAGACCTCGACACAAAGCGCGCGTCATGATTTCGTCCGTTCCTTTTCTCTAATTAATCGCGAACTTTTATGTCGCCTGTCGTCGCCGGAACTCCCGCGAAGGCAGAAACATCTATTTACTTTTGCAAAGTGTACAAGCGAGTTCGCAGCGGCCGAGGGAAGATCGTTGGAATAATAAAAGTCACTTTATTCGCTGAAATAGCGAGATCGTTAATTTCCGTCGCTAGCGAGGAGGCGTCGGTCAATATCGCCCATAAAAGGTTGCTTAATTTCGCGAAAACACTTGTAGCATTCAAATGAAAAGTTTTCGATCGCCGTCTTATTTCACCCAAAGGATCTCATTTATTTACGCAGGCATCGGCAAATGGCAGAATTTAATTTCCTCTCTGAACGGCCGTGGCTTTCTTCCCCCGCGTTGCAGCGTGTCACTCCTGCTCGGCGTGCGGTGCGCGCAACGACTCGATAAATTTTACCGCGTGCATAACATTAAATCGCTATAACAGCTGCATAAAAAGATAAAGCCAGAAAAAATTGTGGGGGGTCGTTATTATTCATCGGCAGGTACATTAATTATGCAAATTGCTCGCGAAAGTGACACGTGTTTACTTAGTTAAAACATTTATCTAAATTATCGCGCGAATAAGAAAACACACAGTGCAATTTTTCAATTGCGCATTAGCATACATAACTGCCTGTTAAATGATACAAAACAGGAATTTAAATTGCCCAACTGTTTTATTTCGCTGTACTGAGACTTGCAAAATATTCGCAATAAGAACATTATACTTATATTTATCATTTTCGCAATTGCCTTTTTTTTTTAATTGCGAGTTACTGCAAATAATCAATGCAAATGTGAAATTCAAGTAGACGTCTACCTTTAAAGTAACAACCGCCCGCGAAATCTTGAGTACACAAACGCAACGGCATAGGTTCATTATATCCAAGGTGAGAAGAAGTTAGCCGTGCAAAATAACATATGGAGTACGAACGGCGACAAATTAAATGTATGTTAATAAAAGAAATCGCCGCTTATAATCCCCGTCATCAATTGCGATGCTCAGCGCGCAGTGCTAACCGCCGTTTACGAAATCACCGCCATTATAAATACTCGAATCGCGCGCGGCGATAAATGCCCGGCACGATCTTAACAAGGCTCGCGCGTCCTGCTCCTCGTTTTTTGTCTCCTTTTCCACCCGGCAGGATCGGCGTCTCCGCGAGGTAGTCCACGGCTCATCGACACCTGATCAAAAAAGACCGACGACTGGCCATAAAATCCGCGGAGAGCAAAACGAAATCGCGAGCGCGTGCAGGCAGCGCGCCCGCGTATTAATCTCCCCCCTACCCTCTTCCACTCTCTTTCGCGATTTCACGCTCGGCAGCCTCGCGCGCGGCCGAATGATTATTGAAAGCTAATAATCATCCGGCGGCGCGAAACCGGTCGATCCGGATGGCGCTCTCTCTCTCTCTCTCTCTCTCTCAGCCGTCGCTCCGAAAATTTCATTCCTTTAATTAAGCCGCGCGTAGTCGCGAGGTGACACCGGGCAAGGATATCGTCTCGCTCCCGAGGGAAAATAGCAATTACCGTGAGAAAGCGCCGCGGCGACAATTACGTGGACTTTTATCGTTCTTATTCGTGCGGCCGGGTGTCACCGATGTTGACGCAGACCCGAGCGATTGCGGACAGCCTGTAATTAGGGGGATCGCGAGCCTGCGCACTGGAGGGAGAGGGTCCTCATTTTTTCACGTGGAACGACGTAGGTTTATTTAAGCTTTACCTCGGGCAATCGGCACGATTATTAAGCGCCGCTATTTGTTTTGCGCTCGCGTCTAAACGTTGCTATTCGTCGTGAACTTCAATTTGTAATGGCACGCAGGGTAAGGTTTAACGTATTTATATACGGGCGGAAGGTAAATGGTATTTTAACGTGACTAGATTTTAATAAATCACTGCGGAGCTCGGCGTTACGTGGAATATATGAATACCGTGAAGAGGCGATATTTCATTTCATATTGTTTTAGAGAAAAAAAATCGCCCTAATTCTATTTAAATGCGTTATCGGTCAATGTCAAATAAAGCAAAACATCCATTCGGTCGAATCGAGAATCCCACCACGGCCGATCGCGATGAGCCCAGCGCCTCCGAATTCTCTCCCCCTAGAGCCCGCTCGGGCACGTTAGCTCCTCGCACAAACGCGTCGATAAATAACGGATTAAGGAGGCGGCGGCAGCGGCTCGGCGCGCCGGAAATAAAAAAGTCACGAGTCGCTCGATCGTCGTACAAATTTTATCTCGGCCCCGCTATTCTTCCACCCACACAGGCGCATGTAGCGGCCGTAAAGCACCTGCCGGCATCCGAGGCCTCGACACCGTGTATATACTCCCATGCGGCTGCGATAAAGCCACGGAGATCCAGAAAAGATTAGCGTCCGATGAGCGTTTGCGGACCCAATTACACCTGTCGCCGTGGCCGCAAGATTAATGGCTGGTCGTCGTCGGCGTCCTCTCCTTGCACTGGCCGAAACCCAACTTAATACTGCTTCTTCTTCCCTTTTTACGGTAGTTTTGGAGATCAATGGACAACGGAAGGTCGACGCTTATTCTTATTATTGCGAGTGCAGCGCGGGCGATAACAGAAGTGTACCGAGTGCACGTCACATTTTCATCTTGGCGATGACGAGAAATAGCGACTGCTTAATGGGGCTTTTAAACTTTCCGAATTTCTCCCAAGTAAAATTTTCATCTCGATGGGGAACTTCTCTCCCGTTACAGTGAGATAATTGTCACTCGGACGAAAATTTAATTTTACTTTCGAATTAATTTAATGCAGATATTTCAGTCCAGTAATAGCTAGCGTATTAAAGTCTACTCCGATGTAATATCTTAAATATTGTTACAAATTTTAGATCAGATTTTATTTTTCCCCGGAGTTCAGGGCTTAAATTTACTTCCTCAATTATTTTTAATGACCTGAAAAGTACACATAGGTAAAAACTGTGAAGACACTTATAAAATATTACCGAAAAATTTTTCGAAAAAATTTTCAAAGCAATAAATTACTAATAAATAATTAATTAAAACGAGGCGCGAGATAATGCAGCCCAGTCATGCGTCGACGTAATTATCCCCGCAAGACTGATTACCCGCAAAGAAGCGACACGCATAATTGCAATCCATCCATTCGACGGTGAAATCGATGTAGATCGCACGTGGAAGTGTAAACGAATAAAAAATAAAGCGTGCACCCATCCACCCCAGCCAACGGTAAAAGGCGTATATAGCGCCCGAGAAGCGAGCGAGATGTAGAAGACGCGAAAGCCAAACAAAGTCGCGCAACCGGGCGGGCGGCGAACTTCCGACTCGGTCGGCGCGTCTCTTTTCGCGAGCATTTAAATTTATAATGGCGAGGGGCGGCTTCATTAGCCAGGCCGACGCATTTAATTCGCCGGAAACTTATTTAACTCGCGCCCCGAGGGCAAAACTCGCGCGCGAGAGCACATCTGGCAAAAGAAAAATTCGCCTCGCGCCAGTCGCAGTTTCGTGACTCCCCTCCCCGCCCCCTCTCATTCGTACATGCAAATGCACCGAAGTCCCTGTGTTAATGCAACTTTCGGCCTTTCGACTCCCGGTCAGGCTGCGCGCGCTTATAACGCGCCCTCGTCGTATCCCGGGGCGCGGGGCGCCGCGGGTATCTATCGCAGGGCGGGAGGATTAATTAATTAGCAGTTGCTCGTCTAGCGAGTCTCTGGTTCCTTTTGCGGTTATTAATGGTGGGTGCGTGGGGTGCGCGCCTCTGTTTTTGGGGGCTGCGCGGGGGAGGTGGGAGTACGGAGCTCGGTGCGAGCAGGCAAGACAAGAGTCGAGCAATTAATGTCGCGCCACTGTAATTTATGACGTATCAGCGGGGCGCGTGAATGGCGTGGAAGGAAAATGAGCCGATTATTCGGCTGTTGCGTCGGCGAGATTACGTACGTACGTACGCCACTGCCAGCGTAACGAGCTTCGCGCTTATCTCGCGCTTTTCTCTGCCGTATTGTCGCGCGGAGCACATCTCGCAGGCTGATTTAATTAAACAATTGGAAGAGACGCCGGTGACGAAGAGCAAGATGCGAGAATATTTGCGACGGTATATTTCACGAATTTTATCGCAGCGATAGCGCGCGCGCGCGCTCGTAATTTTACTGCCGCAATTCCAGTGGAATCGACTGCGTTTTCAGTAAATTCGAAGATCTAACCAGATTGTAAAAGTTTTCGAAAAATAAACAATATTTCCAGCGGACTATCGCGCGCGCCCGCGACAAGCCGGGCGCTAGTTCGGTACATAATCTCCTGGAATCGAGCATCGCCGGCGCCGGGGCACGCGCGCGGCTTACATGATAAAAAATGCGAGCCGTCGATCCGAACAAATATTGGCAGTAAAAACTCTATTAAAAGCCCAGGTAAAAGTTTTAGTGGGAAAGAAAACAGTCCCTCTCGCGTCTCGCGCATCGATAAATCCTTATCTTTATCTTTATTTGTCGGGAAAGTAAAGCGACGCGGGAGAGAGGGAGGGGGTGGCTCGAGAGGCGGAGGAAAACAGTGCCGGGGAGTCCGCTCCCTTGCACCGCGTCACGGGACGGCGATCGTAACAAACCGCGGCGTCGTTGCCGGAAAAGTACCAAAGTTGCTCACGCCCGCCCGGGCAAAAAGCGCGTTCGCCGCTGTACACACGTGTACGCGCGCGTGCAGGCGGCGCTCGCGCGACAAGGGAAGAGTAGTAACGCCAAAAAGAGAGAAGTGGGCGGGGAAAAAAATGCGGAAATTTCAGCGAGAGAGAAATTGTGTAGCGGCGGTGAGAAGCGCGTAATTCACAAAACATTTACGCGAATATTTTACTGATTAAAAAATTAGCCGTTTTAAAGGTACGGACGTTTGAATGCTCGATTTTTAGAACAATAAAGACTGCGCCGCGAAGCATGCATTTTTCTTGACAGAAATTAAAATAATTTTGCAGCCGCGCGCAGTTGAATGTTATTAAACGAAAAGAAAAGGCAGATGTTGCCCGGCGGTAGAAAATAATATGCACGTCGAAATGAAAAACGAGTGAGTGAACCAGATTTTCGGTGATTATTCACGGACGATGAGAAGGTGAATATTGGAGTAGAGGGAGAAAAAAGTAACGCCCAAACGAGAGGGAGTCGAAAAAATCAAAGAAAAACGGGAGTGCGGAGCGATGGGGTATATACGGGGGCCGTGGAAAAGGGACAGACGGGAGGAGAAGAGAAAGTGGCACTCCGAGCTTCGGGGCGAAAAACGAAAAGACGACATTCTGCGCTCCTCTCGGAGCGTTGCGACTCAAACGCGTCTGAGAGATTGTGCTTACAGCGCGATGCTAATTGCGACGATTATCTCAATTTCCGGGACCAGAGAAGTGCCGGATAATGCGACCACGAGTGAGAGAAAGAGGACGAGGCAGAGAAAGAGAAAGAGAATTGCAACGAGACCAAGCGTAGAAAGAGCGAGAGGCGGGCCTCGTTACGCCTCCATTCAGTCAAGTAGGAGCGAGAGAGGAAGATTTTTTGCCCTCTCTCTGCAGCGTCGGGTCCTTTTCATGGCATGCCTCGCCCTCCGCGGCGCTCAAAAAAATTGTTTATTTTCCTGAATTTCACTGCAGCCGCCGCAAAAATAGAGCCGATTGTTCGAAACCCCCGGGGCCCGCGAATACGCTCTTTCGGCCGTTCTCTCGTCGTACAGCCCCTTTTTTCGGAGCTTTTCCAGGGAAGCGCCACGGCGCGCCGCCGCAATCGCGCGGCTAAACTTCGGGAAAAAGACAAAGAGGCTTAAAATTATTCGCGAGCGCTGCTTTTTATTTCGCTTTTATTTCCATCGACGCGCTCCGCTTGAGAAATGACGCGCAGCCTCCCGTGCCCGCAGGACGCGGCGGAGGAAGCGCACACCGACGCGCAAAAAGCTCCCCGCCGACGAGGAGGAAGAAGACGTCCAGAGGCGAATCTCCGATCCGTCTTTCTCCTTGCCTGCCGTCTAACGGAGACTCGCCCGCTCCGCTCGTCCGTTTCCATTATTTTTCGACGTCATTATCCAGTGCTCGAACGACATAGTCGATCGCTTTATCTCCCTCGTCTTTCTCGGCTTTTTTTGCCTTTCATTTTTGCCCGCGTTCCTGTCGCCCGTACACTCCCGTCGTTATACAAACAAATAGAGCCGCGACGCTAGAGTCGAGGAAAGAAGTCACAACAGTCGCAGTTGGCATAATTATAACATTCGAGATATTGAATTATTCAAGTAATTTAGATTACTTCTTTTGCAAGCTTCCTGAACTATTTTGTTTCTATTGTTTTACGCGGACATAGCGTTATTCAATATGATAATCAGTACAGCAGACCTCATTATCTTGTTTATATTGAATTTCGTAATAATTTCGATTTTAATTTATTTCAATAATTTATCATCATGAATGTTAAACATGAATAAAATATGATTATTCATCAATAATTTTCAACGAAGAGAACGAAATTGAGCGCTAACAATTAGACAGAGTAGAGTAGTCAAAGTTTCTTTGATCAAAATCGAATTATTGACTAATATATAAGGGCACGCGGCGATAAAAGAATTTAATGGATTTAATCATTCACCGCCTCTTATCTCGCGCCCTCGCCTTTTCCGCGCCTCCCTTAGTTTTTCCGTCGCGAGTCCCTCCAGTACGGCGGAAAGTGGATCGCGTGTACCGAACTTGTAAACGACTTACTCCTCGCGCGCGACACTTAAATCAAATAGAAGATTAGAACGAATCTCATTTCAAAGTTAGTCCGCTCAGTCGGCTACGTCGGCGACGGCACCGGGGGGGTTACGAGGGGAGGGAAAGGGCCGAGATTCGCTCGGCGGGTTTATTTCTTAACACAAAGCTCGCACTCAATTTCCGCGCCTTGAATAATTTATCAGTTTTCATTCTTTTAGGCAAAAACTTTATGCTAATCCGGACTGTTTGTCACCGCGCGGGGGGAACGCGCGCGCCGCGACCTTCAATCTCGCGGAGTACCGTATAATGCTCTTTTCCTCCGTAAAAAGGACGTCGCGTCGCTATTTGTACGACTGTCTTTTTTTGCCCGCCCCGCGCGAGCTTTTATGTGTTATACGCGATAGCTGCGGAGACCCCGGGATTTTCCTCTGTCCGCGATATGCGGAGAGATAATATACTGTTTCAAGAGTTTTCTGTTTACTTTCAAAACGATGCGTTTCAGCTAGATATCAGGTAAATATTTCCTTTCATATGTACAGAGTATTTTTATTAGTATTTTTATTTTACCTATATGTTATTCAAACGCATATTTTAAATAATGAAAAAGATCACCGTTTTTCGAAAAACATGGAAAATCATTCTCATGCGCTTACGTTATTCATTGCATTAATCAGTGATTTTAGTATTGGAATTAGTAAATAAAACAAATTATGCTTCGCTGTATAAACATACAGTAAGTATCAAATTATTTGCTATAATTAAAGGGCGAATTGAAATGTTCATATTGCCGCCAATGCCAATCAGGATATTTCATTCATATATATAATACTTTATGCCCACATTTTATTATAAGTCCTTAGTTACTTTCTGGTATTAGTAGCAGGGTTTAATTCATTCAATTCAACTCGACCCGCGGTGAACTTACTTTCCTAAAATACCAAATCCGCACGCAACCAGAACGGCTGGAATGTTTAAACGCGATGAATTGTTAGACCCGCTACACTTAAAGGGTTTAATTTTTGAATAGATTTAATTCTTTGACTGATGAATTGCAGCTCGTCGGGCGAGACTTCGTGCACTAATATTCGTTAGCTAAACACGCTAAGGGAAAAAGTTTCATAATGATTCGGTCTCTTTTTATCGTTGCATTTGTACTTAGTTAATTTATTTAGAAATAAAATATAACTCTAAAAATGAGAGAAATTCTTTTATTACCTATTATTTTCAAACTTAATATTCTTTTTCAAACCTTTATTCGTTCTTTTATGTTCTTTATTTACCTCTTATGAATACAATTTTTTGTATACCAAGAAAAACTTGATGTTGATACAAAAATCTTTCATAAATAAATAAGAGTACATATGCTTTCTAGTATATAGATATTCGTTAAAAGTCTATATACCAGAACTAAAAGTGCAAAAATCCTTGCAAAGTCGATTCTTATAACGAAATGACGTTTTCACTGCAACCAAAAGCAATTAATTTTTGATGTGCTGCATAAAAGGACCCGAAGTAATTTTCGTGAAATTAATTTGAAAAGTTATAAAACAATTTCATTCGAAAGTTTCAGAAACATTTGTAAACGACAGTAGCTCTAGCATTTAGAAAGGGCATCATTATTTGAATTCTCGAAAACGCCGTACACATTTAATTAGCCAAATGAAATTTAATTTTTCCCATTGTATTCGCCGCTTCTCTTTACACCCAACAAGTAAAATGCCGAGCCGCCTAATATTCCTTTTTTAATCACACAAATTAGAGCTTCTTACCTAATAACCTCAATTACCAAATATAAAAAGGCAGCGTACGCTAACGACAACGGAAACGTAACGAGCCATTTCAGCGCGTTCCTTTTTAACCCTGGCATAATCGGCTGTACGAGCTCCTTCACTTTTTTCCCTCGCGCAACCCGCAAACGTGACCTTTTTGCGCAACGATTTCCACGGCGCGGCGTCGATGAAAAAAATTGTTCGGAAAAAAGAGGCGAGGGACGAACAAAAGCTCCGACGGGGACGCGGCCGCGTAAACGAGGCAGAGAGCATAACTCGCCGCGGTGATGCGCAGCTCGACGGCCGCCGCAGCTCTTTTAATTGCTCGGGATTCTGCTGCCGCTCTATCTGACCGTACTAAAAAAAAGCCCGAGGGGGGGAAGAGGGGGGGAGGGGAGGTTACGGACGCGAGCGAGGCGCCTATTCGCGGCCGACTTGTTATTTCCCCATTTGGAGTAATTGCGCGCAATTAAGCGCGATTAAGGGAACGTAAGTCGCGCGCAGAGCCCCGCAGTGTTGGGCGACGACGCCGGCAATGGGTCGCGCGTCGGCACTTCGTTCAATTGTCGGATCTTCCGTTTTGCGGTGCCGACTGCCTCCCCTTCTCTCTCTCTCTCTCTCGCTTTCCCTTTACTTTCCAAAATAATGCCGCCGCGCGACGGAGGAAGAGAAAGAGGGAGACCGAGAGACGCGTTGCCGAGATGAAGTTAAAGAGCATTTAAGCGATCGCGAGCGGTGCGCAGCGGGTGCGATGACGTTGACGGAGTGAGGAGTGCGTTCTAATTGGATTTTATTCGCCTCCCCGCTAAAGGAAAAAGAAAAACTGGGAAGACAAGATTTTTTTTCCTCGAGCGATAGGGGTTTAATGAACAGCTCTAATCATGAGAGCAACGTTTATTGGGTCTAATAACATTTATAAACAGTGCGAAATATAATTTCTATTTAAACGAAATACAAACCATCATTTATCTACATATAAGAATTATATGTTACCTTTGTTCTTTTTATTTGAAAAAGAACATAATAATATAGTGAAATAATACTGATCGCACTAGGGTGCATCTTTTGTAAATAACATTTCGAAAATAAAAATTCGAAATTCAAACAGAATAGCATCCAAAATGCGTTGGAGAAGAAACGAGAAGAAAAAAGCTACGTGGTATTGGTTCATGTGGTATAAGGTACGTATCTGCACGCGCATGTGGACAGTAAAAATTTCAACACCCCTGGTAGAAAATCCACCATAATAGATGATCGTGTCACTAAATATTGACCATATTTTGTGACCATAATTTCTG
>JAXIUT010000037.1:22171358-22194578 GCA_035586675.1 Eurytoma californica | reverse complement strand
AGCGATACACGCGTCGACGTGAAAGTTCGGCCGCTCCGCGTGCCCGGGCGGACAAAAACGGCAAACGCCGCGAAAAAAGAGCACAAATGAACACGTCGAAAGCTCACAATACGCGGCGAATCCATTCAATCTGAAGCGCCTCCTTCCGCGGCGCATAATGGAGAGCGAAGTATCGCTTATAAAAGGCCGTCCACGAAAACCGCGTCCGTCACTTCATTACGTCGCACAAGGCATTCGGGAATTTTATACAGATGGCTATCTCCTTAATGCTTACATATACACAGTGTGTACGGCGCGGTCGTCGTCCCCCCTTTGAAAAATGCAAAGCGCGAACGAATCGTCGCCGGGGTTTTTGTGGCGCGCGGGCCACCCCCGGGTGATATAGAGGCTGCTCTTCGCGCGGCGGCAAGATGTTTTTCGCGCGTGAAGCGCTCATAAATATCGCGCCGCCGAATCCGGCCGCTCGGGGGACGCCTCTGCACTCGACGCCGACGTGTGGGTATAAGAGCCACGGTGGGAGTAACAATGGCCCCGCTTGCCCATTCAATAGAGTGGTAGTCGATTCCTTTTTAGTTGTCTCTCCCTCTCCCCCGCTACTCGTCGCTTTTTCTGTTTTCACCGGGCTACCGGTTTCCGCGCGTGCACTGTGTACGCGTCCGTGAAACGAGAAAGAGACAGGGCGAGGGGCCGAGCGAGCGGCCGAGACAAAGAAGGAGAGCCATTCTGCGATCGGGCCAACGGAAACGCGCGCCGCTCGACCAGTCTCGAGCAGCTCTCTGTTCCGCGGCCTCCCGTTCCCTTTCTGCGCAGCGGAGCCATGCAGGAGCTGGGAAGTAGCAACCGCGGCGGCGGCAACAGCAGCGTCAGAGAGAACCACCAAATAGAGAGAAGAAGCCGACTGGACCAATTGTACGCCCTCCGACATTTTTCCGAGAGATCGAGCGGAACGAATATGTGTGCGGGCGCGAGCGGCCCGGACGAGCTCCATTCTGCGGAGCCGCGCCTCGTGTATATCTTTTTCAACGGGTCTTTCGACCACTTCTTCACTCGTCGTTTCTTTCTTTCTTTCTTTTTCATTCTTCTTTTCGACCGAGGCGCGCTTCGACGCGTAGATTTTTCTCCGCGCGCAGCTCCGGGTCCTTTGCTACTTCGGGGAGACTCCTCGCTCGTGGGGCGAGGCACTAGCAGGTTAATGCGGTCTGCTCTACATCGAGATAAATTTCCGCCGCCTTTGTGCGACTCGAGTGTTTTTACTTAATTGAAACCGTTGTGTTCGCCGGGACGTTTACGCTTCGCTTTTCAGACGAGTCTCTTTTCACTGATCGGTGTTTAGAGTAGACGAATATAGGGGGGATTGAATTACTATTAGGATCGAAAAATAATACCTGAGATTTAAATGTAATCTTATTATTATAATCGTAGATTTTCGGTGCATACATAAGTAGGTTAATCTGAAACTTTCCACTGGGAAAAAAAAAACTAAAGTGAAAGAATAAAGTAGTGCAAAAAATATTTCTAGTCGCCATACAAGTTCATTCGAATGAAAATAATTAATAGTACCTATAACTTAAGTTTCGTTAACATTCAATTAAAACCTAATTCTTAATTTTTGCAAATTTATAAAAATTTTTCCAATATCATTAGAACTTCGTACTTAATTATAAGGCAATAATGTGGTATTTATCAATAATGAATATATAATGAATTTCGAACTTAATATGAATTGCTTCTACGGCAATATCAACCCTTATGGCTTACGGTAGATCAGCGATATTGGAAGCAATGCAGTCGTGTTTACTAAAATTTTCAGCTTTTTCCGAAATTTAACGCTACACTGCCAACTCACTTTTCCATCGATCGCTCTTTCGATAAAAAAAAGTTCAATACCTCGTATTACAAAGCCAACGCAGTAAAATAAATTGCTCTCAGCGTATAAATTGCAATAAAACACAAATTCACGAAAGTAATGAAAAAAAAGACCTTTTAATTCTGTTAAACGGTGGCGTTAACCGCGGCGCTCGGATGTTGAACGCGTCAATCCGCTGCTCAGCCACCTTTTCCTCGTTTCGCGAGCTGACACCACACGACCCGGTGACCCGGCCTCGCCAAGAGGCGTCGCTGTTAATACTCGGGCGTCACCTCATACATATAGATGTATGGGACGTATATGAAGCACGGAGCCCGTAAAGATGATCACTCACACTCGCCATTACTTCTCCATTATTAAGGCTGGGAGCACATGACGGAAGGTGCGAGCCGGACCCTCGTCGTCCTGCCCTTTCGAGCCGCGCGAGCGGGAAAACTTTTCCTTTTTCGGCCCCCGAATTAATTCGCGCGCGTGCCGTTCCACCCGTCACTCCCTCTTTCTCGCACTCTCGACGTTACGTCTCTCCGACGGTGCGGCTTTAATTTGCAATTTTGATTGTCCGTTTAAAACAAAAGTAATTAGCGAGAACTGCGGAATAATGGGTAATTAGAAGCCGGAAAATTAATGGCACTTTCGCTATTATTCTTCGAACGATGCGTACTGTAACAAGCTGTATGGAGCTTTTTTTCATTGACTGCGGATTACTTCTTTTTTATCAATTACAATGCCATCGATTGCAATAATGAAGACTTTACTTTCCTTGTATCCCGTCGGTTCCGAATAGAAATACGTCACCTGGGAATACAGTTGAAAAAGGCCTTATCTGATTATCCGCTTGAAAAAGGCGTAACCTGCGAATCCAGTTACATATGGCCTTATCTTGGGTGAAAATTGCACTCGATATGACGCCTTCTTAACCGGATTCCTAGATAAGAGCTTTTTCAGCAGCATTTACAGATAACGCCTTTTTCATCCGAATTCCCAGATAACTTAGTATTCGAAAGAGATAATTCATTCTTTTATTTTTTACCTATAGTAAATGCATTTCTACCGCCTTCGTAATGTGGAACAATGAAAAATCAGAAAAAATTGAGTCACTAGAATATTTACGAATTCGTTACGAATAATTGACTTCATATATCGATATAAATTGCAATGAAGAATCAAGAGTGAATTATTTATCGCCACCTATCGATTCTAAAAAAACTTAAATCCAATAGTCGGTAAAAAGTAATTAAATTTATTTAAACCGTCCATTAAAGTCTGAATATATTCGAATCTTCAAAAATTCCCAAGATGCCTCGGAGTTTGTCTTTCCCGGGCGAATGCGCAAAGCACTTTCCGTCGCTCGGCTCTCCGAAAATCAATCCGCTCCCTCGAAATGCGCGCCCGGTGCCGAGGAAATTTCGCGACTTTGACTACCTAATTCTCGGCAAACATCGCGCGGATACATCCCCCGCGGAAGTCATCCATCTCGCGGTCTGCGCGTCAACGTCCGCGCATTTCTCTCCCCCGCGAGCCGCGTCGCCCGGGGCCGGGCGCCGTCGACGGGCCGCGCCGTTGAGCGATCGTCGCGAGGCTGCAAATCCGCGCGCCTTCGATTATCACCCCTGCCCGGACCCGGCACTAATCTTCCAGAGACGTCGCCGGTAATTCGGTTACTTAGCGCCCGGGTAAACAATGCCGCTCCCAAGGCGCCGTTGACTTCTCCCTTCCGAGGCCACCCGCCTGTGTAAACGTGGACCGCCGCCTCGGCAACGGCTTGACTGGAGCTGCCGGAGAAAGCCCCGAGCGCCTTCGATGTATGGAAATCTTAAGCGGATCCGTTGTTTGGACCCGCGACGAGCTAAAGTGCGCCAGGTGGAATATCATTCAAATCTGGGATAATGCCGCGGGCGGGTCAATCCTTGTTTGTTTCATGAATTTCAAATGGCCTTTTTTCTATTTTTATATTGCCAGTGTTTTTCTTTTTAAAAGGACGAATAATATCTGTTGGCGCAAAACAAAGTATCGCTTTTTCGCCAACAATATTTTTCGTGAAATCAAACCTGCAGTCACTATGAAGCAGTGCGTATTTACGCGTACGGCGATATTAAACATTTTCCTGGGGACTGTAGTAAGTTTTAATTTCATACTTGAGCAAATATTTAGTGTGCGCTATACCGGTATAGAAATTGTTAGTACAATTTTTTTTTTAATAATGCGCGGGCGCGGCAATTTCAAAGGACATTTGGGAAACGAAAAAAAAGAAGATGTCATTGCAATTGCGCGTTCCAATAGGGAGCCGGTGCGCAGGCGAGCGAACTTTTTTGCAGTAAGTCTTTAGAAATGCGCGCGCCCCGGCTGTCCTGGAAAGTGTATCCTTGCTCGGCGAAGTGCACCCTCTTATTTTTTATGAATGCCCACTTGTCTGCGGGAACTACTGGGGCGCGGTTGTTCAAATTTTAATTTTGTTAAATTCGCCGCCACGGCGACGCGCACTTTATTTAAATAAGAACATTTTTGATCCGACAATAAACTTTACATTCTTCTGTAAATTTACATATTCATGGAAAGGAAGTTTTCTTTTACTGCTTTATTTTTCATTACGAGATGTAATTTGAATATTATCCGTTTTTTGTTTCGGAATAATATTTCGCGAAATTCTGAACTTTTGTACTTTCTATAGTGCTCAGAACTTTCTCCGCACTGTTCCGCAGAACTATGCTACTTCATTTTCGGAAACCAACCGCACCGTAACTCCGACGTAATAGTTTAATATTTAAATAGTAATTGCGTGTAAATTAGTAATATCAAAATAACAGAGAAATTAATTGAAATGTTAAATTAGCAAATTGTGTATTTTCACGTATCAAAAAAGAAAAAATTTCGAAATTTTTTTCATTACCGCGTAAATGTTTTACAAAAAATGTTTTAATGTCTTCCAGAGAATTTTTGTTGGTAAAGGTAAAAGCCTATCTATCGCCGTTTGCTTTAACGGGTCAACAATAAAGTCGCACGATATACGATCTATAAAAGAAAAAAAAAGAAAAAAGACAAACACCGATCGTTGAATTTTCTCGTACCCCTAGGGCTTGTTTTCAGCGACCCGATTGAGTGTTTGCCTACTTTATTTGATCCGCCCAAGATATTAAATTGCAGAGGGAAACAAGTTTACCGTGCAAGCCTCGCGAGAGCAAACGCGTTCCGCCGTAATTTCCCCATCGGTACGATCTAACAATCTCGGTCACCGAACAAAAAAAAAAAAAAAAAAAAATCCATCGAGTCAAATCAGGCTTGTCACGATCACCCTCGTCATTGCGCGACCCGTAAAAGCGACGTCCACGAGTGAGAAATTCCAGGGGCGCGATCCTTTTTCTCCACGCTGTCCACGCCGCCGCACTCGCGCTTATCCGCTCATCCTCATTTCGACGAAATTAACTGCAAAATCGAAATAAGCGCCGGTGCCCCCCGGGGAGAAGGAGGAGGCCTCGCGCTCTATATCGATCAACGATATTTCAAGATCGAATCGAGAAGGGAAAATTGGTAATCTACGGGCCACGTAGCTTTTCCTCTCTCGCTCCCTTTTTCTTTCTCTCTTTCGTTCCAATGAGCCCGAATCAGGAGAGTGTCGGCGGATTCCCGATTCCGCACTCCCCGGCCTTTCTCGCTCTCCTCCTTTTTTTCAATTTCCATTTCGTAATTAAGGATCCGTAAGTGACTTGATAGATGGGTCGCTCGGTGGAAATCGCATTGCGTCACGACTACTCGTCCGCTCTATCCCCCCGTCGCGCGCTCCTGTAATAAATCCGATAATATTCAATACGTGAACATTATTTTACACTTCGTGCTCGTTCGCGTCCTCCTTAGTCGTCGTGCAAGTGGTGAGAATTAATATTTTGAAAACCTGTCTATCTATTTCGCACGGCTACGAGGATGTCATCAACAATCACGTGTCCATCGGTAAATTATTAAAATGAGGTGAGCGTTAAACGTTATCGGTATATCCAGATTGCGTCATTATTATTATATCATTGATTATATCAAGGAAATTAACACGGACTTCATTATAAATTTCAAACTAACGCTAAAAAAATTTTAATTGCTCTCCGCTAGTGCATTTTGAATATTTAATAGGCACTTCAACTATAAAGTGTCGCTTCGAAGTGCTAAAAGATTAATTAAAATATTATTAATTATCTGCCCGCATCTAATTAGCTAAAGATTTTGCGTGGATCAGCTGAATTAAAAGTCAGCGCGATTGAAATTACCGCAGTATTTAATCTATTTTAACAATCGAACGAAAAAGATAATTCACCATCGGAATTATTTTCCAAAAGTTCCAAACTGCAGCCATTAAAGCGATCGTCCTCTCAACGTGACAATCGCGATAATTACTGTTCGGATTCTGCGCTAATTTATGTAATTAGCACAGCAGATAGCGAACAAATGCAATTCGGCGCGTTTCACGTTCGCTCGCATAAATAAGCCAGCGAGCCTCGTCGACAAAAAAGCTGCCCCGCGCACGGGCGATCGCCCCCGATGCTCCGCCAGGCCCCTTAATTACTCCTCGCTTAATTTCTTCGGCGCTTCGGCGCTTAATCTATTCGGCCGTTCGACAGCTGACGAAGAATTGCTCGCTCGCGCGCGCGCTTGATATACGCGAAAGCGGGACAAGCGCGAAACAAGTCCGAGAAGAGAGGGGAAAAAAAAGGTAAAAGAGGGAAAAAATAAAGGATCGCGATGGCGCGCGCGGCAACTTTTCATATCGAGCGAAATGAATTAATATCGCTGGAAGTGCTGTAACGAGAATCCTCAATCGTTCTTATTATACAGGGGAGGCCGGGTGCGTTATTTATGGGATTCATTTGTAAGCGACGGCGGCGGCGGCGCCTCCAGGCGAGATATATAGCGAAACACGGTGCGATCGAGTTGGCGCGCCTGTTTATTGGGCGTTTCAATAATTCCCTCAGCGTCAAAGTCTCCTCGAGCTCAGGCGGCTGCGGCGGCACTTTAATGAAATGTCAGGCGCACGTCGGTCAGGACGAGCGTTTATCGACGTAATATAAGTTATCGTCGCGCGAGCGCGAGCTGCTCTTTTCCCAACTTCCCTTCGGGGACGCGGTCCCTTTTTTTTCTTCCTCCCTCTATCGGTATGCAACCGCCGCTTCTGCTTTACGGCGCGGCGCGGCCTCCCCCACATTTTTTTTTCTCGACTTGTTTTGCCACGGCCGAGTGGCCCCGACCGCGCGTCGAACTTAATTATCGCCGTTAATTCGCGAGCGAATAATGTAGGGCAGTACCGAGAAGTTTGTGTAAGTTTTTCCTCCCAATTATTGAGCAAGGGTTCCGAGTTTGTTTTGACAGTTTAGGAAAAAGTTTTTCGCCTGGGAAAATGGAAGTAGTAAATTAATATTGTAAAGTTTCGTTTAAAATCAAGGGCCAGAAAGTACTGCAATACGTAATTAATTTGATAAAAGATTTGTTTTCCAACTTACGAGAATAACGCGGGTATTAATCAAATCTCTCCTCCACTTACCTGTAACAGAAGAGAAACATTCAATTAATAATCAGAATTCGTAATTATACGCAAAAGCGAATGCGGAATACGCGGGTACATGCAAAGCCGACTTAGGAGATGAAAAATCGAAATTAATGTACGCGTAATAAGAGCGACGAGCTCAACATGAGCAGCGGACTAAATCAGCGGAGGCGAACACGGGCAATTCAGTCAAAATTACAAATGACAAGCCCGGCTGGATTCTAATCAGCGCGAACCCGTCGCGGATTGAATCCCCGGGCATATAGCTTGGCGGAGGGAGCTCAGGATGTTCCGGGGGGCGCGGCGTGCCCGGCCTCAAAACGAGCGCGGGCACTCGAACGCCGGCCGCTCTAAAGCTGCGTACATACAAGAACGCATTTGCTCTTTGTCGCCGGGTGCACGCGCGGAGGGCTAGCGCAGCGCCGGGACTGCGGCAGGCCGGCCCGCCCGGGCTTATACACGGCCGGGGGGACGGTAGCGGGGTGGCTCGGCTCGGCCGCTAACAATATTTCTCGGCCGCTCGTCCTCCCATTATTCGGAGGGAGCGGCGCGTCGCGCCCACAGGGCAGCAGCGCGCGCGCGCGCGAGCGCCCGTACTTCCTCCTGTCCGACCTGCCCTCCGCGTCCAACAACATTCGAAACTCAATTACAGGCCGAACGGATTGTTCGCGACAAACCATATCATCTGCTTACACTGCGCGAAGTCAATTAGGAAATTGCTTGCGGTAACGCGTTTTACGCGACAGGGAGAGGACCCCCTCGGTTTCCGCGCACCGCGAAGGGTAATGAGACAAGCGGGGGAGGCCTACGAGCCGGACGTCGTGCGGTTGATCTACCGTTTTTTTTCCCTTTTTATTATCATTTTTGATTGGATTTAATAAGCTTTGTGGTTAAAAAAAAAAATGATTAATGAAACGCGTGCGGTCACCATATAGTCGCCATTGATATTCCAGTAAGAATCTTTCTGATCTGACAGATTTTTTTTCTTACCAACTTATTCGCTCCTTATCTTTTTACAGGGAAAACAATAACCTACATCATTTAATTTAACGAAAGCGTCACTTTTATCTCTCCAATATCGAGTTTTATAGCTGAAGCATTAAAGATGAATTTACTACTTTTTCGCGAAAATTCGATCCATTATTAAGGGATCCATATGAGATAATAACTGAAGTTACTTGCAATAAAATTTTACATCCCTTTTACAAAGCAGATATTCTTACAAAACTGAATCATACTAAAAATTTTATGTTATGTAAAATTAATAGATTGTTCAAATTGTTATTCTGTCTCAACACAAAGTAATTTCTCACTTCTCACAACGAACCGCTCGAAGTACACAATACTCTTTTTACTCTCAGGAGTAATTTTTCACTACCTTCAGAAAAGGTCTATTTCTCCCGAAGTTTCAAGTAAAATCTCCCTCGCAAACTCAGGAAGACACCATAACAGTAATTTCATGATAAACAAAAATGTCATTCCGCTGCTTCGATAAATTCTGCTCAAACTTAAGAACAAATTGCTTGTGTGCCAAACAAGAATTGCTCTGGCGTAAAGCAGTATTCACTTTAGGGTCTACAGTTGTTGACTTTCTCAAATTTATTCAGGGCATAAAAAACAAGGGAATGAGCGTTACAAATAATAACCATTACAAATACAAATACATCTATACATTAACCGGTAAGACCAACAAATAGTAGCCATAACACGGGTGTCCGCGATAAACCGTGGGTACTGCTCCTTTTTTAAACAAATCCTCCGATTATTATTCACTTTCGCCGAAGGAACGTCCCCCCGAAAGATTCCCTTCTATTTCGTGACAAAAGACGTGCGAGCACGGACCCGGGGCCGCTCGGTAAAACAAGACGGGACGTGAGACGATTTCATAAAACACCGCGAACCTCCTCTCTCCCTTGTCAAACGCATAAATCTTTGCACGGGCGAAATTTGTTACCTCCACCCTCCCCCGCTCTCGCAGGGTTCGCGCTCGCGGGAGCGCACGTACCGCGCACACGCGTGCGCCCCGCGTATTTTCATTAAATCTTCCGCGGCTGCGACACGTAAATTTTAAGATTCGGAAAAGGCGTGGGACCGTTCGGTCGGAATAAAGACGAGAGGAGGTGAAGCTGCGATAGCGGGGGGTTGCAGCAGCAGTTCATAACCCGCACTCGAGCTAATATAAAAAGAAAGAATGCTTATCAGCTTGTTAAGGGGAACTTGCAGTAAGAACACTCGAGGATTTTTCTCGTTAAATTTTTTATGCGTGAAGAGGATGCGTTTTTCACGAGGGAATCTCAACATATACCTCTCTTTTTATACGACTTACATATAAGAAGGAGCTTTTTATACAATCTTTTGCCTGATGCAATTTTCTGCGAAGCATAACTCCTGAGCGACAGATCTACGTTAACTGAGTGTTTCAAATTGTGTCACTAAAATTGAAAAAAGAAGCGAAGTAATTTCAGTATAAAAACCGTCAGGCAGCTTGAGACGTCGAGCTTTAGGTATATGTATACGTTTAAAAATCGTTTATCTATCTCAAACATACAAAATGGCCTTAATCTTATACGTTTGCATATGAGTGACGTTTTTTAATTTTTAATATGAGTAGATGTACCTGAATTCAGACAGAATGTTTTCCACACAAAAATTAAAGAACTTACTTAAGTAACACTTTTTAAAGAGAATAATAGATGCGACTGATGCTCATCGTGCGTTTCATATAAAATATGCGAATAACAGCGGAAAATATATATAAATTTGAAAATCAATAAAAAAACACTCTATTGCATGAATAATTTTTCACAATAATTTGTCATTTTCATGAACGTTTTAATCATTTTTAAACGTAAAAGCCGATTCTCCCATCATTCTTCCTGGATCGATTGGATTTCAGCACTCGACAAAAAGTATCGCAGTAAACAACATACCATCAAATATTTCATCAAAATCGCATGTAGGTACCCGGGAAATTGATAGCTTAGGTGAATTAAAAAATTTATGACTTTTGAATGATAACTGGAACAGTTTCAAAGTGTCTGACATAAACGGTATAGAACAGTATTTACGGAAAGGGTAGAAATTTGAAATTTTTAAAATTATTCTTTTCTAGTTTAGTAGATTAAGTTCAGTTACAGAAAACTTGAGTCTTGTAAAGTTTCGATCAAGATATAACTTCGCTATTTATTATCTGCAATGGATAATCCTCGAATGAAGAAGAAAACTGAACTTCAAGGGAATAAAATTTACATTGCCTCCCTCAGCAAAAATGACACTATTATCTTGCTTACTCTGGTAGTTTTTCGAATTTGCATGAGTGTACCACCGCTTTACATAAAAAAATCAGTGTCATTAGTAAGCATCGGTGACATCATCGAAATCGGCGACGTCGCAAGGTCGCAAACTCATACGAAATAAAGGGGGAAATCCGTCGTCTTTATTGGAAGGCCCCTCGAAGATCACGCATTCAAGAGCCCGCAGGTAACGGTCTGACGAGGCGTTTCTCCCCGCAAATTGTTCCGCCTGCTCGCTCCGTAACAAAGGACGACGCTTCCTCCTCCAGCGTCGGCTGCCTTTCCAACCCCGCGTCATAATGCTCGTATTGGCCGGGGGAGGCCTACTCCTACTCCTTCGCAATTCGTTCGACCGCGCCGATCGCGTACAGACGAGGCGATAAAAATTGCGGCCTGAAAGGGTCGACTTCGACGCATACAGTCGCGCACACGCGCCAGAGGAGAGCGAAAGAGAAAGAGAGAAGATAGGCGCTCACCCGAGGACGGACAAGTCAGGAAAACTCAATCCACGTATAAATCATGCTCGCTATCGATCAGCTCGACCCTGTTCTCCCTCTCGCTCGTTCTCTTGCGCGATGCGCCTGCCTTTTCTCTCCCTCTGATCCGACGCTACTCTATCTCTCTCTCTCTCTCTCCCTCCCTCGAACTCTCCTCTCGCTTTCGACGGGCATCAAAGATTCATCTTCCAAGGCGGCAATAAACATGAACGGCATAAAAATTCAAACTATATATCAAACTGTCATATGGCATCGTATTTGTACACATCTTGCCTTGATATTTTCAGTACTCCGGGATCAGGGCGCTCGCTATACATTCTTTCGTTCACTATTTTTCCTTACCTCCCCCGCGATCCGCCTCTCATTTCCTATGCATCTTATCTATCCGCATAACAGCTATCCGTCTTTGTTGCTCCCGCGGCCGGCGACGATTTTTCTTGCGTTTCGCGGAAGACCGCGCGCATGATTCTCCCCTGGCTCTCCCCCCTCCTCCATCCGAGTCGATCGCGGCGGCGACCCTCGTCGCCGCGAGATAGTCGTCCTATCACCAGCTCCTGTCGTCTTCCCGCTCCGCCTTACTCACTCCGAATCAGCGTCGGTAAGCTGACGGGTTCTCTTACTCCCCGCGGAAGTGTGGACTGCGGCGACCGATGACTTCGATAAAGCCGCGGGGGGTAGGTACTTTTTGCTCCCGTCCGCCGCTGTCCTTCCTGTATTTTTCAATTTATCGCTCTTAACGTTTCATCGAAACGGACGATTTATTCTCCGGAGATTTATCGAATTAACCCGGCAATGCCGGAGTGTTTTAATTTAGGTGATGCGTTCTTTTAAAATCCGGTCGATATCGCGATCAGTTTAAATCGCTTTTTATAGCCGGAACAACTGGCATCGGCGAATAACGCGAGCATAACGCGTGGGATTTGCGAAACCATTAAAAGTTTCAGCACGGATGTCGGCACTGGTCGAAAGTATTTTTAAGTGTACTAGAATATAAAAACAATAATGCGATCTTTTATTCTCAATGTCGATTCAAATGAATCGCCGCGGCGAAAATGTATTCATGCAAGCGTAACAGCGCGCGGCGAAATCTTTGACCCAGAAACGGGGAAACGGCCGGCGAAACTTCGCCGATAAAACACGCATTCTCATTGGGAACACTCGAGACTACTTGTCGAGTACAGTGAAAATAACAAAAAAACTTTCTCGCACCTTGAACAACTTTTGCCGACTCACCTTCCTATTTACCCTTGCTCTTATCGTCAGCGCCCACAAAGTGGAAAATCCTCGCCAAAAGAGAAAAAAAAGCGGCTTGATAAAAAAAAAATATATAAACGCCTGGGATTCGCGTGCGTAACGGGGGATCGACACCCGAGACATTTCGGCGCTCGAATTAGCCTGCGGGGAACGAGCGCCGTAACCTTAAATCTGGGCCAAAAACTCCCGTCGCGCTTTCTTCTCCGCCACCCCTCGGCCGAAGATATAAGGAAAGCCGGGCGCCCCGGTTCTTTGTGCCCGGGCGCGGAAGACGAAAGGAGGATCCGCCCGGAATTCTTAACAAGCGGGCTTATGTATCGCGTCTATATACGGACGGCCCGCTCGGGGCTGCCGGGTGGCACTTATACCTGGCCGGGGCGACAAAGTCGTAGCGGCGCCCGGCGCCTCGCGCGGGCCTGTCTTATGGAAATGAAACGATACGGCGGAGCCTCGTAAACGCCCCCATTTCGCGCGGTGCCCACGGACACGAAAGATCTCCCCCATCCCACGGCCCGGCCTCTTCGCTCGCTCGAAGTACGGATAAACTGGCTTGCAAACGAGCGCGCGCTCGCGCTGCCGGGCACCCGACCCTTTCAGCGATCACCGCTCGCGAACTTTCCCTGTGTTTATCTTTTTAGCAGTTCTCCCCTTTTATTTCGCTTATTTTAAGCGAGGCGTTGCGAAAAACTACCGCAAGAGAAATGCAGGACTGTGATAAATGCAGAAAACATTTTAATATTATGTAGCTATAGCAATCGAATTACAGATTTAGAATTAAATTTATATTTAATTTTGTTATAGAAAGAAAAATAATTTTGTTGCCATCACCCGAAACAGCGATTGTCAATTATTAAAAATTATACTAATTAATTCGCAAATGCAGTATCCAAATTAGTTTATTGGATTATAGCGTTGTAATCAATTAAAAGTCGTTGTAAAACCGTAACCGTAAGAGTAACTCGCTGCACATGCATACGTATTTTTTCTCGTAGTAGATCGACGAAAAGTTACCTTCCAAATCAATTGAAATTTCAGTGCTAGTGTAATAAAAATTACAGCACTGCATAACAATTTCTCTCAGTATTATAAATATTACTTGATTTTCAGAATTATTAGCAAAATTTATCTGCTAAACGAAGCATTACTGAATTCAATACTCCCTTTTATGATGCTTAGAAATTTGATACGCTTATATAAAGTAATCAACGATATAGTTTGATCATTTTCAGCGTTATTTGGAACATTTTATAATGCCACCAGTTATACAAGCAAGCGAGTCTGAAATCATTATTATTATTATTGTAAACTACAAATAATTCAAATGTGGCAGTGCTAACAATTTTATATTTAATCTATTTTATACTATAATGAAATTTATTTTTTTAAAGGCAGAAAAAGCTATCTTTTGCAAAATCTTATTTTAAACTCTTTTAAAAGTAATATCATTTTGGAGGAAATCCTATATGAAAAATTATCAACTCCCGATAATAAAGTTTTATTTGTTGTGTTCTAATTAAGTTCATAAATTGTATCGTGTCCCAAAGCCACCGTCGTGAAGTAAATTCCAATATTCCATCGACCCCCTGCGTCAAATCGATAGCCAATAACCTTGCGTATTATTTGCCGAAGCGAAACGACAATCCACTTTACATATGTGTTAATTAAGTTAAAAAAGTTACTAAAATCATATTCAATTTTCCTTTACTACATATTAACAATAATAAAAATGTATCGGAATGTTTAAGGTGCTCGTACAATAAACTATAACTCACCGAGACACTGTAATTCAGTAAAACTAAAAACGCGCCGCTCGAGCTCGTTATACGAGCGTATCAGGTGGTACCCGATCAAATTCCCCGGCGCATTGTTAAATTATCCTCCAACTTTAAACGGGCAGCTTAAAAAGTTTTAGCGCCCGGGTCACTCGGCGACGATCCTCCGAAACTTTCGCTCAGCCCCGAGACCGTCCAGCGCGCTCGCGCGGATCCGGCATATTTCAGCTTACGATCCCAGCCGGCAGCAAGCGTACATGCGAGCAGACTGCATTGTCGTATGAAAATTTCACCGCGGCGTTCCGGCGGGCCCGATCCAGCGCGGCAGCGGACAAATGCATCATTTAGAAACGGATCCTTTCGAAGGATTACGTTAGTGGCGTCGCCGAACTCGATTCCCCGAACGCGCGATAGCTTTTTTTTCGACCGGGCGGAATCAGCCGCTTTCGCGTATACATGCAGCTGCAGGTGCACGCGAGCAATCTCGTCGCGCTCGAGCTCGCCTATGTATCACCGAGCCGCTCTGTTTTTATTAGTTTTGCTCGTTCGCGGCTAAATGAACGCCTAAGCGTTTATCTGCGCTCGGCGGGTTTCGTCTGAGTCTTTGGATGCGCTCCGGATTGCGCGAGATTTATTAAACTTTTTTCGGGGGAATTCAAACCGTATTCGATTTGTATTGCACCATGGACGAATGTTTCCCTTTTTTAAACTGCTGAAATACTCTCAAGTAAAAGAGTAGTTAAACTTTAATGGTTTGTGGATGACCAAGTGTCGATGTTAAACAATTTTAATTTTTTTTAAATAAATAAGTGTAATTATTTAGTTCACTCCGATACATAACCAGAGTTTACTTATTGATTTTAGAACACTTTTTAGATACTTGAAATCATTATTTTTTTAAAAACATCAGCGATTTTTCATCAACAAATCATTAAACTGGACTTTTGCAGTACTGAAAAACTACTCTCAAAATATAGAAGAGTGAAAAACTTCTCGAAGCGAGTGATAACTTATCCAATCGAGCTTCGAGTGGCTGAGTTTTTTCTGAAAAAGAGCGATTTTTTACTCCAATAGAGTGATTTTTTTAATTGCTCACTCTTCTACATTATGAGAGTACTGTATTATTTACAGATAAACTTGTTACTTATTCAACAAACATTAAAAATATAGTATTATTTTATCATCGATAAATAAGGTCCATCAAAATAAACAATTAATGAATTCTGATTGCGAATTGAAAATAAGCACTTCACCCGATTACAGGTATTCAATTATTTTGCACCAGCGCACGTCTTTCACTCAGGAATCTCATCCGCCCTTTTTTCCATCGCCTCTCTGCACAATGCATTTTTGCGCAGCTCTTTTCCTTGATGATCCGCTGTTCTTCCCCTGTCCGCATATATAACCGAGCTCACGCGCGAGCGGGCGGGTGGGCGTTTTTTACATCCGTTATCGCGAAATTTATGCCACGCTGATTCGCGCGAACGCGCGAAAAGGGATGTTATTTTTGCTTGACGATCACGCGCGCGCACTGCCACTGTATTGAGCGACGTTCTGACGGATCGCGCGACGATTTATTTGATCGTTGCCGCTACCTTTCTCTACCCGATCTCTCTTTTTTTTTTTAATACCTTTCGCCCCGTCTCCCTCGGGCTCTCGTTTTCGCGTCAACTAGATTGAATCGAGCTTTAACCTCGCCCGGCTTCGAAAAGAGCCACCGGTTAATTACGGGGAAGAACCGTAAAATTTCGTCGACCGCGCATTTACAATGAGCGCATGCGCGAAACAGGCGTCCCGCTTAAAAATGGAGCGTCAACGTCTGCGATGGAGGCCGAAAGTGCTTTGTAATCAGAGCTCGAGCGCACTGATTTCGCTCTAATAACTTTCAACGCTTTAAGCGCGAGATCATGCTGTTTTTTCTTTTTTTTTTTTTATTTCAAAGAACAAGCGCCAATGTGTCCCTTTATCTTGTCCCATTGACTTGGATAAAAAGGTGATCTCGCATTCGCACGCGAAACCAAAGCAAATGACGCCGCCGCGCGCGGTAAGTAGAAACAGACACACACCGTTCAGACCAGGGATACCGGTAGACGTTAGCCCGGAATAAAAATCATTTCGAAACGCGAAATGTAGCTTTATCCCCGTGAAAGCCGGGCGCGACATCAGTGAGAAGGCATCGATTTTCGCGAATGCGCGCGGGGTGCATCCTCCCCCGCGCTGGTAACCCAAAAAAGAACACGAGCGCGGAGGCAATATAGCGCCTCCGCGCGACAGCGATACGAATTTGACATCTATCAATTTCGCGGGCTCTTCGCCGCGATAAATTTCCCACGGTACAGTTGCGCTCGCATTGTCTGCACGTACGCTGGGACGAGGGGGGAGGGGGGGGGGGGTGCACGCTCGACTGGCTGGCAATCGCGGCGCAGCTTGCAGAGCGCACTCGAACGAGCTTTCTTCTTTCCGAGTGACTCTCGAGCTCATAATATCGCGCCGTAACGCATCTTGCGTCGCCTCCGAGCGCATCCACGTCGTCTTTCGCTCGCTTCTTTTTTTTCATCCCCCGTCTCGCCTCGCCTATCGACGAAGTTATCTCGTTCGCGTTGGGAGGAGCGGCCGTATCCGTGTTCGCTTCCCGTCCCTACCCTCCCCCCGCCTCTTCCTTTGTCGGGGGTGTCAACCAAGCTTTCGTCGGAAGAACACAACGAGTCGCTCGAGACAATGCAATCTCCGGATGGAAAAGCGACGAAGAATCCCCAATGAACTGGCCCTCTCTACCCCCCGGCCACGGTGTGTATCTATATAAACACCCGGCCGGCGGGCAGCGACCAGTAGACTAGAAACATGCCGCCGACTGGGGGCTACTCGAGGGTCGGCCTTTTTTTACTCTCTCCTCTCTTTTTTTCCGGTGAACCTTTGAAAAATGCCGAGTAAGTGGGTTACGTCTCGTTTGAAGTGCGATGTAAAAATCGAGAACATTTTCAAGTGTGCGAATTCGCTGGAATTTTCAGGTGTTTTTTGTTAAGCCAAGAAATTTAGCACTTTTATCGGATTTTGTTTGTATTATTTATATAGCTGGCTTTTACGAAGTTCGTGAAAATATAAAAATCGAAATTTATTTATCACTAGGCTGAAATATGAGTACTTTAAACAAAAAATACTTCCATTTCACGAATTGCGCGTAAAAGAAAGCACAAAACGTACATTCAGAGAGTGATTTAAAATGAACCTTTTGTTAACGAAATTAACATGCGAACTGTAATGAAGGCATCAAATATTTTTAATATTTAAATACCCAGAAATAAAATCAACCACTTTTATTCAGAAAGTTTTCATTATTTGCTAAATGAGACTGCACAAGGTATGCAAAATAAAACAGTAAAGTAGAGAAGAATCATTTCAGAACAGGGCGTACGAAAAATGATAAAACACATATTAATATAAAACTTTGTACGCGTTCACCGAATACCCCGACTTTCGGAGCCTTAAATGCGTTCGTTCCGTCTCGCCCGGACGCCCACCCTCCCTATCTCGTCGCGTTCTCTGCGCGACAAACGGTGCAGCCGCCACAATGCGGATTTCGGCGGTAGCCCCGTCTCGCTCGGTGCGACGAGGAGGCGCGCGTGCGCCTGCGTCCCGGGCATCCCCACGTCAAACTCATTCCTCCATATTTACTCCCGCGCGTATACACCTGTACGGGCTTGTTTACACACTGCCGCCGTCATCCCGTAATATGACGCAGACAGGCCCGCGCGGAGCCGCACGGACGCGCGAATTTGTGCGCGCACAATAGCCGGGCCTATACATAATGCAGCCCGGCCCCTGCGCCGGCCACGTCGCGCTTGTGTTTTCGATGCGTTTGTAACTTCCCCCGCGGAGGAGTGGGGCCGGCGATCGCCGCGTGCGTGCACACCCCCACACGCGGGCGCACCGGTCCTCGTATTGTAGGCGCTTAACTCGCGCGACGAGGGGGTGGGGGAGGTGGCGCGCATGTGGGTGCGATGCGCGAGCCGGGACATTATCGGGTTATGCTTCGATTATCGTTTCCCGTTGCGCCGGCGGACTCCGGTGCCCCGGCCGATTTTATCGATAAGACCCGGCCGAGTAAGCTAAGCAAGCTATCGGGCGCGCGCGAACGCCGCTGCCTTTAATGGGGAAACTAGCGCGCTTACTCCGCGGATACCTCGTAAATTTCGCACTTATATTCTCGCGGCGCGGCGGGCTGAGTGCAGCTGTTCTATAGCACCGCATGAGATGCCCGGGAGCAAGTTTCTTACTCGCGGTCCGGCCCTTGGCCCTCCGCAGTCGCTACGATAGCAGGGAGATATGGAGACGCGTAAAAGGAGCACCGTAACGAGCTGCGCGTTATACTTATCGTCGCTCCTAACGAAGAAAACCACGTTTCATTTCTTCCCGACGAAGAAAAGCACATTTCACTTTTTTCCGACAAAGAAAAGTACAATTCAAATCTACCACAAAGAAAAACGCTTTTTGGATTTTGCCGCGAAAAAAAGCACATTTGGGAATTTTCAAATTATTTTTCATGGTAAACTCGCAAAATATGCTATTTTTGTAGGCCTAATAACATAAAATTTCAAGAGGGCGTTTGGTAAATGGTTTTAAAATGTTTAACATTTTTTAACAATATTTGCTTTCCAAGAACGAAGCTCATGAAATGTAGTTTTTTTTCACTGAAATTTCGTGAAAAGTGCTTTTCTCCGTGAGGAATCGCGAAATGTGCTTTTCTTCGCGAGGAAATCGCGAAATGTGTTTTTCTTCGCGGGGAACTTCCAAATGTGCTCTTCTTCGCGGAGAGCGTGAAATGTGCTTTTCTCCGTTAGGAGCGACGTTATCTCGTCGACTTTTGCGCGTGTAATCAACTCGCGGTCTGCGTAGAGCGAGCGCGATTATTAATTCGACCGAGCGATTGCTGTAACTCGAGCGGAAAATCCAGCGAATTATTAATTCGATTTAGTTTAAGTCGATTAAATATGCGGGTATCGTGACATTAAACACACTAAAGTTTTGCCTTCCGTAGTGGCCGACACTTCGCCGCACAAAGTAGAGCACGCAATTGTATTGTTAAAATGTTTATTTGATCAAGGAACGAATATTAATTAATTAATCTGCACAACAATAAATTATTCGAATAAATAATCACGCGTTTATTGAATTTGGCTCGACATTTGATGGTGAAGATTTATAAAGCAGTGTTGTGTTTATTTATTTATTTATTTATTTATTTATTTATTTATTGAGAAGTAAACGGACTAGTTAGTCCTATACAGTAATTAATAACACAGGTGAGAACTGCTGACGATTGCACAGGTCCATACATAGGATTATAATAGTGTGTGATTAAATGATAACCATCTTTTGATATTTGACTTACAAATAGATAACGATTCCGCATTTCTTATCTCATCAGGAAACTTATTCCAGAGCCTGCGAAGTCTATACACGGGCGAGTAATATAAATAGTTCGAAAAAGCACTGGACTCCATCAGAGTTGAGGTAGTTCGCAAATTATAGTCTATTTCTCTAGTTACAAATAACGAGACTATGTTAGGACAGTCTATAAATCCACGCATGATTTTAGAGACTAGAACACGTTTATGAGAGATAAAGTAATATTTTCATTAAAGGCAAAGAGGTTTCGCGTTTTATAAGTTATTTACGACGCGCTGAATTTCCCGCGAATTATTTTTTATATTTTCAGCGCGAATCGAATAACATATACAATCCGCGCAAAATCGCTTTCGATAATTTCGCCGAACTTTCGCCGATAACATTTAAAGAATAAAAATTCAGATTTCCAAGCCGTTTTCTATCACGTCCTCGGTGCAAGCGCGCCTATAAAAACCTGATTCTAGTACCGTCGGCAGTGCGGCGCATAACCTTCGCACATTCGGAGCCGCGCGCGGAGGGACATATTTGCGTAAATTCGTGCCCCTTTCTCTCTCGAACGTCGGATCTTCGCGGGGAAAAAAGTCGGCCCCCTCGCAGGCGCATATCGAAAGATCCTGCCGGGGCGCGCGAAAAACGAAACGCGCTTTCAAGCTCGCTCTGTCTCCGCGCGAGCTTTTGCGCCGCTTCCGGTGTTTCTCACACCGTGTCGGCATTATACAAGCGAGCGACCTCGGCACGCTTAACCGATATTACAAATTTCGAGGTGCTAAAGAACACGAGGGCGGGAGAGAAAGCGAGAAAGAAGAGGGGGGATAAGCGCGAAGAGGAAAAAGAGAAAGCTCGAGCGGGAATATTGAAAACGCCGGGCGCTAGCTTGTCGCTGGGTAGTACCCTCCCCTACCCTCCGGTCGGAGACTGATATTAAACGAAGTCCTACGTTGCCTTTGTCTTTTTACGCTTTCCTTTTATTGCCACCCTCGTCGTTTTGGAATCCGAGAGCTTACCTGACGCGCTACAAAAGCTCCTGTCTCCCCCCTAGCGCCCGAGAAATATGAGAGAGCGAATCCGGAGATTTATACGAGCGGGAGCGAGAGAGAACGGTATATCAGTGCGCCAGTCGTTCGTGTATTTTTTCCCCGCCCCCATTGACGTGCGCGCCGGACTTTAAGGTGTCCGTCAAATTTACGATCGCGCGAACGGCCGCTCTCAGCCCGACGGCTTAATTGCAACGCGCGCGCCGGCGAGCACGTGCAATAGCACGCACGAGTTTCCGCAATCAAAGCGCCACAAATCCCTCTAATGAAACACAATGAGGAACCCCTAAAAGCGCCCGCCGGCGCACTGCGGAAAAAGAGGCGGGCTAAAGGAAAAATCATCCGAAGGCCGGTCTGTTAAAAAAAATACGGGGGTGGGGGGAGAAACGACTTCGCGTGCGATAGTCTAATTGCCCTGAAAATCGCGCACAAAGGCTCGCTCAAAGTAGTTCAATCTTCGTCGAGAGCGCGCAAAGTTTCAGCACGCCTTCGGCTCTTAGTCCGCCGGCCTCCACCCACCGCCCTTTTTATTCGCTCATTCCGCGCTCCTCGGGAAGCCCGCGACCGGAGCTGTAAAAGCTGCCGCGAGCCGGTAACTGGGGGCGCCGCCGCCCCCGTCGCCGGGATGTAAATTAGCTCGGGCCGGCGAATCAATGATCGGAAAATAAAGGGGGCACGTCCGAGCGACGGGGCG
Source organism: Eurytoma californica (assembly GCA_035586675.1). Classification (NCBI taxonomy): domain Eukaryota; kingdom Metazoa; phylum Arthropoda; class Insecta; order Hymenoptera; family Eurytomidae; genus Eurytoma; species Eurytoma californica. The sequence continues at coordinate 22,173,240 of JAXIUT010000037.1, read as the reverse complement.
CTACGCGCGCACCGCGAACGAGGAGCAGAAAAGAGAGCTTTGGCACGCCGGGACGGTTGAACGGCCGCGGCGCGTAAGAGCCGCGGGCGCACTGATTCATGCCCGTAAGCGAAATAGAGCGAGAGAGAGGAATGTGCGCCGGGATGAAAGGGGGATCCGGATTAGCCGGGAGAGAGAGAAAAAAAAGCTCTCCTGGATAGCGCCCCGCGCTTTTATTGTAAGTTAGTGTTATGTTTGTTAGAACTTCGGACCTTTTTTTGCGCGCGGACGATCGATAATGAGAAATGCGCTCGGTTGAATTTTAAAAAGAGCGAACTTTGAAAGGGGAGTGCAGATTGATTTTTAAGCGTTTATTTTCCCCCGCTTATATCGGCGAAATATTTTTACCCGGGGAGCCTCCATGCTGAATCAATTTAATGTAATGAGAATTTTTATAAATAAAACGCTCGTGAAGAGCCGATTGATACCTGCAAAGAGAGGAAGGTTGACTCGTGCTTTGCGTCGTTTCGATTGCTGTACTTTAAATGTAATAAGCTAAACTAAAAGTCTGTACGTAAAAAGTCTTGCGTTGTTCAAGGAAATAATATAAATCAGTGAAGTACATTAAGTTTTAAAATTTTTTTTTCGTCAACTGATTTTTCTTGAAGAAACTTTTTTAATGAGTATCATAAACTTTTTCCGCTGATACAGATTGTACGTCATATTTTATTTTAAAACTCTGCTTTTAAATGTACGTTAATTTTATAAAACTAGGTAATTAATTCTTAAACGGCTGGTTTTAAAGTAGTAAAGTAATAGAAAGTCAAAAGCATCGACCTATTACAAGTCTAATGTACATTTATAATTCACATACTTTAACAACTTCAGTAAGACCATCTTACATAAAGTTTGAGGAATATTTAATATCTGGGTATAAAGGCAGTATTAATATTTTGTTACATTTATTAAAAGTAGTTTTTACAGTTTCACAAAAAATTGAATACATTTATCTAAAATAAATGAATAATAACAGGACTATATTATTAGAAGTCTTTTATGAACTGCACATTACGATTATCACTTCAATCTGAGGTCAATGACCTTTTATCATTTTGGCCATATTTTACTTTAATGTACCAAATAAAATATGAACAATAAAACCCGACTCATATATAAGGGAACACGTTTTTACTTCGAGACCAGATATTGCCAATGTAAATCTCTATCCCAACAGAAAGGGCGAAGGAAAAGGTAAGAAGCAGGAGGAGATGTCAGATAGATAGCAGAAGGTACAGAGGGGGGTAAAACAAACGCCCGCGAAGGGGCTGTAAGTTTACGGAGTAGCGCAGTGCAGCTAGCGCGCGGTTTAGCTGGCTTTCTGTCGGTCGGGCGCCAAAGTCCCGCAGCCACCGCCGCCGTCGTCGTCGCCGTCGTAGTCAGACCGGAGGGCGAACGAGAGCGAAGGAATGGGTGGAGGCGGGGGTGTGGGGGAGAGTATAGCGCTTAATGGATGGCGCTCGGGGTGGTGTCGATGGGCAAGGAGGTGCCGGGCAGCCTCGGCGATCCCGTGAGAAACGGGCCGCAACGCGAGACCGACGTCTGGCCCCGAGCGCGCCCATATGCACGCGCCCGGGCTTTGCAGCTTGTTAGTGGGCGAGCGAGAAAAGTTGCCGTCCGACCCCCACCCCTGGAGAAAGGACGAGCGCGCCCGGCTCCCTTTTCACTTCCGCGCCGTTTTTCTTCCACCCGCGCGCGCGCACAGGCCACCCCTCTTAATCTTTCGGACTTTTTACTCCTAAAAGTACGAGTGTTTGCTGCATGTGGGTCGTGGGGGGGGGGGGGGGGGGGGGGGGGGGGGGGGGGGGGGGGGGGGGGGGGGGGGGGGGGGGGGGGGGGGGGGGGG
>JAXIUT010000037.1:22110863-22171258 GCA_035586675.1 Eurytoma californica | reverse complement strand
GTGGGGGGGGCCCCCCCCCCCCCCCCCGTATCGACGCAACGACTGCCGAGGGGATTTTTACGGTGGCGCGCCTTTCATTTTTCGCGGGTTTTTTATAATTCACTGCGGGTACATCCCCCGTCGTTTTCGGCCGAGTCTGCGATACGGATTAGTCCGGCTGGGAATTAACTCCTGAATTTTTCAGGCGCATAATCCCTGTCCAACCTAGATGATCCGAGGACGGAAGCATCCGACGGAGGACCGTTGAAGAGCATTAGCTTCAACTGAAATTATAACGCGCATTAAATATGTTTAGCTTTAGCGTTCGCTTTAATAGCGAGTTTAAATGACTGCTACATTAATGCGCCTTAATTATACTTTTGGAGAAGCTGCTTTTCCGTGGCCGACTAACGGACTGACGATAAATTTTGAAGTAAATTTTTTTTTCGCGCAAAACAATGAAGGTGTAATCCATTTTCCGGCGGTTTCCATTATTTGCGCAAAAAAGCCCGAGTTTTGTATAATAATTACCACATCCATTAATCCGCGGAAAAAGACGTACTCGGCGCGGGGTTAGGTAAAAAAAATCCGATGAAGTTGCGAAATCTTGCACTCTTTAAATGCGCAATAAATCACTCGAAAAGTCCCGGCGGAGAAACACTCCCGAGCAAATAGCGAGGGAAGAAAAAACGGGGAGAAGCCGGGTCCCCGTCCGGGATAAGTGGCGCCATTCTATTAAAATCCTTAATTACCGATAACAGCCCCAGCCGACGGAGGCCCCGAGATCTAGCGCGTCCTTCCGGTTTCGCTATCCCTGGCCTCTCTTTCGCCCACTTTGGGCTTAGCGGTGTCGCGGTGTCGCGTCGGGGTATAGGGCCGCCGGACGCCCCGCTCCTATCTCTCCTCGGGGAAAGTAAGAAATATTGCCATTGTGCGCGGTCGGGCCGGCGCGGCGCGCGCCTAAAGAATGAGGCTGAAGAACAAGAAGAGGACAGAGGTGAGGCGCGCCGCACTCCACAATGGGGTGGGGGTGGGGGCAGGGGCCAGTTCGCTCCGTGCCCGGCGATAATTATGCAAATTTTCACGAGCCCAGTCCGCGAGGAACGCAATAAAACTTCTTAATTAACTTGGTAAATTAATTTTTGAAAATTCATCGGCTACAACCGCACCGGCCGCGGACTCGGCCACGTTTCCCTCTACTTTCTTCTTTCGCTCCTTTTTTTTTCGTTCTATGCCACTTTTTTTTTCTTACTCTTACTGCTTCCTCTCTTAAAGTCTTGAGAATCGGGTTTTGTTCTTCCACCGTGTCGGTGGCATGTAGTCGCGTGCACGGTTTAATGGAGTCGAAACCTTCTTGTATTTTCCAGGCAATTACTTATAAAACCTGGCGATGTAAATTTTTCCGGAATCGACGCGTTCCCCATATTCCCGTAGAATCACGCTGGCCAAGTTCCGATTAAGTGATTTTACTTTTATGAGAATAAGATTTTAAGTGCTTTCTTTATTTTTATCACAGAAAACTCTGTTATCAATTTAGAGGGTCATTAAATTTTCCACCTCGCCTAACACTGTGTCATTGCTAATTTTTAATCTTTTAGGCTAACGTTAACAAGTAATAAAGATATAATAAATTAATTATTGAAACTGCAGTCGTTATTTTATTGCGCTCGTTCAGAATGCATAAAGTGAGTTTATCTTATCTTCCTTAAAGTTACAATTTTCGCATTTCATAAATGGTTCAGTAATATCTAAGATCGTTTCATTTATCATTCCTTATCAGCCCCACTTGTGCTTTTTGCTCGCAACGACATATTTTCAAAATGAATTATTTTCATCTGCGCGACTTAAATGGCAAGCGATTAAAAATGATATTAAGAATAGCCGTAAGGCAGTGACGCATGGGCACCCTTTGTTTGTCCCCGAAAAAAAAATGGGCACGGTGACTTATGGACTTTTCAAATAACACTCCCTGTGAATACGCGTTCTGCAAATACAGCCAAACTCCAAAAATACATCAAAGAATTATTGGCGCTAAAAAAAGGCAAAATATATCGACTGGTTTGTTTATTCCCCTTCAAGGTTGGTTAAACACCCAGTCGTCACTACGCCCCCGTATTTTAGCGGATTAAAAACAGTGACCGGCCCGGAAAACTAATTTATTTCACTCTAGAAAATCGCCGAGCAAGAAAACAAAGCCCCCGGACGAAAGTGGAGAATCAGCTCGACTGGTGTCTCGCCCGACGCGACGCTCGGTCCAAAAAAAGGCGCAATAAAAGAGGGTCGACGTAGCGTCCCTCCGTGCGTGAAGCGCTTTACGAAATTCCCGAGGCATCCCTCGCTTCCGGGCGGAGGAGCCGCGCGCCGCGAAATCGAGATGTAGCGCGCTGAGCTTTTTTGCGCGACAATGGCCACGGCGCGCGTCAGACGTCGCCATGTGAGAACAAAGAGCCGGGGCGCGCGCGTCGAAGGGAGCATTTTTCATATATACGTCGCGGCGGCGGCAACGCGACATCCCCCAGTACCCATATAGGTATTGGGCGGATTTTTTGCGGGTCGCAACGACGTCGCCGCGGCGAATAAGGCTGCCGTCGCCAGCGCGCGACACCGCCGGGACATTTAGAGCGAGCGAGCGTCGGAAAAAGGAGGGGGCAGGGGGGGTGGTAGGCAGCGGAGCGTGCGAGCGCGCGGCTGCATCTTCAATATTGCCAAATCCTGTCGAACGAAGTAGGGCGGAATGGCGCGCTCGCAGGAGGGGATCCCGTATACGGCCGTAGTCTGTCGCCTCCGCGGAGTTATATGTTTTCCGCGGCCGGGGCCGCCCGAGCCCCATTGTTCTCCGGCGCGATAACAATGGGCGGCCGCGCTTTCTTCGGGGGCTGCCAGACGGCCGCCCGAGAGACGCGTCCGACCGCGACAAATTGACGGCATGATTGTGCGACTTCCGCTTGGCCCCCGCAGACCCGGATCGATCGCCGTATAATTAATTCGGGAACCCGCGCGCGCGCGTCAGCCCCCCCGTCGAGGAGGCGAATCGTCGCCTTTTCGCGGCGAGACCGGGCGTCCGCGCCGGGGGAGCGTCCGCACGTCGCTTCCGCCCTCCCGAGATACGGCTTCCTGATTCGCACTGGAGACGCGGATATGAAATTTCGCCGTTTCGCAGATCCTCCATTCGATCGCTGGAGCAGGGTGGCACTCTGGAGGCTAACTTTATATCTGTATATCGCGAAGTCAACTTAATTATTCTAATGGGCAATTTAATTTTATATTATTTACTGACTAAATAGTCTAGTTTATTACGATTTGCATTAATTATAGTACAGCAAAATTCATTGTTACATTATTAATTAAAGTTATGATGTCATGCAAGTAGTTATTTAGTGCAGTATGTAATATATAACCCACTGAAGGCGAACTTTATGCAGCTAATGTCGATTTTGTTGACTTAATTATTCGAATATGTACTCATTTTAGTATTATATTATTTGATAACTATGTTCGCAGTTTGGGTGATTAAAATTTAAATTAATCATTAATAATGTACATTTTCTAACAAAGTAATATACCCACATTGAATATACTCCATATTTTTTGGAATATTTGCCAATGTGCATTCGTTAAATTTCCTGAAAATTGCTGTCAAAATAGATAACCCTCAGTCCCCATTAAAATTACACTTTGCGATAAATGGTATTTTGTTTACCGTACGCAAATGAACCCGTACGTGCAGGTGACTAATTCCTATAACTGACTCGAACAATGTGAAAACTGAATGAGTTAAATCAACACTCATTAAAATGATAATTAATTATTGAACAGTTCACAAATTGGAACGCGTGGTTGCCGTGCCCCCAGTCGACCTACAAATCCCTAATTGGATCATTTGCCAAGATTTAGCAAAACCAAAGACTCACCTCTGCAACGAAATTAATCGGCAAGGAAAAAAATATAATTAAAAGCGGCGGCATAAATAAGAGAGATCCACGTCGCAATTAAAGCGCTTGCGTCTTCTCAATTAGCGCCCGAAGATATCACCGTGCAACATCTTAATAACACGCTGGGTAAGCTCGCCAAGTGGTCACTAACAGTCTGGCGCGCCCCGGCCAAAAAACACGGCCGAGTTGAAAAATGAATACTTAGTGCTCACCCGCGGAAATTCGAAAAGTTTCAGACGCATAATTTCCGATGGTTGTTTAAAAAAAAAAGGGGGGGGGGAGAGTGAGGCTCAAAAAGCAGAGTCGCGCGTAAACAGGGCCGTTATTAAGGGGCCCGACGATTTTCGGCGCCGCGCGAATGTAGTAATCAACTAATCAGCCGGGCAGATATACGGCGCGGAATCTGGGAAAAGAGGTGGCAAGGGCGCGGCGCACCGGGCGAAACGGATGGGACTAATTACCGCGCGGCGCACCGGCGAGTTTTTCAAAGTCTCGCCCCGCGCCTCTCTGCCCCCCGCCGTTCTCTCGCCAACTTTTTTCAATTTCGCGTCTTGAGGGGCGGTGTTTATATTCGCCCAAATTAATGGCTCGGCGCTCGTTTACTCCGGCCGCGCAATAAATTCCCGCGGCTCGCAGGCTCTGGGATACCGCGTCGCCCGTCTCGCTCCCACCTGTTCTCCTGGAAATTATTTTCGATTATCGATCGGCAACTTCGCCCGTACGAGCCGCCCCGGATTCTCGAGTAACCCGGGTCTTGGTATAAGCGATTTTTTTCATAAAATTTTCGACTCTCCGCCAAGGCTTTATCATTTTTCTTACTTCTTTGGATGTTTAATGCGGTTTACTTGATTTTATCCAAACGCTAGTCGAGTTCAATGCACAGTTTCATGAAAATGATGATTAAAGGAATTCGATCGATTTGTTCAATATTACATTATTTGTATTATTTAGTTTTAATTATGTAAATGGAGCCGCGTTAGTAGCTTTATTTATCGCCTGCAACCGCATTATAGATCTACGGGTTGCATTTATAAAACTGAGGCAGCATACCCGTTAGTAGGAAACATATCAGACGCAGAGTTTACCTAGCGGCAAATGTACTAAAATACTAATGTTACGGACTGTATCAAGACCTGATCGCGTTTTAATTTAAATTAATTCACATTAAGTATGTACGCGATGTAAATAATTCGATCGTTCAACGTTTTATATTCATTCACTTAGTTCCACAAATTGCAATTATTATGTAATAATCTGATTAAATTACTTGTAGTGGGTAGTGATTGTTGTTTTAAAAATCATAATCATTTTTTAATTTTTTTCATTGATTAAACAGTGATAGCAAAGTCACTTATTTAAAAGTGGTTTGCCATTACACGGAATGAAATAAATAGCCTCTCGCTTGAAAATCAGTATTGAAATTGGTGGGTCCGAATAAAGTTTTAGAACTCGTGTATTTGGTGGAAAACAAAGTCGTTAAAGTGGCTTACCCTCCTGAATATTATGATCAACTAGCAAAGTTCAACTGGTAACTTTAAGGCTAGAAAATTTTAGATTCGGTTGCACATTTGATACAATGTCGGCTGCAGCTGCTGTTTATAACTCACAAAATGTTTTTAGTTGCAGTAACCGCAATTGTAGGTAAACGAGTTTTCGTTGAACCACCAAACAACTGTACCTACGCTGCTGCAGTTAAAGCTGTAAGCCTTATCATTTTGATTATTACATGCACAAGTCATTAGATATGCCCTCTATTAAATTCGAGAGATTTTAGAATCGAAACTACCATAATTTAATTAATTTATTTATCATAATTTAATTAAAAATATGATTAACAGTTTCGTTATATTCTTTCACCTTATATCCCCATTTACGCAACGAACACTATAATGAAATTTCATCACGTAAAAAAAAAAAAAAAACAGGTTGCTTCGATTTCCATTTACCTTAATCTTCGCAAGATTATTTTATGGAAGGCAATTCGGCAAGAATTTTCGGAAGGTCAAGCTCCCAGGAGAGCTCTCCTGCGAAAATTGAAAAACGCATCGATAAAGCCTCGTTTATCCAGCTATCTTTCGGGAGCACGCTCGCACCGCCTCGAGCCAGCTGTCCCCGACGCGGCACGCACGCGGCGCGAGTTAGCCGGACCCCACTCTCCACCGTAGGACAGCCGGGAACGCGACTCTCCGTTTCGCGTTATTTTCTCGTCGCCGTCTTTGGGGCAGCCCCGGAGAAAATAAAAGTTAGCGAGAAAGAGAGGCGAAGGTGGGGCGGGGGATACGCGATTGGAAGCGGCCGCACGACCAATTTCCCAAGGGGGTGAGCCCTGCCGGAGACGCGAGTCCAGCGGCGATCTTGGCCTCTCCCTCTCTCCTCGCGCCGCACGTAGTGGCGCGGGCGCTCCGTTTCGGATACGCGAAATTTCCCGCGCGCGAGCCTCTCCGCGCCCGTCCGAGGGGGTCTCTGATAACCCAGGAAATGGGAGGGGGGGGAGCAAAGTCCAAAATCCTCTCCACCTCGTATCCCGGGTGTGCCATTGGAAATTACCCCTGAGCTCGCTCCGTTTCTCGGCTACGGAGAGCCGCACTTACAAAAGGGCCTTGATTGTCTTGTTTGCAGCCGAGTTTGGCACTACCAAAGCTGGCGCGGAATTACGTGTCAAGGTTTGTGTGTCAATTGCTTTTGTACGAGTCCGGAAATATAATGAGGAAGAGATATATGGCCTCGGGCCGATCGGCAGCGGCTTTATTTTAACTCGGTGAGAAGTCGGTATTTACTTCGGGAGCGAGCTGATCGAGAGATTAATTATAAAAATGATTCGGGGAAATCTCGAGGGGTAGACGTATAATCGTTTTGAAAAGTGCTAAGGATGAGATGCTTTTTATCGAAATACTTTTTCCCTTGATAGTTGATCTTTATTTTGTCTTTTCAACGAGAACTAAAATATAACATTCGCCTATTTCACCTAACGATGTAGTTCACTTATCTGGAGCTAAAAGTAACAACCGTTGCCTAAAGTTTATTTTCGTGCTTATATAGTCTGCGGCCAATGCAGTTTCAAACTTTTCCAGAATCACATCAGAAAAAGGAAGTAAAAAAAAGCTAATTACCAACTATACACTTCATAACATTTCTACTTAAAGAAAATTGCACGTCCTGTTAGCAAAACTTCAATGACCTATCGAACTGCCGCTAAATTTTTTCAATTAGTGTAAATTATTGCTGAACATTACAAACATTACTTTTAATTGTTACATTAATGAAAAACGTGATAAGAAAACATTTTTTGCTCGGGACCTCTTTATATTTCTTGTTGTATTTGAGTACATATGTTTAAGCTTAAGGAAATATAAGAAAATCGGTACGTGTTTTAAAGTAATAAAGCAATTAAAGAACGTCCGCTTGGACAGGCCATTAAAAAGGGACTCGAACATGTGGGTAGAAAGTTCGATTTTATTAGGGTTGCCGTAATAAAGTTGGGCTGCGAAAATGCAGGGAAAGAATAAACAGGGTATTTTCAGGTAAAAGACAGTTTAGTTGTCGACGAGGCTCGAGACGAGACACATCGCTCTACGCTCGAGTACTCTGATTTTCTTTAGCACAAAATGAAGTATTTTCAATTATCGAAAGTAAAGTGTTCTAACATTTATTTCTCTCAACATTCACCCTAGACCTCTATAGACAAAACATTTCTCGTTGGTTGAATACCAGAAAGATTCGCGGTTTTTGTTTCGACGAGAAAATTGCATTTCCATTTTAGCAAACCATTCCGGATGAAATATAATATTTTTACGTTTAGAAAGAAGAATTTCCATTTGAAAAGAGAAAATCTTCGTGACGAGGAATACAGAATCGTATTTACGAAACACTCTCGAGTTCCACATTAATTCCCACTCTACATGATGACATTTCACAAATCACCCCGCCAGTGTTTTCCTGCAAAAACGAAAATGCAATCCTTGGCGCAATGATATTTCGTTCGCCGGCAGGCGAGCACGGTGCACCGGGAGGAAAAAAAACAAAAAGAACATTCATCGCGGGATCAATTCGGCGGACTATGACACATTGCCCTTATTAAAGCCACTCAACGCGAGTAATATTTTTCATTCATCTTCTCCTTTTTTGCCGTGGCTCCGTCGAAATGAACTCTCCCGCTCTCCGTCTCTCCCGCACCCCTCTCCCATAAGTATTATCACATTTATACGAAAGGTCGCCGGAACCTAGTCGAATTCTCCTCTCTTTCTCTCTTCTTCAGTTTTTCTTCATCGGTGCCGCGCCATTCCTCCGCCTTTTCCTCCCCCTTTTTTAGGCGTCCTCTCCCTCTTTCTGTGGGAGGAAAAGTTAAGAGAGTACAAATGACGTTACAGGCCCTTAATGCCACTTCTTTGCAAGATTTTAGGAAAGTAGACGCGCCCTCTAATAATACGCCTTTCTCACTCGCTCGCGCCGTCCCTCTCTCCTCTCTCTTCTCTTTGAGCCGGGTCATTGATCAACGTCGTATAGAAATGGCTCCCGAGCTTTAGCTCCCGACGAGCATAAGGAGTCGCTGTTATGCAAGCACGCGTGCTCGCGTATATATATACGTATTTGTCGGCCGGGAAGAGGGAAAAAAAAGCGCTCGAGTACATGAGTTTTCCGCCTTGATTTGTGTCCATTCATTTGTTTGTTTATATGTACGGGGCGTGCGCGCGTATGTGCTTACGTACACAATGACGATTTAGCCGAATTGCTCATCCGTCATGCTTTTTTTTTTGTACATTTCCGAAGATTAAAAGAGAAAGGGCGGCCTCCACGCTGATTTGAGATATGACTTTTCTCCGAATATCAGAATAAGAAGGTTAATCTTTTGAAGGATCGGATATCCTGTTAGTGTTTTTATTTCTTTGATTGATAACTCGAATTACATAATACTTAATAACTATAAAAGATACTTCCACTCACTAAACGCAAAGTTGTTTATGACAAGTTAGATAATTGATCGGCTTTCAATCGGCCGGGACAATTGAATAAATATGAAAACACAGATAAACCGTGGTTCTTAACGTTTCCTAATAACCGCTGCACACAAAGTATTCCATCGAATTTTAGGACTAATTTTCATCATACGCAAAAGACATTTTGGCCTCTCTGTTTTTTCACAATTGGTATATATCACGCAAAGCTAACCGATAAATTTAAAAACAATACGCCCCGCTCACTCGCGGTTCACTTTGTAGTTCAATTTATAAAGCACCTCTTTTATACCGAATAAAATACGGTACACCCTCTTGCGTCGGAGTGGGTTGAGTTTTAGCTTTCGAACAAACGAGAGGGAGTCGAGTCCCCGCGTGCAAATAATTAATTAGACCCGCGGCGAAAAATCATCGGCCCCCGAAGCGTCATCCAATCAGTCGCAGCCGCGAAATGCATCCTCGCCATTGAGCCATCAGCGGCGCGGCCTTTTTAACGAGCGCGCGACGCATCATTTCGCGGATGCTGCAGCGAGCGAGGAGGGGAGCCGTAATTGCGCGCCTGATAAATGAACGCGTGACCGTGGCACGCGCGCGCGCTCCCCCCGGCTCCACAGTCTTACTCACCGGCGGCCGGATTAATTCAACGCACGTTTAACGGCCGAGCCCGCGTCTTGGGATATACCCGCGGCCCCATTTCCTCCCGAGGTACGCCCGTAATTTCGGCCGTATTTGCATCGGACGCGTCGCGGCCCCGTTTCCCTTTATTTCGTGCCCCCGTCGTTTGTCCGCGCGCGCCTCGATCGAATCCGTCAAATGCCAATTGGTCCCTTTTCTTTTGTTGAACGCCCGGCATCGCAGTCGACTACTCCGCTCTTCAACGAGCCGTCGTTGCTCGTTGTTATTTTTTTTTTTTTTTTTTTTTCCTCTTTTTCACTCGCCGGCATAGCGCTCGCGAAGCGTGCCTGGCAGTTTTTTTTTTCAGCGCTCCTTTTATACCTCCCCCGTCTATTGTGAGAAAATGATGCCTCCGGGGAGTTATCAGCGAGGCAGTCGTTTCAAGCGGCACTCTTCAGCATCGATTCATAAACATTCTTGTAAGGGGAAAGGCCGTACGGCTCGCATTTAACCAGCTCATTTTGCGCGGCGTCTTGAATGCATTATTGATAGGCGGGACGGAAAATTTTCGTTGCTAGCCACCTGCCTTTTAATAACATCAAGCTTTTATCGTGCCCCGCAGTGCTGGCGCTCTCTCTCTCTTCCTCTGCATCTTTTCCTTAACTATCTCGTTATGACGCTTAGCAAATTTATACCGAGCTATAACTACATCGCACAAAAAGTTAAATAATAACATACAGTTTTTCAATTAGCTCGAGCTGCAAGTTTCCCTTTGAAAGAATTCAAGAGGGAATTTCAAATATTTATAAGTGCAGCACACCGACGTTTCTTGGCCGTAATTTTGCAACGCGCAGAACTAAATAAACTGAGGAATATTACGAACTTCCAAAGACAATAAGAGGATGTTATTAGTAAGTTAAGACTAATAATATTGAAAACAAACGCACACAAGATTTATCATGGCCCATTTCCCCAGAGCTTCCCGACAGCGCCGTAACGAAATAAAACAATCGCGAACGTCTGCCTGCTGTTAATACTGATTTTTGTCCAGAAAAGTTGCCGAGATAAGAAAGGGAGGACGCTTCTCCGAAAAGCTCAACAGTCTTAACTTTTTCTGTTAAAAAAAGTAGGGTCGATGTTGGCCAGACACGCGAGCCCTCGACGGCAGCGCGCGGGAGCACCGGATAAAGCGACTTCATCAAGGGCCCCAACGAAATTAAGTACGTTTTTGCCCGGCGGAGGCAACAAAGGCCGATGCCATCGTCGAATAACGACGCCGGAACGATATAATCGCGCGCGAGCGCTGCTTGCAGGCGAACTAAACGCGCGGCCGGGGTGAAGAAACTCGGGGCGTCGCGGCACCGCGGGAGCTTTGAAGCACCAGCCGTCCGGCCCGTTGTTCGCCGGCTCGAACTGTCCGACGGCGCGTCTCGTTGCAATATTTATCGCGGCATTATTATGAAAAATAGCCGCGCTCGAGGGCCCCCCCGAGAGCGCCTCTCCGAAGGAACGAGGGAGACAGAGAAAGAAGTTGGAGAGTTTGAGCTTGCAAGCTCCTCCGACCTTCCGGCCGAACTGAGCGCCGCGCCCAGAGAGCGGCGAAAGAAAGAGAGAGGAGGTATATCATCCCGGGGCGCGAGGGCGTCGTTTTCCCAAATTAATTTTTTTCGATTCTTCCGCGAGATAAAAGTTTCCACGTGGAAAGGGATAGCCGCCGGTGGGCACATGTGCGACGGAGACGGAAGAAAGTACGAGTTGGCGCGCCGAGGCTGCTTTGCAAGTTTTCGCGAAGCAGCGTCATTATCGCGCGGGGGGGGGAGAGTGCGATAAAAAAAGCAGAGCGGCGGGCGAGAGGGGGGACATTGAGAGACGCGCGCGGCGGCGCGCGAGAAGTGGCGCAGTTAAAGGGAGAAAGATGGAGAAGGCCGAGGAAATAAGATAGTGCTGGGAAAACAGAGAGAGGGAGAGAAGAGGAGAGATAAACTCGCGGCGGGAAAATAAGACGAGGCCGCGAGCGTCGCTGGTGAAGGGGCGGGGGGGATAGAGGTCCGTGTTCCGGGGCTAAGGCGAAAAGAATTTGCGACCTGTGAAAAAGATTCACCTTTTTCCTTTAGTCGGCCCCGAGGAGCGTCGCTACGCTAACTTTTCATAATGAAATGAATATGGGATTAACTTTTGAGCCCTTCAGCGGGTCGTCCCGGCGCTGCCGACTTCTTCGCCTCCCCCTTATTTTTTTTCATTCCGCGCGTACCCTCCTTTACCGCGCGCGAAACTCGGCTACGCGCGAAATTAAGTTTGACGGCGGTGGGGGTTAGGCGGCCGGGGGGGCAAATTGGTTACATCTCGGCGAAGACCCCCAAATGACCCCCCGCGCACTCGTTTCCTCGCCCCGCGAATGTCGCGCAGCCGGGGCTTTTATGCTCATTATATGCAATTTTCTTTATTTACACGCGGCGCGGGGACGCGAAAGTCCCGGCCGTGGATGCTAAGCCTTTTCAGGTCGACTTTAACGACCAGATGCCACGCCGAAGAGCGCGCCATTCAATCTTTCAAACATTCAGCGTCTCGCGATTATGCGAGCATGTATTGCAATCTTGTTTAATGATAAATTCTAAGAAATGACGCTTGAATGCAAACTCCTTTACGAAATTGTACCGAGCGTCTGTCGTTTATATTACGAATTTTATTACAATTTCCTACTTCTTAAGAGAAGCGAGATGAACATTTAGGGGAGAACTAGCTACAATGAGGCTCCAGGTAAGATGATTTATTTACGAAAATACAGCATTCAATTTAAACAAATTTGATTTTGCACGAAATTTTCGCAAAAAAGTAATAACGGTATCTCAATTTCTCATATTTGAGTATTTTAATTTAGGAAATCGTTTTTTACAGAAAATGTTATGTTTATTGGAAATATATTGCAAACTTTTTTGTTGATTTCGAAATTTTATACCTATCCTATTTTTACAGCGGACCCATTTTTCTTTGTTCTCCTTTATTTATTTAATTTTAAAAACATTACCCATTAGTGAAAACTACTTTATATCAAATTGATTCGCATCAATAAATTAGTTAATGTTGTTTAAATAATATATAATAAGTAATTAATGATCCTTCCAAAATGTTCAAATAAATAACAGCCCCGACGTTGCAGCTACAATCTAAAACGCCAACTTATTAACGCGCCGGGATAAAGGAGCCCTACAAAAGATCGCATAAAAAAATTGTGAGTCCAGAGAAGCGAACGAGCGATGAATAAGCAAAGTCCACTACTCGAATCTCACAAAAGCGGAAGACAAGCCCAATTTTTCATCTAACTCCCACTTAGGCAGCAATGACCTCTCGCACGGCGCTCGCGCCTCGTTTCGCTCCACCGTTTATTATTCCCGCCGAAGCTGTAAGGCTGACCGTTTTTTTTTCTACACCAGGGGCGCAGCGCCTCTTCTCTCGCCCGACTTCTCCCGAATTCGCCGGGAAAGCAGTGTCTTCACAATTCATAAGGGCCGACGTCGCTCGCCGTTCGTGTGTACACCCGGGGAGGAGACACCTCCGCGTGCGTCACGCGTCTTTGGGAAGATAAATCGTCCGCGGCCGTGTACACGTCTCGAACGCTCATATTCGCAGGAAAAAACGGAAGGCCGGATAAAAGGGAGGTCGATGCAACGCGGGGGCATGAAAAATTATGGGGCTGCTTCGCGAGAGAGTCGCCGGCCGTTCAGCCGGCGACTTTTGTGTCGCATGTAAGCGGCTTTCGAAAAAGGAGAAGATCGATCGCTCGTCGTCGATCTGCAGACGGAGACGCGGGGCGAGTCCGCTCT
This sequence comes from Eurytoma californica, assembly GCA_035586675.1. NCBI lineage: Eukaryota > Metazoa > Arthropoda > Insecta > Hymenoptera > Eurytomidae > Eurytoma > Eurytoma californica. Next base: position 22,157,959 of record JAXIUT010000037.1, on the reverse strand, counting down.
CTATACGCCCACGGATTTCGGGGGAAAATTGCACCTTGAGTCAAATAGGCGCGAAACGAGCGCGCGCGCCCGAGGAAATTGGATTGTGATTTACGATTAGTTCATTGATGGAGAACTGTTAGTTATGCATGTGCATGCTCGAATTTCGGCAAGTACGATCGTATATTTCGTGTTACCCACTTGGCTTTATCGCTGGCAAAATAATTGAATATTGATTAGTGTAATCTGTAATCACGTGTTTTATAAAAGTTTTTAATTAAAATCTAATCCAAGAGGGACCTGTTATCCTTTTCATTAGTTCATTTTTTTATATTATAAATACCAAAGTTTTTATTTACTTGACTTTTTAATAAAACGAAAATTGAAAAATGGAATGTAGAATATTTGTTTATAAAAATTATTAATGAAAAAAGAAAGTTGTATAATGTTATTATATTATATTGAAAAAATTAAATTATAAAATAAACGCTATTTTAAAGAATAAACAAATAAATGAATTTATACCTTTTGAACATTAATAAAATTATACAAGTAAATAATTAATCATTAAATATTACCGAAATAATGTTTGTATACATTTCCAGACTGACAAGCATCTCCAACCATTTGATTGCTATAGCGTTTATAAAAACTCTACACGATAAAAATCGATACTCATTTTTAATGCAAAGTATTTTTAATTAAAAAATCATTGTTCGCAATTTTGATGAAGAGTAAACTTTTAAATAATTTCTAGCTTCACGTTTAATTATAAAGGCAATTAAATAATTAAAAAGATACCTTCGATTTTTTGACTATTTTTTCACAGTTTTTTAATTATTATACGTGTACGTAAACGAATTTGACTAAAAAAAAATGAAAATGATTACCCCTCGTATTCATATTTTACACAATAAAATAAAAGGAATGTTAAATATAACGGTTTAATTCGCAGCAATAATCCCAAAGCTATTTCGAGAAGTATTGCGGATCATACGTCATAATTACAATTCGATTTTTTTGCCTCTCGAAAAGCGTTTTTATGGAAATGCATTCCGGGTGCACGCGAGCACCGAAATTTAGCTCGCGACGCGCTGGCTTCACACTCGATTTCACCACCGGCGGCGCATTTTCTCCCCCTCACACAACTTTTTCGACTCCGTAATAACGTTCGTTTCCCCCGGTGGCCTTTTTTCCTAGTCGCGCGCGTGAGCGCACCTTCTTCGATTCTCTTTATCCGGGCAAATTTTCGTTGCCGAGTCAATCGAGCGGATGATCCGTTCGTAAAATTAGCCGGAATTGCGTCGTAAAAGAATCGGGAGGGCTGGAACGAGCTGGGCCAGCGTAAACCTGCTAGTAACCTAATGCTAATTCCGATGGCATATATGATCTGTACTTGCAATTGCAAGTATTGGGAGAGATTCTGTATTACCGGCCGGCTGAAGAAATATTTGCAAACGGCTCCGCAATAACGCACTTGATGAGATATGATCCGGCGCCGAGCCTACGTCGTTCGGATTATACGAGATCGTTTCTATATTTATGCTTATAGACACTTTAGTTATTTTACTTTCGGATAATTGAACGGTTTATTTACTTTCAGTCGTTTCGCGCGAACTCCAACGTCGATAGTACTAAATAAACGTCGATACTAAAGGCATATAAATAAATGTGCGTTTATTTTTTTTAAGATATTGAGGACGAGTGACGTCTCAAGTGATAAAAAAAAACTCAGTAGACGAGAAAATCGTTGACCGAGCATAAACAATATTCCCCGACGTTTGGAAATTTAATTTCGCCACAGCGGCATTCGTCAGCGGCGATTCGGAGCGTTCGCACGCGCTATTTCATCGCTCGATCGCCAATACGTTTATGCGGCTGACGTTGAGGCCCAAGCCATTGGCGACACGCGTTTTAATCAGAGCGTGGAAACGACGAGACGGACGTTTAAGGGTCAAGTGCGCGCGATTTTTCCAATTCCCCGTTATCGCCGCCGCGGGAGGGAAGACCCGGCGTACACGTGAAACTGACGTTTGAATTTCGCTCTAGAAACCAATCGGACCGACCCGGCCGAAAAGTTATAGAGCACGCGGGTACAGGGCCGCGACGAGGCACTTTTGTTCGATCGACTATCCTATTGACCTTTCCTTTTTTTTCACCACCCGCAGCCTCTTCTCGGTAATTTTTTTTTTGTTTAATCTTAAATGCCAGCACCGCGTCTTTCGTAACAGCGCGGGCTGCTTAAAGTGTCCGAGGACCTTTTTCGTTGCCCGGTCAAAAAAAGGAATTGGATGACGTCAGCGCCAGTCGATACGGAATGAAAATGAATGGCAATGCCAGCGAACGGTGCGTTTGTCTTTGTTAAGCGGTAAGAATTGGTTTAGAGTTAATGAGATACTTGCTGATTTCTATCAACCTTTTTCGAGGACTTTTTGCCTCGTTGCCGTACACTCTTTGTCGTATAATTGAAATTGCGGTAACTACGCTCGCAGGATTGAACGTCCACTTTGCTGGATTAACCGATCGCTTTTTATTTTTACAAGTGACGTAAGCTCTCGGGCAATTTAAAATTACATTTAATTGCCTTCCTTTGCTCCTGAACCAAATTCTTGCGTGAATTATTTGTCTTGTTCAATTTTTGTTTATACATACAAAAAACTTAAATTGGTGCCTATCTTCAAATCATGGTGGGTGTAACCTTGTGTAAGTAAACAAAGTCTCGTTTGAATAATTGACTTTTACGGTTCAACGCGGCCATAGTCAACAAAATTGCTTATTTAGGTTTTAACGGCTTAATGCAGCGAATAATACGGTAACAAACTGAGTAAGAATCGTTTGATATTCAGAGAACGTCAAAAAACCGAAACTAGATTCTATCCTTTCTCGGTAAGAAATCGAATGTAACGTCGGGTTTAATGACATCTTGGCTTTTATCTCTTTGTTCGCTTAAAGTGGACGAGTCAGTTAAGGCGCCCTTTTTACTTTTACTTTAATTCATTGCTCCACAAAAAGGACGTAAATTTTAGTTCAACAAAAGAATAGTAAAATTGCTTTGTGCAAAGAATAATAAAATCACTGTTTTTATCGTGTACATATAAAAATTTACTTTGAGCCAGATATTTATGTAACGTAATTTTTTTCATGCATTCAAAATGAAAATTATTCCATTTACTTTGAAAAACAAAAACACGTAGTTTAGCAAATTCTTCAAGAGATATAAAAACTGAAAATTAAAAAAATTCAGTACACCAGAGGTACGAGTTGTATCTTTAATTTGATGAACGCCATGAAAAATTCCACATACGTTATTCATATTTCCCTCGCGAGAAGAAATTTTAATTGCATAAAATTACACATGTAAAAAATGCAAATTTCGAAATGAAACTCGCCGAGTGAATCACCAGGGGGGCGGAAAGCGCGACGCAGGCACCGCGAAATTCCGTTGCGCGCTAATCGACGTAACGAAAACTTACGATTTGTCGGACACGTAACGGCACGCTGGGCCGCGCGATGTCCGCGGTCGGTGGCGAAAAACTCGGCATTTCCGCGAAAGCAATTCCCCCGATAACCCGATTCGTCCCTCGAAAATCGACGCTGGGAGCGACGTAATTCAATCGCCGGGGTTGCGACGTCGAAATTCCATCGGGTCGCATAATAAAATCCGGACGCGCGACCGCGTCAAAAGCGCCGGGGCCAAACTCGCCGCCAAATGAATTCGCCGCATGCGGAAAAATGTCGTTATGCGCTCGCGCATCGCTGAGCGCCGGCGTCGCGCGGCGGCCGCATGTGCACATCCGCGAAATTTTCATCCGTCCCGCGATCCTCGCAACGAGCACATTGTCTATTCGTGCGGATTGGCCGGGGCGCGCCGTTCCAAGCCAAGGCGGGAGTAGGAGGAGGAAGAAGGCGTTCGGCTTTCCGGCCCCCCGCTATTATTTATGCCCCTCGCTCCACTTGCATAATGCGCATCGATATATCACGGGCCGCTAGCCGCTCGCTGCGTCGAGCGACGGTTTGGCAAGGCTTTTCCTCCTCGCCCCCGCCTGCACTTCGGCCCCGGGTGGCATTACGACTTTTGAGAGAGCCGCGAGCCACTTCTCTCTCTCTCCCCGGCGTGTGCTTGCATTTTCGCCGGCTACTATGTGTGCAACAATGGGGGAAGAGCTGCCGCGTCGTCGTCGGACTCGCGTAACAAGCGAGACGCTTCAAGAGAGGGTGGCAGGGGAGGGGGGCGCCCCAGCCGCGGCGTAACGAAGGGTTGGAGAGCCGAGTGAGTCGTCGTCGTGGAAGGAGCTTAATTTGTTCGACGCGTGCTTTACCCGTGAGCTGGCTCCGCGGCGCTTTCCCTCTGTGCGGCGGCTACCACGCTCTACTCGTCTGCGGCCGGAGAGCAAGCGATGACGCTGGGATATTATACCTCCGCGGCTCGAGGCGAATTTTCGAAGGACCGCCGTCACGGGAGAAATTTCGCTTCCGCGCGCTCACCCGCCCAAGCATCCTTTGTGGAATTATTCGATTTTTCTCCTGCAGCTCGGATGCTTTGCCGGACCGCTGGCACTTTTCAACTTCCTTTTACCGCTGGCTTTTCAATGCAAGATTCTTTATCCCGTTACACGCACTCGTGACGTTTTTATCGCTTCATTGGCATTTCAATAGTTGCGGAACATCTTGCATTGATAATTTATAAATAAGTTATAATTTAACTAAATTGAAAATTTGAATGCTTTAAATTCAACACTTTAAAGCTTCATGAGTGTCGATGGCTACTATTAATAATTGTTCCGAAACGTTTAAAATAAAACATTAATCGCGCACGATTTTAAATCTAAAGCGCTTAAATAAGAGGCTTAAAGAAAAGCCCTCTTCTTTCTTAAACTTCTTAAAATATTAAATTTTAGACACTTCTTGGCAGTTGAAATTAGCGATAAAATAAAAAATCAAGTGTTTAAAATAGAAAATATAAATTTTTCTCATATAAAATGTGAAACATGCTTGTACAAGACTTACGAGATATATTTTTGCAATATTTTTAGTGCTTATTAGCATGGAAAAGCTTTGTAAAAGGCATGAACGGTATTTTTACTGGCAGCGTAAATAATATCATAATTCAGAAGCGAGGGGCGAAAAGTAAGAGAGCAAAAGTTCTCTTTGATAAAGTCATAACGAGATCAGGCGTCAATCGACTTGTTTCCTTTCATCCCCCCGCTAAAATACACGGCCTTCCGAGGCTCTCCAATCGAATAGCTAATTAAATTTGCGGGCGGCCCGTTGTTCCGCGGTCAACTTTTATGACGGGCGGCAAAATAAGAAAACGGCGAGAAGTGAGGAGCGAACGGGCGGGGAGAGAGAAGGGCGGAGGGTGGCGGGGAGGGGTCGAAGTAAGTAAATTTCAATTAATGTCCCGAGGCTACTTTGGCCCGGTTAGGTAAGCCGGACGGGGGGACCCGCGGCGAGGCAGTAAAGTGGCTCTACGGAGAACAGATGCGCAACACAGGAACGTGCGAGAATCGTGTGCGAGGGTCCGGGCGGAGCGAGCGCTCGGGCGGACGATCCCTCTCCCCAACTGCCACGCGTCCGGAATTCGGGTCCGGCGCGCAGACGAAAATTCCGCACCTTAGTTATCTTGACTTCTGTATCACCGCGCGGGGCTGCCCCGGCTATGTACACGCGGAATTGCTAAGTTAGAAGTGGTTATAAAGTTACCGAAGATATATGCCTTGCGATTTTAGGAATTCTCGGGGAGATTGACAAAGTTTTTTAGAAAAATTTACGGGCGTATGGGAAAAGTTGGAAATTCTTTAGGTGAACTCTGAACGTTCTCTCAAATTTTGCGCATCGAACTGCTTCGCGAGAACTCTGAATTGGGGTTTAAGGGTTTTTACTGACTATCGTGCGATTAATCAGAGTATGTTTTCTAAACATATTTCAATCACTCTTTGGATCAAAGTATCAACAATTTTTTTAAAGGATTATTGTAATTAGTACGTAAAACGTATGTTTACATGTAACAAAATTATATAAAATAAATAAATAACAGATTGTACAAGTAAAACAAATAAAAAACTAAAAAATTTCAAATATTTAAGAAGTTAATAATAATTCATATTCTGGTTTATAAAATTCTACTTTCAGTTAATATTGACCGTACTATAAAAATTTGAAGTTACCGTATCATTTCACGAAATTTTCAACTGCAAGCCCCCCTCAGCCGCAAGAGGCACACGACGATTTTACGAGCTAAGTACTCGCAGGATCAGATACCAAGAACGAGTACAATTTGGTCGAGGGGAATCGTCGGGTCCATAAACCCCGCAGTGGAGGATCGTGAAGTGGCGCACATAACAGCGGAGTCGCGGCGGGGACAATGATATTACAGTGAATTTACTTTCTAAGCGCACCGGCATTAGAGCCCGCTCCGGGCCGGCGCTTGGCCCCGGGGATCGGGAGCGGGCATCGAGAGCGAGCGCCGGACGCCTCGGTCCGATGCGCGCCACTCGAGAGCGACTCCCGCTCTCCGCTTCGCTCGCGCGTGTCCGCGAGCGAGAGGATTTATAGTAGCACTTACCTATCTCTTGATTGGTAATCCTGGCCCCGGCGAGCGTGCTCAGCCCGAGGATCAGGGGAATCAGCGGCAGGAGACTCGACGCCGCCGCCGGGCGGCCGGGAAAAAGCGACCGCCTCCCCCGCTCCTCCATGGCTCTCCCTCTCGCCGCCGTCGCTGCTGCTGCCTCCGCTGCTGATCTCCGCCGCGCTGCGCGTCTGGGAGGATGTCTCGCCGTCCCGACGACGCCTCGACCCGTCACTTCACGTCAGCGTCACGTCGAGCTGTCTCTCGCGGTGACGACGCGGCGCGCGGACGCGCGAGCCCCTTCCCGCAGTTTGTTGTCGTCGGCGTCAGCCCCGTCGACGCGTCCCCTCCGCCCCCGCGCACTTGCCCTCTCTCTCTCTCTCCGGCGCTAAATCGCAGCCTCTTTTCGCCGCGCACCGTCGCGGGGGGCCACTCGCGAGCCTCGAGAGCGCGGAGCGCGCCCCTCACTGCACTCGAGCGACGCGCGCGCGCGATCCCCCGACTGCCGGCTCTCTATCACTCGACATCACTTCCGCGCGCTTTCCCGCCTCAGACAAAACGTCTTTATTTATTTTGCGCCCCTGGCCCTCTCTTCCCTTTCATCTTCCCACGCGCGGCCTCCTCTTCTCCCGATGTCGCGCTCGCGCCCTCCTCGAGTCCTTCCGTCTGTTCAGCCGGCCGATAGATCACATGGCGAATTCAATTCCTGACGATTTCAATGCGACCGGCTCCAAAAGGGGCCCAAAGCCGCGCGAGTCTTATTTACGACGCGGACGCGCCGGGGAAGTTCTATATCGGCGCTTCCTTCCTTCCTTCCTTCTTCCTTCCGCGATGTGTGCGTCTGTGTGTGGCTGGCTTGAGAGTGCAATTTTTCCGCCTCAACGATTCATCGACGACGTCGCGCCGCGGAAATCCCGCGAGGAGCGATGCTCGCCCGCTTTGCCGCCGTCCACTCGGCGCGTCGACCGGCACTTCTGATTCGGCCCGCTCGTCTCTCGCCGCCGTCGATCCCCGGCGCCTGCTCCTCCTCTGCCCTCCTTCCGTCGGCTCGACCTAGAACACACATAATTGCCGGAGCTTTAATCATGGGTTGGTGGTGCGCGCGGCTCGGGGGATCCCCCTCCTTCCTCCCCGCTATACCCGCTGGAGGCTTCCCTCCCTTCCTTCCCTCGCCCCGGCGTCCGAGCGGCGAGATATCGCTCACGATTTACTACTTTCGCCGGGGCGCCTCTATCTCCTCGCGAGATGCCCTTTTTTTCGCCCCGTACGTGCCGCTCTCCCTCGGCGCTCGTTCGCTCTCGCCGCGATTACGGCCGATACTCTCTGGGAGGGACTTTTTTCCGAGCGCGCGCGTGAACGAGCTCTCTTCCGCAGCTCGGACCCGCACACTTCGCCAAAAGAGGACGTTATCGATCATTCCGCGGGACCCGATTGCGGAGTACTCCGTACAAAGCGCTCCGATGACCAAAATACCCCCGACAGCCGAGTGAGGTACCCGGTAGACTAGATTATAAGCAGAAATTCGGTTTGAACGTTGAGAGGATTTTTTTTATCGTACATAGTTGTAGAGGTTTTTTTTCTATTTCGGACAGAAATTTAGAGAAAAATTCGGCCTAGTCGACCGTTTTAAAAGCTGGAGGTAACTCGATAGAACTCTCGTGCGATCTTATAAAGATTTAATGGTAAATTGGATTAGTTGCCGCTCGGACGGAATTCTTTCTTTTTTGACTTCGAGCATGATTCATCGGGTCGTACAATTTTTCACGTGCCGTTGAATCGGTGGAACATTCAACCGGCTTGCAAAGTAAATAATACCTTCGATTCGATTTTCGATAGCTTACATTTTTCCTTTGGATCTCGACGGACGCGTCGGGTGTGCAGAAGAGAAAGTCAAAAATAAACGAGCTCTGTAAATCCAGGTTTAAGCGCACCTCAATTTACCGCGAATCGCAAATTGAAAAGTTCATATTCGAAGATGGGCTCTAATGGAGTACCTAAGAGCAAAGTGCAAGAAGTGGAGAGTCGAGAGGAGAGAGAGAGCGAGGAAACGGATAAAGATAGAGAAGCCGAAAGTTTGATCTGCCCGCGGGCGGATGGTGTTCGCGGTTGACATGGAAGTTGATGTTTCGACGCAGCTCGATAATAACCCGCTGGGCGTTCTGCCTCTCTCTCGCTACCTTTCTCACCCAGTTTGGTCCTTATTAGCGCGCCGAAGCCTCGTTCCTCTTTATTTTTCTCCCGATCCTCTCCCCTTGCTGCTATCCGCGCGATGCCACTCTCTCTCTCTCTCCTCCTCTTTCCCTCTCTCGCTCCCTTCGTTTCCACTGGCTCACATCGTCGCCCCGGGTTTATGCGCTGCCGCGTATACCGGGAAACAATTTGGACGGCTCGTGGTTTTCGAGGCGAAAATTACGGTGTAATGAATAGCCGTGTTATTGGATGTTTCCGGTTGATATGTGCGTTTTTCGTTTCAAACGCTCTTCCGGGGGATTCCGCGCGCTGTTTTTCCTCATGTATTTATTTATTTTTGCTTTAACGCCGACCGCCGGGAATTCTCATTCGCGATTCAGCGCCGAAATTTCCCGACCGGCCGCTAAATGAACGAATCCCGCGCTCGTATACTTATTTTTCATTTTCCTAGTTTACACTCTTTTTTGTCGCGAGAGCGCCGCTGTTTACCGAGACAAACAATTTAAGCCGTTTTTTAATCAAGCCACCGCTACGGGGATGCGACTAGCCGGGGTACATAAATACCATGAATTATGCATCAGCGAATTTTTTTTCGTTGTTTGACCAACAAATTCTAGTGTGAAAATGGTGAGTCCGTAGAGTGAGAACCGAGCGCGTTTCCGAAACCCGCAATTAAATAACGCATTATTTTCGTGCACATAAGCCTTCGACGAGATAATTCACGGGTCGTAAAAAAAACACACACGCCCGTATATATCTCTCGCTCGTTCCCTCGCCGAGCCGCACTATCAATTATCTTTTCGTCGGCAAGCCGCAAAGCAATGGTAGCTACCCTCGAGGAATGCGACTAGTTCGATAGGCCCGATGACGCGGTGGAATTAGTAAAAGCTCGAGGCGGGGTTCGGCACTCCAAAACGATTGCCTACGCGAGGTCAGAGGGCAAAAGGCCGAGCGATAGCTCGGTTAAAGGTCACTTTAGGGATACACTCTCGAGAAATGCGAGACCGTAGATACTGACCACAGCAGTTACAAACAAATTGCCGCCGTTTCATCTGAAATTTAAGCACGCCTTATTTAAAAATGCAAGAGAAACCCGAGTTTTAGTTCGCTTTAATAAATCACGATATTGATATTAGTTCATCAATCGAATACATTGTAAACCCGGGGGGTCGAGACTGAGACCAAAAAAAAAAAAAATTTCTCCGCTCCGCTTTCCCGCATTGGCCATTCTAAATTCATTGCCACGCTTTTTTACGCGGGCATCAATGATTTATTCTAACGTCTCGGGTGTGAATTCTCGAAGGGTACACGCGGAGAATTGGTTAGTCCTCATTTAAAAAACAATACTATGCATAGCGAAGAATCGCGACACAAATCAAATTCCTCGATTCCCTAGAAGCGATCCGCGCCGGGGTAAAGAAACAAAACGCGCGCGAGCGCAATTCCCCGCCCTTGCGAATTTTCAATACCGCGGGCATGCAGCCGCAGGTATATCGGGGCGCGAAGGCGAGGCGAGCTGAATGCCAAGCGGCACCGAGGCGATAAGCCGGCGAGGAACAAACAATGCTCTTTGAGCCGCTGATACAATTTATGCGGCGTATCGCGCCAGGCATCGTCTCCCCCCCGCCCGACCCCCTTCTTAAGGCCTATCTCGTCCCACCGCCTCTCGGGAAGGTAGGGAGGGGGTGCGAGGCAACGAGCGAAGAAACGCAACGACGACTTCGAGTGGAGGACCCGGGGAAATGCCTTCGAAGTCGCGGCGTTTTGTCGCTCGATAGCACTTTTATAAAGCCCTCCCGCCCACACCTCGCGCGCGCTGCTTCGGCGCATTTTTAGCGTACATAGTTGAGAAGACTCGGTGAAGTGCGCGCCTTCCTCTTCGAGGATTTGCTCGTTTGCGACGGAGAGGCGGTTCCGGCAGGTATGGATGCGCCGTCGACGTACTGCGACGAGAGCGCGCAGTTTCTTTGCTCTCTTTTTTGGAATGGAGAGACGAAATTACCTTCGAGCAGCAGGTTGATATTTCATTGATTGGAGCAAATGGGTCGTGAATTATTGAACGATACGCGCATCTTGGGAATTCTCTTCTGCGGGGGCCCGACGACAACAGAATCCATCAAATGCATGTTAAAACGCACGGCGGAGGAATTAGACCTGTGTACGGCGTATAAGAGGAATTAAATTATATTTCGACGTGCCAGTTTATTTTGCGATTCGACGAATAGAATAAGGAAGTGGAATGTCCCACTCAACAACTTTACTGATTTAATTAAATTCCTTGCAGTTCAAATAGGTATGAATATGTGGCAACTATATACGTGTACCTACTTTTGAAAATAAATGAGAAAGTTTTTTAAGAGGAACGGGAATTTAATTTAAATGAAATATTTTCAACTTTTTTTCTCATTTTTATTAATGAAATTCGATATTTGAAACCTAAAAAATTTTAATATCCACTAAATAATCATAATTATTAAATGGTACTTGCAAATATTATCCAATTCAATTCACTAACTACTAACTTACGAAAAAGGAACAGATATTAAAGGATGTAAGAATAATTAAGCATTGTAAAATCATAACAGATAAAAATCTTAATTTCATCTCTTTGTGCATCCATTCGCCAGTCTCCAAATTATAACGAAGCGCCGCAATTATTATCTCCATTTAAAAAAAAAAAAAATTCCTCGATAAAGATCGAAAAGAATGGGCATATCCGTCTGTCGCATCATCATCCAGATATGGAGAAAAAAATATTTCTCAGCGAAAAGACGAATTCGCACTCTCGAAGCAATAACGATTACAAGTTGCATAAAGCCTGGTAGCCGATGGAAGTAATTCTGCAAAGTGCGAGGCTTTAATGGATACTCGAAACTTTCAGCCGCGAGCCAACGGGCGCGCACGTCGTTTCCTATTTACGCCGAACAAACACGGAAAATTGTACATTCAAATTGATTATAGCAGGCGGCGGTAGGGGCGGCGCGCGCGGCCCGGCTATCGTCATTCATTAAGTGCATTGCGGATACTTTTCTCGCGTTTGATTAATTAAACTTCGATTTTTTTTGCCACCGGCGCACTCAACCCTTTTCCCCACTGATTTCTTCGAAACGGGTAAAAACAATTGCATCGAGCGCTGTTCGTGGAATTCAAGATGAGGATGAATTATATACCACCCGAGGTTGTGGAAACTTCGCCTATTTTATGGAATGTGCACTTTTCTTTGCTCTCTATAGTTTTATTTGCTATGCGAGATTAGAAACTTGCACGTACGTGCGGATAATATTTTAAGTAGTTCCAGCAAGAAAAATTCCACTAGCAATGGAATTGCACTTTTTATTCAATAAAAGATTCTTATAAAATAGTAAATGTACTGTTCTTTACTGACTATTGATCACGCGAATTAACTAGACTTGCCTCGAGGCGCTACCGCGCCTCTTGATTCAATACTCAAATCGTAATGTAATTAATGAACAGATTTAATCAATAATTTATATTAATAAATAAACCACAGGTTCAATAAATTTATCCGTGCTGGTTCATATAATTAACTGATTATCTGCGGTTAATATAAATAATTAATTTTATCTGTATCAGCGTTATCTTTATTTATTTTAATTTTTGAATTTGCTATTTACGTACAAAATTTTATTTTGAAAAATAAATCATTGAAATATTTCGTGATGTACAAATTATTAAAAACAAATATTTTTTAATGAATTATCATTATTTACGACATTCCAACATTTAATTTTCAACATTTATCTTGTTTTAAAAGTAAATTTTTATTTGTTTTATTCTAAATGCATGATTTAATGCCAAAATGTATATTTGACGGAGGAATTTTCTTTTTAAATAAATTGAAAAGCAAAAACAAACACCACGCTTAACAATTTTAACGCCACAATGTTCAAAGTTTTATATAAACATGTTTTCGCAATCGACGTACTAAGCGTGAAAAGTGGCGCTTTCAACCATGCAAAATTTTAAATGCTTTTCACGTCTCGGAAATTCGTAAATTTTCGCGCGGAAAAAAAAGCCGGTAGAAAAAGTAGCCCGAAATTTTATTTACATTATCCATAATATCAGCATAAACGCGATAAATTAATTTGGTAGACTGTAGGCGCAACACTTTCGGCGCCACGCGCATTAAATAAGCGGAAGTGCATCGCGGCTACGAGCAAATATATCGGATTATCATTCAAACGAGATTGTACAGCCTCACGCGAGGCGTAACTCACGTCCCCGCGAAAATACCCGCGAGAAAGTGGATTTTCCGGGTCCGCCGCCGAATCACTTTTGCGCCGGCGCCCCGATATTTAAAGCGCGCGCGACGACGTTAGGGGCTCCCCGTCTCTTTTAGCGCGACGTGCGGCGCCCGCTTATTGAGCCAATCTCCTAAAAGGCGAGCGCCGAATACACGGCCCGCCCATTTGAATGCAAAGCCGACCCCGGAGGGGATCAGGGAGGCCGCGATTTAGGCACATTTTTCAATACGCGTGGGCTCGCCCCCGCGCCACTTTATATAAGGCTTCGCCGCGACTCCGGCACGGCGAACGAATAAACATTCGCTCCTCGTGTTCGCCGGAGTGTGGGGGTGGGAAAACCATTCGATTTTTCAAAATCACCGCTTAAGTGATTTACCACGCAAATTCGTTCGACCAGATTATTTTGTACTGACCGATAAAGGAAACGTGAAGGCTTATTGGACGACATTCTTTTTCTGCCCATTTAACATTTTTCTTTCGTATGTTTTAAACAAAATTTGAAATATTTAATAATTGAATAATCGTTCATTTTAAAATCCAAGTATAACGTTCATTGTGTTTTAATGGAGAATTGTAATCAAATAACTGCACTTCAAATTGCATTATCAAATGAAATGACGAAAAAGCATTCAATTAAAAAAAAAAATTCATTGGAGATCTTTATCATGAATAACTCATTTAACAACAATAGAATATCCATAACAATTATTCGAGTCATTAAATAGAAAACAAAATTTATTCTCGACTTTCATTGCAAAACGAATTCTCGGAAAGTCACAATAAATTGCGCGAGCGAGTAAAAAAGAGTCAGTTCGTTTAAAGAGCGTAATGAAGTTACTCATTTCGCACGATGTAGAGTGTAATTCTCGCCTACAAAAGCTGCCGGCACTTGGCTATAAGAAAGCTGTTTCCCTTTACTAAAACGGCTCGCCTCTAAGAAAAGCAACAGCAGTAGCAGCAACAACTAAGCCTCTGGTAGCCTCAGGAGCCGGTAAAGCGAGAGGTCCCCTTTTGTTACACCAAATCCGTTGAATTGCTTAAAACATCTACATTTTCTCGCGGCCGAGAGAAAGAAAGAGGGAGAGGGAGAGAGGAAGAGAGAGATCGCCGAGGGCACTTGGTCAAGGAGCCACTCGGCCAGTTACACTCGACTCGCTTTCTCTCTCTCTCTCTCCGGGCGCGGGCACAGGGCGCAGCTCGCATGCATCTCGGAAATGGCCGATAAGAGCCCGCCACTTGACAAGACGAGGCCTTTTGTGCCGTCCCTTCGGCCCCGGCGCGAGCTTCGTTTCGATTCGAGCGGGCGCAGGATGGAACGTCGATATGGAACCAGGGCCCGCGCGGATATCCCGCAATAATAGAGTCCCTCGAGGGCATATGCGCGCACGTGAGCGCGGAGGCTGCTTACGGCCCGGAGAAGTATAATAACGCGCCGCGAGTCTAGTGCGCCGCCATTCTCGGCGCTTAACGCGCAAATTAAAGTCACGCGAGCGTGGAATGCCCCACTCTGCGGGATTGTTGCCGAGACTGCTGCCGCCACTCGCCCCCTTTTTTTTATTATTGGCTTTTTAGCCTCGTTTTAGCGCTCTATCGCTTCCCTCGCCCCCCTCTTGTTTTTTTCTTTATTTTTTTTTCCTTGCCTTTCCCAAGAGTGCGACCGGGAAGACGAACGACCTGCAAATTGCCTTGGCGGCGGCGTGGATTTTCCTTTTCGAGAATTCATGTTTTGTTGAATATTCCTCGTGGCGTCCAGTCATAAATATAGTGCGGCTGTAATGTAATTGAATCGTGTTCATAAATATTTTGATATAAGGGGATATTGCGCTCTAGCAAATCGTACCGGAAATGTGGTTTTACATTATTCGCTGGAATTTATTAAACGATCTCACCTAATTTTGTTTTTCTTCCTTTGCAATAAAATGTGTGATATTTACAATCGTGGATCTTTATACTGAAAAGGAACTATGGCGAATTAAATTTTTATTCCAAGCAGACTAAATATTAATACTGACGTAATTTTATTCATAGAAAAAGGGAAGATAAAATGATTCTGTTAAATTTTTTTTTTTTCAGAAAAAATGGTTAAATATTTATTCATTTTAACTTTCAAGAGACGTTCTATTTTTTAGAACAGTAATTTTAAAAGAAGTTATTCACTTTGTACCGTAGCAAAATTATATGGCGGCAAATTAAACTCACTATTTTTATCGAATATTTGCTTTGTTCCATTTACGGCACCAGAGCAATGAATGCTTAAAATTATCAATCCCGACGATATTACGGTAGCCGCAGTGCAACAAAAAAAATTCTTTAAAGCGTTCGTAAAGAATGATCTTTGATCGTAAAAATTTTATTAAAAAAAAAGAACACATTCTCTGACAATGCAGATATTTAAACTATTAATTTTGCCGGGCGAGGCAGCATTAAATCGCCGAAAAAAAAGATAAAAGAAAATTTAGGAAAATCGAAAGCCCATCTAAAACCAACAACACTAAAGCCATTACAATAAAGGGAAAATATTTATCGGCGCACTTTATTTCCAATAACGCGTCCGCGTATCCCCGCGCCCGCATGCTCGAGCGCAGTAATCATAAAAGCCTCGAGAACGTAAACATAAAAAGTGAATGACCGGGGGAATTTTCACTTTCGAAAAGACGAAACTACCGAGTCCGAGGCGAGTACGACACCGTTGGTGTCACAATCGTTCTTCCTCCCCGCGGCGACGTACAATGAAAAAAAAAAGAAGAATTTCCCGGCAACCGAAAAGAAACCGAGGCCGCAGCGAGACGGGCGCGCGCTGGAAATAGGGGGGGTATATGGGGAAGCGTCGAGCAACTCGAGGCTGCGGCGACGAAAGAAAGGAAGGAGGCGGTGTACGCGCGGAAACCCGGCGGAGACGCGGAGGAAGCCGCATTGTACCGAGATAATAGCACAGTCGAGGAAAACCTGGACGGGACGCGGGGAATAATAAAAGTTTAGAGGGAAGCGAGCGCGTCGGGCAACATAATTTAAATAAACGCAAACTAAACGAATCCCGCGTTTCTGCTACTCTATACACCGTCGCGCGCGCCGCGTAGCGCTACCTTACTTCATCAGTGACTGGTTTACTCGGCTTTTTCTTCGGGGCCCCGCCTTTTCGCTCCGCTTATTGTCGCGCGACTTTCGCGGGGCGACCGCGAATTAACGGGAGCTGCAGCCGAGAATCCGAAAATCGCCGGGAAGAGCAAGGAAAAAGGAATAAGGGAGCTACTGGAAGGATGTATTAAATTTACTGCAGCCGGGGTGGGCAAGTCTCTCTATTCGTTCCTTTATTTAGAGGCGGACATTACGGCCGAGTTTCCCTCTCGCTCGCTCAGATAGCTCCCTACCCCCGGGATAGTCCTATCCTCTCCCTTTTGGCGGCAAGCCTCTTCTTACTATCTTCGCCGCTCCTCCCCCTGCTTCTTCTCCATTGCAACGGCACTCCCGCCATAAAATTAAATTTGGCCGGTGCGCTCGGCATGGATATTTTCTCTCTGCCCCCCCCTCGCGGTATTCCGCCTCCTCTCCGTCGCTCTTTATTTAATCGCGGAGTCGTTCCTGCGCGAAAAATTGAGTCCTTTCGACTGGCTCGCGACCCACATTCGCCCACGGTGTTATTGCATTTTTTTCGCGCTGATCGCTTAAACGAGAAAGCCAATAGCATTTTCCTTAGCCCGTATCCCGCTGGCTTTTAAATCCGACAGAATTTTCCACCCCCGCTTGTTTTTTCCTCTTTCTCTCTTTTTCGCCGCGCGGCTCCTGCCACGATGGGACGTCGCGCACTTCCGCGAATCGATAACTCGCGCCACCGGACAGTCGCACTTTGCGAATTCACGCGGCCGCACGGCGCGTCCATCGATTTTCACGGCGACCAATTTTGTATTTTGCCGCGAGCGTCCCCCGTCGTGTTCGCGATGAATAATTACACTAGATGTACACTTTCGGTTGACGCCCGTAATAATAATCGCGGCTAACGCCAAAATTTTAATGCACCGCCACTCTGAATAATGCAGGCAATCAGTGTAATGTAACGAGTTAATAATCCGTTTTTTATAACGCACTTTCGGCCTTTTATGGCCAAGCGGTTTGTTTCCGCACGGTTTTTGGTAGTAATGTTGAGTTAATTTAAACGAAATTAACTTCTGAACGAAATTAACAGTCGCATTCATATTACACTTGAAGATAATTTAGTGACTAATTTGGAACTGATAGAATAGCCCTGTATTTGTGCAATAACAATTTCAACGTAATATTGTTGACTGCTTGTTTTTTAATTGCGAATGCAGTTTATAACTTGAAATTAACCGACACTGCATAAAACTATTTTTGAACGCTACATGAATTTTCTCTTCGCGCTTCTTTTTCTGCGTTATAAAATCTGCTGGAACATAAAATACTTTATGCAGCTAAAAGAGGAATCTATTATGGAAAATTGCCTTGGATTACCATAATAAAAACAATGTGCGAATACTCAATTTTTAAATTTTTTCAAGACATATTTCAAAAAATCTCTACTTTTAAAATTAATAGAAATTTTTAATCAATTTTTGAAACAAAATGAACAATTGAAAGCGTGTTCACAACAATAATATTTACGAAAATAATCTGAAACTTTATCAAACTTTAAAATGAAGTCAATTTTCAAAATATTTAAAAGGTTCTTAATTAATATATTAATAAAAGTTGCTAATACATTTTGTACGATAAAATGAAGGGAGTTTAATAAAATTTGATATCCCTGTGTAATATTACGACTCTTATATTCTGAGAAAAATCTAATTTGCTAAAAGTTCGTTTCGCAATCCGGCGATGGAGCTCTCCGCGAAAATCCGGCATTGGAAACAGAACGGGCTCGCGCGGATGCGGTCGACAGCGCCTCCAGCCCAGCACAAAAGGCACGAAAAGGTGGCGGGTTTTCGAGAAGTTTAAGCGCCTCGTAATCTCGATGTGTGACGCGCTGATGCGCCCGATGAAATCGGGAGGATTCCGCCGGGCGCCGCGCCGACGTACTAATAGAAATGTTCGATGAAAAACGAGCGACGGGGGAAAGGCAGAGAGAATCGAATACGCTGGCTGTGTGCCGCCGGTTCCAGAAAAACAAGACAAATACGAGTGGCCGCTGCTTGCTGCTACGATGTAGTATAACTCCGGTGCTCGCGTCTGACACAAAAATCCTATTGAACAACCGTAAATAAAAGCTCCGCTGCTGTTTCAGTAATTACAAACTCAACGAAGTACATAATTCTATCTCTCAATTTCATTACGTGCGTTTGACTTTTTTCTAAAAGATAGAATTAATCATATTTTTTTTTAATTATATATTATTTTCATGACTTTCCACTTATAAATTATTATATAAATTTTATAGAACAGTTATAGAGCTGTTCGGATCTAAATGGTACTTAAACTAACGAATGAGATACTATAAGATTGATGATGAAACAAAAAATAGAAACAGTTTAAACAATTAAAATACACAAATAAAATAATTATTTCTTATTTGTTTCTTTTGTAATAATTATATTTTATTACAAATAAAATATAGCGTAAAAATTATATTTTATTTATCTACATTGTCTTTTTAACATTTCACAATTTATTTTTCATAATATAAAATTATTATATTATGAATATATTGTAAACCCGGACCTGCGCACAGGAAGTTACCTTCCTCTGCAGGATTTGCGACGGTATAGTGTGTTATTATGTAATTATAATTATACTCTGTATTGATAGCAAATGTTATTATATGTAACTCTGGTTAATAAATAAATAAATAAATAAATAAATAAATTATTCTATTCTATGCTATTCTTTTTCAAATCACGTTTCCAAGTATGACATTTTGCTCTTGCAGCGTCACGCTGCACCTTCCTCTTCCCAAGAAAATATATTTTTAAAAAATAAGTCGATATGAATAAAAAGACATTTTTTAAATCCGCATATTATACATATTTTTTAAAACGTTTAATCATTCAAACCAGCAATGTCTAATCCAACTTATAAATTATATACGCGTGTTTTCCCATCTATGTCTAATCCGCAAATGTTACCTCCAGCAATCAAGCTGCGATCCGTAATAAGCACTAATCTCCGTAGTAAGATTTTCAGAATCCACCTCGCGCACGTACGTCCGAGGCTTAAGCACGGGGTTCACAAAGGAAGGCAACAAAAAATCGAGAATTAAGAGAATTCACGCGGGGCACCGCAGACGGTCTAGTGGGAAATCAATTATCGATGCTCAGCTCCGCAAACGAAACAAAGAGGCTCTCGCCAAAAAGGAACGGCGTGGCGCGCGCGCGCGCGCGGCGTAAAAAGGATCAGCCCCGGCGCTCGGCTGCTGCTGCTGCCTATGTGAACGGGAGGTGAAAAAAAATTCCTCCGACAGCCAACGCGTAATCATGTTCATCGAGAGGACTCAACGCCTCTCTATACCTCGCCTTTTTTACGCTCCCTCATCCGCTCGGCCCTTTCTCAGCCGAGGCAGGTAGTAGCCGGCGGCTCCTCAGATATATCGGCGCGATGTGTATAATGGTAGCCGATCGCCGGCGTCCGATCTCGCGCGCGCGCCCGTTCCGCCGGAGCCCAATATTATATGCGACGAGGCGTCGCGGCTCGTTTTCCCTCGCCTCGTACGCGTGGTCGGTTCGGCTTTACGCTCGTTATATCCTGGGCTCGGAAATTCTACCGGAATATTACCCTGCGGCCCGTATTAGGAGCCGCGCGCGTGAGAATAAGAGTAACGAATTTCAAAAGGGCGCGCGATTATGCGAAATTTATGGCGGAATTAACCCGGCATGGGCTCGACCTTTTTTAGCGCGAATTTCAACGCGCCGCTGCTGAAATGTAGATAGTGGACGAGATAAGGAGTAATGCGGTGGCGGATCGCGCACTTTGCGACGGAACGATTTTCGGTAATGCGTTAAACCTCTCGACTGGACTGTTTATTATTTTAAGTCGTGACATTTTGTTTTAAATTAAAGTTAAAATTTATATTTTAATCTATAATTTGATTTTTTTCCTATTATAATCAAGCGAATAAACATGAAAAGTATATCCGAGAAGATTTTTCATTAAATGAAAGATGAAAGAAAAATTTGAAAGCTATTATTCTTTTCAAATTAATGTAGTACACGTTAGTAAAACCAACGTTCTCAAATGAAAATACTGAATTTAGTAGGATTTTATTTTAAAATGGTGCACAATTCATTTTATAAACGATAACCGTATAAATAAAAAGATTTTTTTTTTGCTCTAATTTTAATCACACAAGTATTGAGCAGGAAAAGCTATATTTAGATAACGTAAAATTTCCCTTTAAAAGTACGATACGGAAATATCAGCCGACACTCGTCTCCTCCGATCTTGAGCCGTCGTGAGGGTGAACTTAACAATAATAAGAGCCACGTTTTATACTCCCCGGGCATGGAGTCTCCCCTCTGCTTTAATATTATGAAGATGGCTAGACATTATCAGTTTAGAGGAAGATTATCACGATTTTTCATTTTACGGCTATAAAGAATAATGTTTTTCTTCAATTTATGCACACGCTTGTTATAAAAATGCTTTTCTATTAAAAAATTTCAAACTTTAACACAACGATCGCGCCGCTTTTATTGAATAAAGTAGTTCCGTAGATACTTTATTTAATAATTTATCAGTACAAATACTTCGTTTTTTAAATTCCTCCAAGGTTTTAAATGTGTAAAATAACGCTATCGAATTTACGCGTAATCAGTGGAATTTTCACTTATTAATCAGTGGAAAGTTTAAAATTAGTGAAATTTTCCCTGGATAGAATTTGGAGAGCGTGCAAGAAAAGTATCGTAAAAGAATTATGAAAATGAAAACAAAATAATATTTTGGCCCGTCACAATACACCGGGAGAAATGGCGATAACGTCAGTGTCAACACACGATGTATACAAGGGCCCTTAGGGTTCGGCACTCGGTTTCCCGGGGTCAGGTATAATAAATACGCTCTCAGGCAGCGCGTTACGAGCGGCCGGCGAGGCCCGTGTGTCACTGCGAGCCATCTCACGGCGCCGCCGACGAGAGGTAGGATCTCGGGCGCGCTCCACCCCACCTCATTTCTCGCGCTCGTCGCCTTACAGGCGTCCGTCGCCCACTCGCTGTATCTCAGTATCTGGGATGCTCCTTTATGAATTTATAACCACCTGTCGACCTCAGCATTATCGACCATCTTGCCCGAGCGCCGGCGGCTCTTACGCCCGAGTACTCGCCCGTAGACCGACTCCACGTTGCCCGGGCAGGCCTCGCCGTTACACCGTGTGTTACCCTTGTACTGTAATTCGACAAGCGATAGAGGATTATGCCTCGCGACGCTGACCTAGATCGAAATTCATTGATTTCGCGCTACAGATTCCATCCAAAGGGAGCTAACTTTTCTTTATATTGAAACGTTCAAGTTCCTTTTAAGAGATTTTTCGAAAAATCACGATGGCAGGATGTTGTGAAGACTCGAAAAGAGAGATTTGGTTGGTTAATGGTTAAATATCCGGTGACGCCAAAATTCAAAATGTTTTAATATGAATTTTATATTTTAATTTAATTCATTTTTGTTTATTTAAATAGAGTACACAGTAGTGGATTAAATATAAAATTTTTAAATTTTGTAATTGCACTTTAAATTCATATATTAAATAACTTCTTTAATAAGTCCTGATTAATTAGTTTCTGACCTCAAAAATGAAAAGCAACATATAACCTGCCATTTAGTCTATTATGATTTGCACATAAATTAAGAAGAATTACTGCCCTTCTGAAATAAAAAGAATCTATTGATAATTAAGTATTTTTCTGAACTTTTCTGAAATTTATAAAAAAGGAAGAGAAAGTAATTGAGCGCGCGGAGCACGCTGGATTTTGCTAGTTAATAAAAAAATAATTGGACGTAGTCTAAATGTTTTTGAACGGAACACAGCATAAATTGAAAATTTGCCTTGATCAAAACAGTATTTGAGTAGATATATAAACTTAAAGGCAGTATATAATCTGGTGGAGAAGTTTAGATAACTGGAAGTCAAGGGATAATTAGTACTTCAAAGGAAAATGATGTTTTTTAATTTAAATAATTTACGCAAAATAAATTACGTTTCGTTGAAATTCAGCGAATTGCTTTAATAATTTTAGAGAATAAGCTCCAAATTACACATATCACTAAAAGCTTATGTAGGATGCATGAGTTGATACAAACTTCAAGCGATCCTCGATAGCAAACGTTTATCCAATTTCAGCTAAAATTACATCACCTCAAAAGTAGCGCTAACTCTAATCCTCTAGCCGTGGACTACCGAAAGATCATCATTATAAATGCATCTATTTCATAAACTTTTAAACAATTAATAAATTAGTAGCGCAATTTTAACTCAACCATAAAGTTTCAGATTGAAAAGTTGTATTAAAATTGCAATAGAGATCTTTAATCTTCTCTCGCACTGTCATTGTTGGAAAAATGGCTTCAAAGTAACTTAAAGCTTTATTAATTTTAAAGTTTCTTAGATTTCGAATAAATTTTAAAAGAAACTACTGCACTTTTTAGTAGAACCCTCCTAATATTTTAACAAATCCCTTAAAGTATTCCAGAAATCACTAAACAAATGACTTTTAAAAGCTTCCGCCTTTACGAGGGTTTGATGAAAAATTTAATGCGGAAAATAAAGTATCGCCCTAGAAACCGCGTATCCGTCGGGATTTGAAATCTCGTCAATTTCATCCGAGCACCTAGCTACACCGCAATACTTTACCGACATGCAAAGTATATTACGTCATAGACGTACAAGCTTCATCCTACACAATTTCACGCTATCTCAAGCAGCGAAATTTCCAGCGGAACATCCCCTTCGCCCTTATCCCCGGTCCTCCCGCCCCCGCTCACCTATCGCCCGCGCCAAGCCCGGAGATATCCACCCACGCGGCAACTCCCGGCAACTTAATACAAGAGTCTCTCTCTCTCTCTCTCGCCCTTACACCCCCCGCAATAATAAATCACTCAATCAATCAATCAATCAATCCGGGAGTCGCGCTCACGTGCACCGACGCCGAGGATGGCCCCGCTGCTCGGTTCGTCGCGTGACTACCGGCGGAGCCGGCCGCTCGCAGGAGGCGACGCGAGCGGCCATCGCCGACGCGGTATAATGCGCCCGAAATATATCGGCCGATTCGCGGAGACCGATAGGCATCAATTGTAGCTGGGAGGCTGCGCCCGCGGCCCCGCGATCGTTAATCACGCGCCGCGCGCTAAGCGCGCCGGGGCACGCGAAAAGCCTCGCTCGCTCTAATATGTTTGTACTGTCTTCCTAAGCGACTCTTTCGGTTGTTGCGCTCGAGATTTGGCAGGTCCGGCTTCTGTACACTTGTATAACTAACCCCGGCGCCTCTTCTTCTCGGCCTACGCTTCTTCGTGCTCTCCTGACGTTTGCCTAAAACGCGCTTGGGAAAATCATTGCCCCTGCTATCTTATCGAGAATTAATCTCCTCGTAAGTCTTTTTTTTTTTGTTCGATTAGAGAGGGGGATGGAATTTGCGGCGGTTAACACACTGGGGCGCAGCAACTTCCGGCGATCGGTGGTAAGTTTTAAGAAGGTGAATGAATGCGCGATGTTTCGCGATTACGAGGCATGCTCCGAGATGAAAGAACCGAAAATGCTGTATTGATTGAGAAGCCGATTGAATGGAATTTATTGGGCGAGGGTTTCTAAAATACTTTGTCTGTTCGGGTGGCTATCAAACTTTTGTTTAGGCTGTCGATCTTCCAGTATTTACTGTTTTTGATTCAAGGCCTTTTTATGATAAAATCAATGATTGTATTTGAATTTTTTTTACTATCGTAATAAAATAAAAGTAAAGAATGTCATCGTACAAGATTGTATATGAAAGAAAATCATAAATTTCTTAGTGAATTCCCTTACGGTATCAGTATATTTACAATGTAAGGGGGCAAATATGTTTGCGTTTAAAATATCCGCGCTAAAACTCTGTGCACATATATAATATACGTCCATGAAAAATAAATTACATTTATTAGTTAAACATATTTCCTTATTAAAGCACTTTTTATGGATTTTCAAATTGTTACGCGTTTAGCTCTTTTATTTTTATAAATTATACTATTGAGTTAATTTTTATCAAAACATTTTAAATATTTGTAATAAAATTTAATAATAAAATGTATTTCTATTAAAAAACTTCAAATTAATTTTTCAAGCAGAAAATTGTGCAGAAAAAATTTCCTTTGGTTTTATGAATAATTATCATTAATATATTATACTAAAATAATATGGTATAATCAAAATTTCCCCTAAACCTTGCAGATACTAGTAGTAATTTTTACAGTAATGCAATGAGGTGAGTTTTACCAAACGCATTTCACTTTTATATATATATAATATACCTATATATATTGATTTAAAAAAATTGGATAATTAATAATTGTCACGCAATTTATTGCGTTTTTATCAAAATATAAAAATTTTATTAATAAATGCCTCACGCTGATTTAAAAGCACTGGTAATTTTTAAAGACAAATTAGTTTTGAATATAATCAACGAAAATTAATTTAAGACAAATATTTCGTTTTATTGCTGGCCGCATTATAAAGAATCGATAAATAAACTTAATCAAAGTTTTAAGTATTTTTAATCAGATTACCATTATTATTGATGGTAATCTTTAAATCCCATCCATCATACGTTTTAATTCGTTACACCAATATGAATAAATAAACAGATAATTCTTTGCTTTAGGACAATAAATTGTTAATGTGACACCAAATTGAAACATATTTTATATCCACTGTTCTGATAAGAAGAGTAACCAAAATTTTAATTTAAAATGATAACAGCGAAATAGCAAATGAAATAGTGAACTTTATAACTTCGATAAACAAAAAAGCGAATTTATAGTAGAGAGCTCGTCGCGCTTCCTTTATTACTCGACATCAAACAACTTTCGGTCGCAAAATTTCCGAATAGCAATTCGTTCGGTTTCCACGGCGTAAACATTGATCCATACCTGGACGATTAACCGTCCATGCAGATTCGGTAAGCCCGGGGAGGTGAGGCGTTACGCGCTGTAGAGAAAACAGCGATGACCGGAACGATCGGGCGAACGAGCACGCGCGCACCTCCTCCTCCTCCCCCGCATGCCCGCATGAAACAAACACTTTCGCTCGGATCCGCTTTTCCCCCGGCGTCGGCGGGATTTCGCGGCGCGCTCATCCCCGGCACCGGGCGGCCGCGCTCCAACGCGCCCCGTCGCCGCGCATTATCGTCGTCCGCCGGGGCGCCCACCGGAGCCGTACGTATACCGCGGGGCCCTTCGGCTCCACTTACTTTATTCACGAGGCCTCCTCCCTGCTTGCGGACTGCGCACACCCACTAACAAGACAACACTGCACAAAACGGCGGCTCTCGCTGGATCCGCTCCTCGACGCCACCCTCCGAAATGAATTCCGCTGTGACAGACGACGCGGGCTATTGCACGTCGGCGCGATAATGCAATTCACAGGCGCGCCTCCTTACGCGACCATCCGTCAGGCCGAATTAAAGCCGGCTTATCGTATCGCTCGGGCGCAGCGTGCGCGGATCCTCCGCGGGGTGCAGTAGTTAAAGGCCGGCTGCTCCGACCGCCGCACTCGCCTATGTCTCTCACCAGGGCTATTCAATTAAACTTTAATAAAACAGTCGTAAAGTTCCTTTACTTTCATCTCGCAAAAGATAAAATTAGTGCGACACACTGAGGATCGTTCGACGAACACAAAAACAGAAAAAAACGTATGATTAATCACTGCACTTTGCTCGCGTGGGAGTGTCGCTGCGCGATCGGCTGCCTGTACAAACTGATTGGATCGGAGCGATCGGAGCGTATAGGGCTGCTGCGTGGCGCTCGCGCGGCGACGGCTCCCGACGGGCCGAGCGTGCCGACTGACTACTGAAGGCGGCGCGCAACTTTTTAGCGCTCCCTTCGCTCCCGGCCCGCTACACGCGCGCGCGCCGGCTCTCTCGGCGCTCCCCCCCACTCGGCGCGGCACGCGCTCTCTCCGCGCGGCGGCTCTCGCGCGCGCCACCTGCGTGCGCGCTACGGCCCGGCGGAGAGGAGAGGAGAGCGGAGGCGGTAATATTGCACCGGACCGGCGACGAAGCTCGCCGCGCGCGCGTCCGAGCGAGCCCGAGGCCCCCCGAGCGCCGCCGCTACCGCGCGGATGCAGCGGCCGGGGATGCAAGTGCAGCGCCCGCCCGACATGCGCCACGGTAGCGGGCTCCTGGAATCGCGCGCGCCTCCGGCTCCGAGCGCGGCTTCCGCGCAGCGTCCCGACGTGCACGTAGCCGCGATCTCTCCCCCGCGGGAATTTTCTTGGTTTCTTGCTTTGCATTTCTTGGGAATTTAGAATGCCGGGAATAATGCAGCGGACCGGCGGAATAAATTATCCGCGGATTGTTTAAAAGAAAAAAGCGAGGGATTTTTCCGCTAAAGCTCTTTCAATTTCGTTCAATTCAAGACAATGAGGGATTAGGCAATAGAACGGAGGTTTCATTCGCGCTTTAATTAAATTAGAGCGCATTTTAATTGTTCGGTGAAAGCCCCCTTTTTCCAAAGAAAGGAGCGAAACAGCTTCCGGCTAAAATTTGTCAACTTAATGAATTTAATTTGTTGATTAATGAAGCACCGCCGGCTGTCTTTAAAATTGAAGTTAACTCGAGCGCTCCGCTTTTTCGTCTCTGAATCGCGCACTTTTTTTTCGGTCGCTGCGCTTCCTCTCTCCCGCCGCTGCCACGTTGTGGATTTGTACCTTTTTCCCGGGCTCTTATACAGCCCTTTTTCTCCCTTTCACCGATGCCCCCCGTATCCTTTCCCTTTGACCTCCGTCTCACCTCCAGCCCTTTTTCCCGCGCCTCGCTTTTCCATTTAAAGTCGAGTGAGCGAGCCCCGCGTGCCTCCGCGTTGTTCGCTCTCCCTTTTCCGCCGCTTGTTTCTGAATGTCGGAGTAGGATCTTTGGCTTTTAGCGCGGGGACAAAGCACTGCGAAATCGAATAATCGATGGATATGAGAGAGCGGAGATGGGACAGATCAAAGAGAGACGCCTAGGTAGCGCGCCCGCTCGCCCGTCGGGATTACGGGGAATAGTTGCCCTGAAAGCCGTATCAAGGAGAAATCCATGGAGTCGGTTATCTGGGGCGTGGATTTTCAGCTGGTTTTATCGCCGCGCTATGACCGCCTTATTCAATTATAAGCAGGAGAGGTCGCCGGACTAGCCCCGAGCACTGGTATATCGGCTGCTTATTTTATAGGGAGGAGAAAGTCATCTTGGGCTAAGAAAGGGGAGAAGCTACTTTAGGCGGTCAAAAGACATCTAATATTATTAAATCTGAGCATTCCTTCAAATAATATCAATAACACTTTTTTACATTCAGTAAAAGTGGACAGGCATTACATACTATTAACAAAATAAATTTTCACTTACCTCTGTAAAATGCTAACAATGTAAAATGTTGTGGTATATAACTTTGTTTATTAGAAACTTAAAAGGCACGTACTTTACTATGACTTCCTTGTCTTTTATAACCCACATTGTACAGTGAGAAAATTAAAAATTTATTATGTAAGGGAAAACCCTTTGAATATAAAGCTTATTTTTCTTTCCTTTATGCCGCTAGTGTTACCCAAGCCACAATAAGCCGTTTAAACTTAAACTGGCATTCTCCCGGTCACCGTGAGCGGAAAGAGTGTCCTTCCTTGTCGGCCACCCTGAGAATGTAAAGCTTAATGATGCTCATAAAGCAATATTATGATCCAAAAGAAGATAAAAAAAATTCACTTGTTCTGCTTCGAGCTTTCTTTTTCTTCCGCTTATATACCTTCGCTGTCTCTTTTATGTTTTCTCCCTTATTCCGCTCTCATCCTCTTTCATTCCGGCTCTTTCTCTATTTTCCCCTGCTCTTTTTTCCCCCCGCGCGCACGTCCGACGTTACCTTATGCAGTGCGCAGGCATTGTCAAAATTTTGGATCTCCAATTTCGGGCGCGCGCAACACACGATACGCCGCACCTACGTTATAGAATGTCAAGTATTTTTGGGGAAAATATATTGCACTCAAAAATCTGTTGTTATGTGTTACGGGTAGAAAGGAAAATAATTTAGCACATTCGATATTTTATTCCATACAGTGATATTTTTTTCAAAGCAAGTTGCATTGTGGATTTACGTGTTTTTGAAGTATTTCCATTGTTTGAAATTGTACACTCCACATTACTGAATAAAAAACTAATTTAAATAATTTAAACATTTAATTTTTAAAAACAAATAAATCTGCAATAATTTCAAAAATCTATTTATTTCAGGTATTATTTAATT
This sequence comes from Eurytoma californica, assembly GCA_035586675.1. Lineage (NCBI taxonomy): Eukaryota > Metazoa > Arthropoda > Insecta > Hymenoptera > Eurytomidae > Eurytoma > Eurytoma californica. The sequence continues at coordinate 22,129,564 of JAXIUT010000037.1, read as the reverse complement.
TTGAATAACTTTATTGACATGTGAGGTTTTGATATAATTATTAATCTCAATGTCTGTTTAATCAGCAAATACTCCAGGCTTTATAATGCAAATAATGCTATGCAAGTAATAAGTTCTGAGTACAATGCACCAGAAGGTAAAATAAACTGGCGGGTATAACGCAAATCTGTTTGATAAAAAAGTGAAAAATGTTTTAAATCGTTTTCTTTTTCATGGTACCTTATATTTAAAAAGAGACACAAAAATTTTCACTGATTATCAAATACATTAGTACGAGTCAGTAGTACTATTAGATTTAAGATTCAAGATCTTGATATTTTTAATGATTTAATTTCGAAAAGTCGATTACTATAATTACGAAATTATAAATTGATTAAAAAGTGATTATGCAGAGTAACTTATTTAAATTGCCCGTGATCACGTGAAATGAATAACCCCTCGCTTTAAGCACAAAGCGGTGACAATCCATCTTAAACGAGGCGGCGCGAGATCGCTGCGGAACCTCGGCCGCGCAAGCATGCGCCCGGAGGCTCGATCCCGGGGATTATCGCGTCCGTTCCGCGAGCCGGCGCCTCGCGTTAATGTGCTATGACGACAGTGCGTCCGTCCAGGCCCGACAGAGACGGAGCGGCGCACACAGCCCCGGCGCAAAAGGACCCCCCCCGGTGCATAAGACGCCGGGCGGTGTATAAGTGGGCGAGCGCGACTGATCGATTCGCGGAATTTGACTCTCGACCTCGAGTGCCTCCTCGATACGCCGTAATCCTTCGCCCGGGGGGGGGGGGGGGGAGGGGGGCACCGCCGTCAGCGCTTTCCTTCCTCGATCCGACGAAGTTCCCGCCCCCGCGAGAGTCTGCCGGGGACTTCCGCAGTCCGATCGAGTGATTCGCGCTGGAGCGCGAGCGTTCAAAAATAGGGGCGGAAGTTCCACGGGGATAAAAGTGCATTTTAATTAAAGAGGAGGGTAGAGTTTCAGCGGGGATTTGGTTTTCGGACAGATGTCGGATGGTTCTTAATAATTGTTTACTTGGCGAGGGGGAACAATTCGTGGGCTCGCGAGAACATTATGATGAGTTTCTGGGTGAATTGATTTTTTACGTCTTATTTTCTCGTTTTTTCAATGGAATCCCGAGCACGACTTTATCGCGTTTCAGGTATTTCAAATGCCTGAATGGAACAAATGAGCAGGGGAGGGTCTCTCATGCAGTGGTCACGGAACCTCGTTATATAGTACACAAATTCCAAAAGAGACCGTAAAGCATTTTAAATGCCTGTAAAAAGGTACGTCTTTTTCGTTTGGAATTTGATACTGTTTAGTCGAAGACTGGTATTTGTATTATTTAAACGGACTGTATCGGTATCGTAAAATGAAAATTCAAGTAATTAAAATTTCTCACGCGTGATATTGATGAATTTATTATTTATATTATTAAAAAATTAGGAATAAAACCTTGACCTTTTTTTATAATAATGAGAGGTATCTCGTATCGTGCAATTAATAACATGAAGGTTATAAATAGTTCGACAGGCGTCTCCATTGCTAACCGAGCCGGAAAACAACACGTGGAAGAAGACCAATAAAACCGAGAGACATCGCTTCAAAAATTCAATTAAGACCATTGCAGTTGACACTTGCCACGATGCACACGAACCAGAGGTAAAAAAAACGGCAGGAGCAAAAACAGCAGGAAGGAAGGGGAAAGAGAAAGAGAGGACGAAATCCGAGTGTCACAGCAGATGCGCGCGCGCGAGACGTATGCCACGAACAGCGAAGGAGGCTAATTAATACGGACGCTTAGATCGTTTTATACATTTTTAATTTTTTTTTTTTTTCTTTTGAAGAAACCTGCAATCGCCCGACGCAGTTAAAACTTTTATTTTCAATTAAATTATTATAAATGGTACCTGTCGTTCGCATATGGTAATAATTTTTTGCATTATATTAGAATTTTAATGGAAGGCTATAAAAGGCCAAAGGTAATAAAGTAACGCTAACATTTCAATCGATGACGAGGAGTGAAATTTATTCTTGCCACTTCACTAATTTAAATATTTAACCGAAACCTTAAAATCTGAAAAATAAATCAATAGTACTACTTTATAGTTAACACTTCATCACGTCATAAAAATAACAAGAATAATAATTATAAACCACAATTCTAGTGCAGATGTTTTTTAAATAAAAATAGCGTAATATCTTTGATATAATTAGTGCTAGTCTATAACGATGCAAACGCGCGAGCTCAATAACGCAGATCGTCTTTAATTCTCCCCCGAAGAGGAGCACAGCGGCAGCGCAAACAAGCCAAGTACGATTTTTATTTCGCTTGTAAATAAAGCGAAGATACTCGGGTACATACTTGGGGGCTATTAGCTGCGGAGCCTTAGGGTCGGGCGGCGCGGGCGCGCGTGTCGGCAACCGGGGCAAAAGTGTAGATAATTAATAAAGTTTTACCTCTCGCCCCGAGACCCTCTCGCGCGTTTCTCGGGCAAGTGCGCGGCACGCTCACGTATACACACAGCCCCCGGATAAGCCGGGGCGCGCCTCGCAGTCCGTCTCGCTCGCTCCCCCTGGCAGGCTGACCCCCCCGCGGCGCTCGCGCGCGGACCCTCTAGGGGCCAGTGGCTCGCTCGCCTCTTGACTTTTTGACGATTTATTAAAAAGACCCGAGGCGGCTGCTGCTGCTCTGCGAGCGAGCCTGAGAACCGGGCCGAGAGAGGAACCCCGAGATCTTCGACGTCCTGCGCCTTTTTCGTTTTATTTTCCTCCTTTTCGGAATTCCTCTCGGGGCTCCGCACGGTGGAGGGGATTTGTAATAGTTTTCACGCTGGCATACGTCGGCCGCCGTGAATTGATTTGTGACACCGGACTTGGTGATTTGTAGTTTTCGCGTGCCTCCGAGGTGAGTGGATTGCTTTTTCGCCGAATTTCATTATTAGCGGGAGTTTTTGGAGAGGGGGAGAAGCCGTGAGTTTCGTTGCTGATTTTATCAACGTAGCCGAAGTTTGTGTAATATCACTATGTTTCTAGTTCCAAGGCCTCGCGATTATTGTTGAGCTCGAGCTGCTTACTTAGGCGCAGTGTTTGATGATCGAGTGCTTTGGAGAATACTCAGCTTAACATTCATTATAATAATTACGAGGAATATTACGAGCGTGCACTGAAAACCATCATTGTTAATTACGCAAATAACCACATTTTTATTAAATTTGATCAAGTAATTAAATGAAAAATTTCAAGTCTGTCAAGATTAAACAGAAAATTGAACTATAAATTAGTGGAGGTGGAGAACATACTGGAAACATGAGAAAAAATATTATTTTTGAAATAAAATGTTTCATAATTATGATAATTTGTACCGTGTTACCTTAATTAAACATCTAATCTTATTACTCCTCTAATTTTAAAGAGTAACGTCACGGAGATTTCCAAGGAAAAATATCTTCTTTTCAATACTGCAGAACTACTCTTTCTTCCCTGCGGCCGTTCTCGTAAACAAACCAGTTGATCACGTACAATAAGATACCGCAAATCCCCAATAAAAGGAGAAGAAAAGAAGCCGGAGCCACTTTAAACCAGAGCGCGCAGTTAGCGCGAAATAAGAGCAACGGAGAAAAAATTGAAAAGCAGCCGGCAGGCCACTTTTCCAAAGGCTCGGCGCTAAAGCGAGAAGGAAGTTTTTTTCTTTCTTGAAACGGGCGAGATCGAAAAAGAGAAAGGGGCGGTCTGGTCGGGCGTACCGCCGCGCGATTAGCGGGTGGCGATAAAGGGCATAAATTATAACGGTGTGTAAGTATCCCTCTATCTCGGCCACCTTTGTCGCTTGAGTCTCTTCCCGCTTCACGGGCCCTTCTTTATTTTGATGCCTAATGAGGGAGGACTAAATTACGACAGGCGCTTTAAGAGCCCGCAGCGCGCGCCCCGGTCACCCGATACCCCGTAGCACGCATCTTCCTTCTTTGACTCTCGTGTCTCTCTCTTTTTTTCTTTTTTTTTTTTTAAGGAAGGTTACACCGGCACTCGGTTGCCAGCACCGCGGGCGAGTCGACTCGTTTCCCGCGCGTAGTATACACGAACCTCTGATATAAATATGCAGTACGCGGGATGGCCCGATCCTTAGATTATGCGATTAGCATCGAATGATTGAAATGTTTTTTAATTCGAGCGCACCCGAGCCATCTGATATATATTTTTCGTTTCCGAGAGGACTTGATATTTTTTACGACTCGAATTTATTACGCTCCAAAAACTGGCGAGTTGTGGTTTTATTTGCCATTTGTTTCGTACGCGCGATTTTTCTCCCGACTCTCTTTTGAATATTCCGCCTTGACGTGACGCTTTTCTCGGGGATTTGACGTTTAAATATTTTTCAATTTTATTCTGATATCTATTTTTATGAATTTCCTGAGGGAAGGCAGGTGAGCTAGCAATTTTTTTGGGATACGTCGCAACCGCATGTATCGGTAATTAGATGTTATAACAAGATACATTTATGTACATTGCCTAGTAGATTGGCTTTAGTTTCCATTAGCGTAAAGGTTAACCACAATAGCGTAAAGCACAAGTGTATTAAGTGGAGATAATACCGGAGGTCAGTCAGCGTCAAAACGACCAATAAATTGTAACGCAAATAATGAGGCCAAGTGTCATGATTATCGTTTTCAAATCCTAACATTAACTAGCTAAAATCCCACTAAAATTAATGAAAACAGCTCCACGATATTTAGCTATTTCCAGTAATTTTAGTAGTATTTTCACTAATTTAGTTATAGTGAAAAAAAACAATAACTATAATACATTAAATATTAATAAAGCTTTAGCTTATTTTCACTTCTCTTATATAAGTGTTCTGCCATATGGTTAGTACGATATTCTTTGCGAAGTTGTAAGTTCTGTGTAAGCAGCTTTGACTTCTTTAATCTCATTAAAAGTTACTTAAAGAGTATATGCGTTTTACGTACTAAAGGGAATTTTGAAGTGGCAAATTATTTAAAAAAGTAAAAGCTCTTATGCTTGTGTTTTTAAAGTTTACAATTCCACTTCTTATGCACAGTGATCTAATCAGTTATAAAAGTTATCAAATCGTTCACTAAGACGTAAACTCGACCCCTAAAAAACTCGATTCAAGTACACTAAACATACCGCTTATAAGTACCATTAGAAGCACAAAAAGTAAGGAGCCAAAACGGGTGACCGCGATAAAAAATTCTTTTTATCGGGTGTCGGTCGCACGCGCAAAAAGACGTAAATTAATACGACGCACGGCCTACGTAGCGGCGTAAATTAATATCCAGCAGCGCGTCGGCGGCAGCAGCAACGCCGGCGACCGCTGTGGCGTACGCACGAAAATGTCGCCTGCGGCTCTCGGGGAAACCCCATAAAGTATCGGTCCGCAAGATCGGCCGACATACGCACGTATACATGCGCTCGCGCGCGCGCCGACCAGCCGACGTTCTCCCTGGGCCATTAGCGCCGGCGGATCGAGAAAAAGGCGCGGCGCGCAAAATTTGCATGGAGCGTTGTTTTTCCAACCGGATGCGGGACACGCTCGTCTAATGGAATAAACCGCGCGGGCAGATCCGTGGCTGCCGCCGCCGCCGCAATATTGAATTTTAAAGCTTCAAACGCGCGCTCCCCGATGCGCGCACGTACGTACGCGCGCGCTGGCGCATTTGGAATGGAAATGAGAGTAACTGCGCGCGTTGGTAAGCCACTCATTGTTGAAACGAAGAAACGTGGCGAGAGGATGGGCGGGAAGAGAGGAGAGCGGGGAAAAAAGGAGACCGCGGGAATACGGCTGCGAAAGGACGGGGGGAGTTGCAGGGCTCGGGCGCGAGAGAAAAACGCGGAAACGGGAAACCCCGCGCGGACGACACGACGCGCGCGAGCGGAGACGACGGGCGTGCTCCGCGGTAAGCCTCTGGCCTTATACCATACACTCGTCGAGTTTCTCTGTATCCCCCTTTCGCTCTTCTCTCTCCCTTTCTCTCCCGGCTGTTTTTCCTTTTCTTCATCCGCTCGCCTCGCCCCGACATATTTATGTACGCGCTTCTTGTATATTATTTTTAAAGAAAATATCTGCCGCTTTGGTCTTTAGGGCGAGGAATACAACTTTCATCGGTGAAATGTGATGAAATTTTTTATCGTTGAGTTGGTATATTTAAAAAAAAAAGGTAAAATTCCGTCCTACTGAACGGCAACCATAGAAGGGTCCTTTTTCATCTGATACGAGCAGAATCAATCAAAAAGGTTAATTAGTACCAAAGAAATGTCAGCTGCAATCAAAGTGCATTGTACTCTGTATACGAACATGAGAACATAACTAAATTTTTATTTTATTGAGTAGACTGATAAAAATACTTCAAGTAACTGAAGTCACTCAAAAACTAAAATCTTCAATAACCCTAAGACGAAGAGAACGTGGAGTTTATTTCTTTTTGCTGAGAATCACAAAGTTCATTATTTGTAATTACTTTGTAAAATTTACATTTTAAATTTTACTTTAATTTTCAAAGTAGCTTATTACCCAGGCAAGCGCAAAATTTAAAATACCTTTAATTTAAAGTTATATGCACTAATTTTATTTGAATTTGATAAATTTTATTTGAGCTTATTCGCAATTTATGAATTTCATTTAATTACGCCGCGCTTTTATAAGCTTTAATTCTGCCATATAATCAATATTAATTTACAGAGCTCCTTCATCGTGGCGCAAAATCGCTTTTAATTACTTACTTGAATCCGCGCCGCCACTATGTGCTCGTAAACTTACCTTTTCAATTATCTAATGGAAAGGATTTTTTCCTCGAGCCCGGAGCACGGGACCGGCAAACAACGTACTGCAGGTAATGAGATCGCGCAATTGTCAAGTGCAACCGCACGCCACTTCACGCTACATACCGAGCGCGTCCTGGAAGTCGTCCTCGCCGCGTGTACAGCGGGTCGATGCCAGGTGTCCGATATTTTCGCGCGACGCAAAAGCAGCCCCCGCATTTTCGGCATTTCTCGCGGCGAAAGACGCGCGCCGCCCCGAAATAATCCGAATAGTTGGGAGCCGTTCCCGAACTTGGTACACCGGCGCTATATATACGCGAACGTCGCGCGGCCGCCCGACACAGACATAACCGCGTGTACGGGGCGGGGACAAAACGCGATAAGATAACGATTAGGCGCAGCGGGAGCTCGGGGGTGCTGCGCGGCGGCCGTTTCGACGATCCGAGCCGCCGATAAAAGGGACGAATTCGGGCTTCCCCGTAATGAGCATAATGAACCGCGCCGTTAAGTGATGTACTTCCCGAACAGCGCCGCGAGAGAATACCCGGCGCGTATACCCGGGGCCTCGTATCCGCGCTCATTTTGTAATTGGTTATGTGTGCCGGGGCGGCGGAGTCGTTGAACTTCTTAATGACGCCGCGTGTTACAGATAACGGCGGATGCTTAGCGCTTGATTAATTAAGGTTTATTTAAACGGACGATCGACACCTTTAAAGAAATATCACCCCACCCGTAGAGAGAAAAAAAACATGTTTTATTCATTCTATTTTTTTTCGACAGCGTGCGTTTTAAGCTACGACTTACGAGATACGGTTAAACGCCCACGATGAGTTATGACACCTGATTATATTTAATTAAAGAATTAAGTTACTCCGGGAAATAAAATATCGGAGGCGAAACGCGTTGAATTTTCGAAGGATTGGAGTTTGTTAAAAATATGAATGGGTACAAGCAACTGTGGGGATATAATTAAGACGCGGCTATGTTTAACAGATGAATGTTTATGAGTTAGTTTCTTCTTAATTACTTCGTCAAGTGAACCGTTGTAAACATTCAGCTCTAAGGAAAAAGCCCTTAGCCCCGGCATTGTATTAAATTTCTCGGGATTCAGAGAGTTGGTACAAGTTCTATAGTATTCTCATTGAAAATTAATTAAAAACATCTTGGTTTAATTAAAATCTATAATTCCAAGAGTATTCAATTGCGAATCGAAATAATTTTAATAATTAAAAATGATGTTGAAATCCTGAAACCGAGTATCGCACATTTTTTTATGTAGAATATAAAAATACTCCTTGAAATGAAATTTCGTTCCATCAACAGACCCTAACGAGTGATCCTCCCGCGAGTCAAATTAGCGGGAGCATCAATCCTGGAAGCCGGCCGACTCACCGAATTAAATCGGAAAAAATTAATTAGTTTCCCGCCCTAATGACCCGGTGTCCCGATAGCGGAAAAAAGCGCGGGGGATTGGTTATCGCCGCGCGCGCGCGGGTTTCGGGCTCCGGCGGAGAGGGATTGCGGGGGCGACACCGGGGAGAGGAAAAAAAGGACAGCCCGCGCGCGGTATCTGATTTTCGCAATCAGTATAACAAGCGGCTACCGCCCGGCCACGACTCCCGAGGCTTATCGTCCTGAAATATCGCGTTACGTTCAGTGGCCCGTTACTCAAGCGCGCGGCGACGCTCGCCCGTCCCCGAGATAGCCGCCGCGGGGGAGGCCGCAAGCCCGCGCGTCGCAGGCGAAACGAAACGAAACGAAACGAAAAGCCAGGCCAGCCGCGAAATCTCCCGAGGGGGGGAGGAGGAACCGCGCGCGACGCCGAGTGCAGAATTGCGGCGAACCGGCGACTGACTTAGCTCGGGACCGGGGGAGGGATTTGCGCTTATGTACTTACGCGCCTTGGCTGCTCAACCGTCCGCTTCTTTTCCACGGTGGCGCTCGCCGGACAGTCGCTTGGCTGCGCGCGGCTGCGGGCTTCGAGTCGCAATTCCCGGGCGCGATGTCGTAAAGCACGTTGTTTGGATAATTGGATCCTTGCTCCGGGCAAATTATCTCCTGACCCTCCGTCAAGGGAGAGAGCCTCAAGTGATACTTACACGTACACTTGTGTACGACGTAAATGTTGCAAGTGCATAGACGTGAAACGAAATTATTCATTCGCAATCGCGATAACGAACAAATATGAGACGATGGCGGCAAGTGTGTTATACCGCCGTCGGTGTTGATGCGGCGCTTCTGAATTCCCGCATTTATCAGACCAGCCTCGAACTCGTTTGCGCCGTCGAATCGTATACAGCGGCGGGAAATGCTCATCCGGTGGAGGCCCGGTAGAATGAAACCTCGCGTATGCTAATTCTCCTCGGCTTTCATTATTTTTATCTCTCTATATCGCGGCCACTTGAGCGCCGGGTCCGGCGCTCTCCTATACCCCATCCGTCTCCCTTCTGCCCCCCCTCGCTCCCTTCTCATCCCTCTCATTTAACGTCCGGCGAGCGTCTCACTCGCCGGCGTCGCTCTATCTCCCGGGGACCGGCTTCCAGTTAGACAAAGTGAAAGAGCGTTATATCCCCTCTGCCTGGTAGCCGGTACGGCTGAAAAGAGAGAAAGAGGGGGAGGGGGGAGGACGACGCGGGCGGGTGAGAACGACGACGCCGGACCGAGGAGGTATATTGTTCGCCGAGATATCGACGGATCGCGTTACGGCTTTGGATTATCCGCGCGAGCGCGCGTTTCCCTCTGTTAACTGATAAGGCCTTGACGGAGATACCTCGGGCGGAGAACCACAGCCGTAGATGACTCCCGGCCGGAGGAGGAAAGATCGGGGAGGGAAGATTCACGCTTTCGCTCTCTCTTTCGTAATCTCTTCAATTTCGTACATGGACTTTGCGCACATTTTGGCGACGCGAAAAAATTGAGCCATCCAGCTCCGAGGGCAGATCGATTTAGATTCTCACTGATTAATAAAGCGTTATTTTCAATGTTGTACGTTAGAGAAATTTATTCATTTCCAATGTTCCCGTTAGGTTTTAATATTAAAACTGAGGCGATGTGCGTTCATAAAATTTATTTATCGGTTCAAGTCTGGCAACATTTTCTCAGAATGTAAACTTAGTAGAAAAAAAAACGAAAATCAAGAAAAAGACGTCGCTTCCAACATTTCTCGTTGGTCAAATCTCGGCGGTAGCGGAGGCAATAAAAAAGAGCGAGATAAGCTCGTAAAAAAATAGATATAAATATCGATACGGCGCAAAAACAAGCCGCGCGTGTACGGAGACGGACGCGTACCGAGAGGGGGAGAGAAGGAGGTCGCGCTGGATCCTCAGCTACGCGGTTTCCGGCAGTTCGGCGCGATTCAGAGCCGCTGCGCGACGCCGTATATAGCGCCCGTGACGCACGACGCCGGGGCCGTCCAGATTGCCGAGATTTACCGGCGGGTACTGTCCTCCCTCCGCCCCTGGAAAATTAACCTTGGGATGCTGAACACGTCGCCCCCGAGACAGAATCGTTAAATCTACCGCGAGCGCGAAAGAGAGAGAGAGAGGGAGGGAGGCCACTGGCGCGAATTTATCGCGTGCGCGAAATCACCCCGCTGTGCCGCCTTCCCTTACCCTCCTGTCGACTCTCGGAAAATCGCTCGAAAGAGCCGGTGTCGATACTTCGTAAAAAATTAAAATCGCCATTGGATCACGAGAGTCGGTCGTCCGGTCGTCCCAAATCTGTGGGTGGGATTTCGAAAAAGATTTGAAGGATTGGTGATTTATCCTTTTCGCTTCATTCATTTTTAATACCAATGCGTGAGCTAGTCAGGATAAAGATGAATGGCTTTCATAGGTTTATGGGGAAAAGTACTGCTTTAACAATTCGTGAAGCTTAATCCTTGAACATTGTGCTAAGAAATTTAATATATTTATTAAATAAATAAAAAAGCACTGGTTGAATATATACTTTTTATAAATGTAAACAAGCAGCGACAATTCCAAATTATTTGAATTCGTCTCCATTAAAGAAAAAAAACACATTACAGTTTTTTTCAACGGCGAAAAGTACTCTCAGTCAGGAAATGAGGATCACGTAAAGGTTGAAGAACATGAATAATTATTTGATTAAAGTAACATTTTTTGCAAATTGCATTACCATTACTTATTATATTTCTATTTCAATATCAATCTCGTAAATAAATACAAATGATTAATTCAGCTGCAAAAATTGTATCTTTATTTTATCGAGGAAAATATTTTAACTTTTAATTGTCAAAGTGATTTAAATAAAAAAAAACGCATAAGAAGTAATTGCTTTTTAAAAGCTTTAATCGAGGCTTTAATCATAAATAATACAAACAGAAGTGCACTTTATAATATTGCTATCCTACACGTCAATACCAGTCTCAATGTGATTTGGACACTTCACACTCTCATATGCAAATACAAATATTTAAAGTCTTTTTAGGTTTATATATTGAATCAATAAATTATTATTATGATAACCAGTATTGCTTTATTTTCTTAATCTAAATGAATGCATAAAAGTGCAACTGCTCTAAATTATTTTTAGTTCCGAAAACTTAAAAATATTCAAAAAATTAATTTTCTGATTGCTCCTGCGAAGATACGAGTAATTTTTCGATATTCGATTTTTAGTGATTCCATGTGAAAAAAGCAATCAACAATTACGATGATGAAATTATAAATTGATGGAATATTTAAAAACGGCTTGTGACTACTGCAATATTACTGGAAATTACTAAAAACTACTGATGAACTACTTGATTCCAGCAGTAAATTGGCAACTACTGTCCAACTACATTTACAAGTATTCCTAAGTAGTTTATACCTGTAGTTCCCCTGTAGTTACTAGTCAGTAGTTAACTTGTAGTTGTCAATTTACTATTGGAATTAAGTGATCCATCAGTAGTTTATCAGTGATTCATCAGTACGGTAGCCAGTAGTTTTGTAACTAGTTTATTTTCCTAAGGTTACCGCGTTTTTTTAAAATACCAAATCGATTTTAATTCCACAAGAACAAAATCTCCTACTCTCCTTGATTAAATATAGGTCAATTTTCCCTAAGCAGCCCCGGCGCACCGACCCAACTCTTTCACTCCAATCTCCTTTCCGAACTTCCTGCCGACGCGCTCCCTAAGTCTTTCTTATCGCGAGAGCTTGACTTTGCCGAAGCGGACGATAAGCAAAAAAGGAGTAACCACCCCCCGCTCGACCCTCCGCCCCTCTCCCGGTGAAATTTTCGACGAGCAGCCCTTATCTTAATCAAGTCGAGCCCTGCCAGCGGTGAACTTTAACCCTGCGCAAAAAGATATACCGCGTTATACATAATTGAGGATGAAGCGTAACTGCAGAAGTGATAGCGGGGTGGGGGGCAAAATGGCGAGTCTTACGTGGAGCGGCACGTACGGGACTCGCGTACACCGCGTCTGGGAGAGAGCTTAGAGCTTTGGGGGATGGGGCATGCGGGAGGTAGATGCAGCTCGACTTTGGCATGCCCGGGCAAACACGCGCGTCAGGGCTTGGCCTCCCCCGACTCGACATGACACGGCGCTAATTAGCGCTTATGACGGCCGCGGGGGTGGGGCGGCCCACGTGGTCCGATATCACGTCGCGAGGCTCACGCGCCGCTCTCCCAGGATGTCACCTGTGGACGTTCACAGAGATGAATCTCTCCCATGATCATGTTTCACGCTGTAATTGTTTTTCCCGCTAATATTTTCTTTCGTTTACTTGCAATTTAACTTATAAACCGCGATGGTTAATTTAACAATATTTTTAATATTTTAATTCCGCAATTGTATTAAATTCTCTAATTGCTGTAATTATATTATAATATAACGTGTAAATTGAAATAGTACGCATAATCTGTAAATGAATTTGATACACATATCTAAGTAGTAATTAAAGTTAGTACGAACGAGTTGTAGACTTACTATTCATTTCAGTATTCAAAATTTTTTAATTTTTTCTACATACTATAATAATTGAAAATCAAATAAAAATACTTATATCTGTGCATATCGTAAACGACATCGACAATATCAATTTACACGCTTTGTCATATCTATCTTTAACAATATGACATCTTTTGAATTTATGACACTGATATACATCCTTTAAGAGGAGGATCTGAATGCTCGACTGAATTTGATCACTCCTCGCCAGCGACGCGTCAAGTACAATCCTGGGCCATCTCGATATTATCGACGATCGTCTGGAAAATTATCAAGGACATTAAATCTAATATCCATCTTCCGCGTCGCGCTCACAACCCGGCGTCCCGCGCCTCACCTGGCTCTCCCCCACCGGGATGATCCATCGACCCCCCCCCCCTCCTCGCGATTTCGATCCTCCCGGGCGGTCGCATTCATCGTCTCGCGCTCGCGCGTTTCTCGCCCTGTCCCCTCTCGGCCATCCATCTCGCGCGAATTAGCGACGACCGCATTTCGCCGGGGGAGGCTGGATGGATGCGTCGCGCGCGTCGCGAGGCCTGCACGAACCCGATACACTCGCCGAGCCGTATACCGGCGGCGTGTTTATCAAGACGGCGTTATGGGCCGCCGCGAGCCGATAGAGATCGGCTATTGTCGGCTAATATTCGCACCGCGCGCGTCCCCGTGCATCTTGAGCCGACATCTCGTCGGCGCTAATGTACATATAGATTGGCCCGGGACCCTTTATTGGATATTGCAGGCCATCCGTCACATATCCGGAATGCCCGGACGCCGTATTGCCGCGACTAGGAGGCACTGATACCGCCGCCGCGAGGGGACACTCTTTTTTGGAGGGGCAGGGGAGGGAGGAAAGGTGAAGTATTTGCATAAGTTAATTAGAACGTGAAGAGGATGACGATGAAAAAGGTCTCCATTGAACTTTTAAGGCTTGCCCCGTCTTTCTTTTTCCATACACGTTTAGAACGAGTAATTAAAACGAATTCGCATGGGTGGCGAGTTAATTAATGTCTTTTGATAAAATATTAAAATTTGAATACTATCAATAAATATTGAATTTTTAAGAATATTAAATTATTTTAAAGGTAATAAAATTATTAGATGCACATGTTCGTCAAGACTTTAATCGAGCAGGCAAAAGGCATTTAAATTCAGGATAGTACACAATACATCTTGCGAAGCAAAATTAATAATCCTGCCTTCCTCATCCATACTTTTCGAAGACTCGGTAATTCCGCCGGCTTCATTTTCCCTCCACCGTCTTTTTGCGGGATTCTCGCATAATTGAATACATCCCAGAGACGTCGCTTCTGTATTCCGCGCTTATTCGAGAAAAAAAAGAAGCGAATTACCCGGAACAACCCTCACGATATCGAGAAACTCGGGGTCGAAAAAAAAGGCGCCGACACCAAAGAAAAAAGGACGAAAGAAAGGACTCCCTCCTCTCTCTCTCTCGCTCGCTCTCGGGCGGTGCGATGACGTTTTATTTTCCCCGAGTCTGTCTGGCTTTGCTCCTTGAGAAGCCGAGAAAGCGTAATATCTCGCGGGCGCGCGGGCGGCGCACGTTCGGCCGAGCCGTCAGGGGGGATAGTGCATTTGTATGCAATGCGTCGGGAATAATATCAATGTCTGCGAAGTGGCACCCCTAAGGCGGGAAAGAGAAGCTGAGCGCGAAACCTGAACAAAACGTGACCACTGCAATGCGTTGCGGCGAGCTCTGCGGGTCTTCCTCCATTCGCTCTCCGGCTCGCTTCTCCTTCTTTATTCAGCGTACGCACGGGGGGCGGGCGACAGAGAGGCAGGAGATTTAACGCGGGCCACCGTCCCGTATCTCATTCCCGGCGATACGAGCGACAAATTAAAGATTTATGATAGGCAAATATAACTTTTGTCTCGCCGGCTGGTGCCGGGGCGCGCCGCAGCGGCCGCGCGCACGAACCTCCCGCCCCCGCGAAGGGATCGCGGGGAATACGAGCATTGCATTTCAAACTTTAATGCTCCCCGGTGATACTTTGAATCCTCGCGCCGCAGCCCCCGCGAGCGGCACCGATCCGCGCGCACACTTTTTCCCGCCGCCAGCCGAGCTGTCATAAAGCCCCCTTTTTTGCGCGGGCCGCGCGGGGAGAGCGTCGCGACGCCGCCGTCGCCTCACCTCCTTTTTGCTCGCGGCGCTCCCGCGCGTCTCTTTAACCTCGGGGATCAGCTCGGGGGGGTGGCGGCCGGGCCGCGTAAACAACGCCTCGTCCCCGGGATTGCGAGAAAGTTTTTCGGACTCGCGCGACGCATCGAGACCCCGAGATTGGAGCGAGATTGCTTAAATTTTTGAAAAATCTCTACTCTAAACGGCTAAAGTTATACGGGCGAATCCCATTCGAACGCGCTCAGCAGCCAGTTCGCCGTGCCGGAGAGCTGGCCGAGATACAGGATGGAATATTTATGCTTTTTGCGATAGAGAGAGAGGGGGGGGGGGAGCGACGAATTTTTCCTAGGCGAGCGCCGTGCCCTGATGCCTTCTTTAATTTCGAATTTAACGGCAGATTTATGGCTCGTTTTTACTGGCCAATTACGGGCTTCTATCTACGCGCTGTACGACGCTTATGAATTTTCGTTCGCCCATCTATTATAATTCCGCAATCGTAACTAAATGCGCAATTTTTTTGTATCTATCATTCATTGATTAATTAATTCAAATTACATTATTAAAATATTCCAAATTAAACTAAAATCAAATTTGAAGCTTTCAATGTAGAATAAACAATTAGAAATTAGTGATTGGTGCAAATAAAGTCTGATCGCGTTTTAGTTTGAATGAGTTCACATTGAGAACTGAGATTGAAATATACGATGTAAATTTAGTTCGAACGTTGAATAATTTTCGATATACATGTAGAGACTCGAAAGCCCTTATTTTTGATTATTGTCATTGATTAAGAAATTAAAAATTAACTTCACATTTATTAAAAAGTGATTGCAATCCTTCCAATTCGTCCTCCAAAAATTTTAGATAATATAAATTATAAATTGAAAGTTATTAACAAATGCCCAATATATCACTGCCATTTATTTACACAATTCATTTGTTTTTATCACACTACATAAATAATGCTCACATCCTTTACTAATCACGTAAAATGCATAAGAAAACAATGAGCAACTTTAAACAATCGACGCAAACAACAAATGGCGAATTCATTGTTTCCAACTTATCCTCGCGTTTTGAACAAACGTCATAAATGTCAGCGTGCGCGGAAGTACGAAATTCTCGCATCATTATTCCATAAAAAGGCAATAATAATAGCGGGGCTCGGCTCGGTGCGGCGGCATACACACATCGCTCGGAAAATTCATTCGTTCCACGGCGTACCTAGCGCGCAAGAAATTCGACTATCTCGCTCTGGCCCCCGCGAAAACATACTGTCTGCGAGCGCTCCGCAGTATAAATCACTTCGCGCGGCGCTCGCCCGGTATTCTCTCTGTACAGTACGTACATCGCGCCCGCGTGCACCGGGCTTTCCGGCCAGTTGGAGGTTTAGAATCTCCAACGCGCTAAGTGAAATCATCGATCATATTTGTTTAATAAATTTCCTTGCCCCATAGACCCGGTAACTGCGTATTCTTTATCGCCTTTCTTTACGACATCATTATCGCAATTTGCACGTAATATCGATAAATTGACATTCAAAATAAAAGACCAATATAGCGGTGTACGCTTGAACTCACTTCTCTAAACTTTTCTACGGCGTTAATTACAAATTAAAAATTTTAATTATGAAAAATTCTCTGAATTTCCCATGTTGTTCTTAATAAATTACGCCAGGGAACGGTAAAAGGGCAATATTTGCCGGGAAATTAATAGATACGTCGTTTGGAAAAAATTGGGGACAAATATTTGCCGCGGGAACATTGCGCAACTCGCCAAAGTTTGAGCCATTTAAAATTTTTAACGATCCGCGTCGACGTGCAATGTATACGTACAGCCTTATTTCTCCCGACTTTTCACCCACGCTGACCTGGACTGGCTTAGAGTTGGCGTACGCTCGCGCGAAATTTCACGGAATTGAATGTTCCCCAACGGGATGTGAGTAGTGCTTGCGCCGCACCGAGGTATCGGACACGGAATTGTTTCGTTATCCCGGTCTCGTTTCCGTGATAGCTGAAAACAGCGGAGAGAGATGCCGGGGCCTATAAACTGGTAATAAGACGGAAGGGTCTAAAAAGCGTATAAAAACACGGTTGTATAAGCATTTATCGGTTTTTGGTTAAATGCTGGGAGAAAGATTTTGAATTGTTTTTCTTTAAAACAACAGCTGCAGTTAGATTAAATTAGAGAAATAAACGTAATGTGACGTTATGGTAAATAAGTATAACAGGGAAAAATTAATTGTTGTGAAATTAAAGCGATATACCTAAGTCTCTTGGATCGCTTCAAAGCGATAAAAAAAAAAGTTTTACAAATGAATTAAATCATAACTTTCCTAATTACTTATTCTTACAATGCATTATAATGAATTAGTAAAGGAAAAAGAGAGCTTGGAGTAGAAAATATCGTTTTTACATTAAAATTAATTTTTTTCCATTCGCTCGATGTATTGTTCTCTACTGATTTGGCATTTTATTTTCACTTTCTTCTTGAACTTAATATCGTCAAATTAATAAATCTCTTAAAGGATTTTTTCTTCTAAAATTTGTAAAATATATGCGCAAGAAACAGTAGAATTAATAATATAAAGTCCCTTTCTCGGTGTCTCATATATTAATAATTGAAGCGATTTCTTGAAACTTTGAAACATTGTAGAGAAGTATGGCGGAGACCAGAGTCCCAGAGTTATAAGTAGAGTCATAAATTTTTGCGAATGTAAAAGACAATACGTTTTACTCTCGGTAAAATACTGCTTTTGCATTAGTCACATACCTAACATTATAAATTCTTGTTGCCCTAAATGTGGTTCCTTTTGTTTGGCGAATTTCGCGCAAGAACGGCGCAACTTAATTCTAATGAAAATTTTTTTATTTTTCTTGCTAAAATATACGTCCCTTCATAAAGAATTTAAAAAAATTGCTATGCAAAATGCAGTGGAAACTAAAAAGACTTGGTGTGCACAAGCGGAATACGCATACTTTCATCCGCAATAAAGAAATTTTCGCACGCCTGCAATAAAACTTACATTATGCTACACATTCACATAAGATGACCAAAAAAAGGGAGAAAAAAGATATATCCGCGCTAAGCAACTACCTACCATAAATTACCTGACTATATTTTAAAGTGCATTACCTTTTGCTCTATTGTTGGGAATTTCCACGCGCTCGAGATCCGGCGAGAGACTTATTATTTTAATTTAAAATGGAAATGCGAGAGACGGAAAGAAAGCCGTCAAACGCGCTAATGCAGCGTTCACAAGCGACGAGGCCCGTGTAGCCCGGATTCATTTAAAAACCCTAAATTTTCAGTTTGCCGCATAAATTCAAGAGCGCTGTATATTCAAGGGGGTCGGGGTAGAGTGGTGCCCGCGCGCGCACCTCGTAAATTCGGCTTCCCCCGGGCGGAGGCGCGGAAAACTAAGGAGCTCGCGCGCGCCGGGCGCCACAGGCACTCGGGACTTTGGGGAATTTTACGACCTTGAAGATTCGCGAGAGCCGGGGCGCCCAATTGCCCTCCCACTCCTCGTTCTTTCTCGCCGCCGTCGCCCGGAGGAATGTGCATTTTGAGCGCGCTACAGCGTAAAGTCCGCGACGGGCGCTTAACGCTGAGTGTCGTCGCCGCCGCCGCGCGAGGCGACAAATTAATGCCGTTAAACGCGCATGACCGATTACGTCGCGGCGTGAGAGCGCGTTTTACCGGCTCTTGTTTGTCTACCGGATTCTCGATGATATGCGAGGCGAAGCGGCCCGCAAGCTCTCTCTCTCTCTCTCTCTCTCTCTCTCTCTCTCTCTCTCTCTCTCTCTCTCTCTCTCTCTCTCTCTCTCTCT
>JAXIUT010000037.1:22078088-22110763 GCA_035586675.1 Eurytoma californica | reverse complement strand
TCTCTCTCTCTCTCTCTCTCTCTCTCTCTCTCTCTCTCTCTCTCTTTCTCTCTCTCTCTCTCTCTCTCTCTCTCTCTGAGCTTTTAATTACACGCTTATGGAATCGCTTGAAGTTAATGGATTGAAGGTGGAGAGATACCGGCTGCGGCGATGGCCAATTTAAGTACGACGCGCGCACACCTGCTCATTAAACGATAATGCATTGCTTACACTGTCGATGCTGCAAGAAGTACGTTCGACTGCAATTATTGATGCATGCGCAGTTCCTAGTTCGAAGATAGGCGCGACGCTGAAGATACTTTCACTGATACGAGTGATTTATACATTTGTATCTCACGTGCTTGATAACATACCTACACGTCTTTTTTAAAAATAAATTCACAATTATCAGTTAAAACTTTTGATCATAAAAAAATAGTGAGCAAAATAAATCGTTGCATTAGTGCTATTTTGAAATTATAATTAGAAAAAATATAAAGCTGCATAAAGCATATATTATACGATTGAACTTAACTGTTTTTTTGTAAAGATGTATATATAGTGTTCGGAATTAAACATTTTAGAAACATGATTTTGTAAAAAGATGCCAATTTATAGTCTAACGTAATAATAATATTTAAGATTTTATTTGTCTGAAATACTTGTTTCTTATCTAACATGCTTATGAATTTTTTTTAAATCTTACGTTCATTTTATTTAAATAGTTATTGCAAAAATATTAAAAAAAAATCCGTTAATCACGCAAGCCATATCGATGGCTTCAAATGAAAAACACTTACCTTCTGCGTAAAAGCAGAGGATAAAAAAACGCATTTTTTTTCGAGGCAACATCGATATGTATACGAATTAATTAGTAACTTAAAAAAAAAATCGGTAAAATGAAACTGTAATTACGAGAGCTCATTCAATTTTGATAGGCGGTATAATAATTAGACGAGCGAACAAATAAACGCTTTTTTGCTATCGGTGGCTGAGCGAGCGCACATATGGGAGAGCGGTGCATAGCGGGCCGTGGGGCAATGTGAACCTTCGGGGCCTAGTGGGCCACCCCATTAAATATGTTTCATTTGCTGGGAAATATATTTCTTAACAAGTCTCACTGAAAATAAAGAATTTTGAAAGAATATAATTTTTACATTGCTGTATTACTATATACAACAGCTATCTATATAGTAAAACATCAATGTAATAATGATATTCTTTTAAATAGCTTTATTTTAAATGAGACTTGTTAAGAAATATGTTTCACGGCAAATGAAACATATTTAATGAGGTGGCGCACTATGCCCCGAAGGTTCACATTGCCCCACGGCCGCTATGCCCCGCTCTCCCCTAAGACAAGTGAATCGGCGAGGGTAAAAAAAAGGCGCGCCCGATCGAAACGATATCGGCGGGGCTCGCGAAATTAGAATGGGATTTCGATGCGCGAGTGCGCGCTTGATTGACGCGGCGGAAATGCGATACGTAGAGTCGGTGCTGCGCGGCGAGCGCGCTCGAGTTCTCCCGTCCATCGAGGAGCAGCCGACTGTCAGTCGCAGCGGGCCGAGCGCTCGCCGCGCAAAAACATAATTCAATTACGCTAATGCGACTGAGCTCCGCGGCTCTCGCTTCCCAGCCCCCTATACCAGCACAGCCCGCCCCCCGCGTCTCGGGTCTCGCGCGCTTTTTCCGCGGGAAAACCAAGCGCGCTCCTTGGTTAGCTTTATTAGGCGACCTAAGGAAGAAGCACGGATAAAGGGATTTACGGCGGACGGCGGCTGCGGAAAAATGAGAGTGGAGGTGCGCGTGCGTGGGGGTGGCCGGAAGATACGCGCGACCGAGTGCGCGACCTCTTGAGAATTCGTCGCGCGAGCAATGTATCGCTCGAGCGCGTCGCTAACTTACGGCGACGACGACAGCCTGTGTGCGGCTTTCGTTTAGGGCGACCGAGCTAAACCGCAAGGTGGACACGACTTTTTCTTCCACTCCGATCGTTCGAGTTTACCGCTGACAGTTGACAGTTTTCACTACCTAATGACACAAATATATTTCTTTGCAAAAAAGCTAAAGTCGCTCGTAAATTGTAGGTTTTCTCTTAAAATCATTTTTTGCTCCTTTTATTCGTACGTTTATAGTTATTTATTATATTGTGGGAAAATTTAATGCAGACTTTTTTTTAAAACGAATTCACTTGATTCTTTAATTGTGTAAAATACATTGAAGTTCGGTCAAAAGCATGAACAACAAGTAATAGAATGTTGTATAATAAAATCGTTTGCGAAACTCCATTCTTTTAATCAAATCGAACGCATCCTTTTTGTGAAATCTCGACTGGATTCCCTCGTTATTTTTCATTCAGTAATGTAATCAGCATATGATTGACATTCTGACAACTACTGTATTACATTCGGAAATTGCATTTTCCAGTGACCTAATAATTATAGGCTTATTTTCAAATAAATTCCGAGTAATGGATAGACATTAATATCAAATAATATATATTAATATTATTATATTTCAAATTAGATTGCTATTTTTTAATTAACAAATTTTCTTTCTTCCATATTAGAAATCAAAACACTTAAAAATTATTAATTACATTATTAAGAAAAACCTGCATATAATGTTATTATCAAGGGCTGCAGGCCTCAAAACCCTTGATGAACTATAATCACGTAATTCGATTGTTAAACAATTATTTGCCTTTTTTCGTAACCCTAATAATCAAATGCAAATTTCAATTTTAATAAATCTTTGGACCGAATATGGTAGCCTTATTTGGTTTTAACGTAACTGCAGAGAATCAAAAATATCTACCAAAATATTTACCTTTAAAATAACAAATTCCATACGAACAAATTTTAAATATAAAATTAAATTAAAAAATGTGATATTTTGAGCATCGACTTATGAAACTCGATCTAATTTTGGAGGAAATACGATATTCGCTGACCATATTCAAACTTGAATTCATCACTATTGCAATGAGGTTTCTAGGCAAAGGCAAAAAGGATTCTCATTAAATGTATATAATTAATATGCAAATTTCATACAATAATAAACATTTACAAAAATTTGCAATAAAGAAAAATGAAAAAATATAATCAACAATCGCAAGCGTTTCAACCACTCCACTCAACTAATTCTTAATGCAGCGCGTCAAAACCCTTTTAATTAGCAGGTTTAAAAAAAAAGTAAATTTCCTTGCGCCAGAGAGTTTTTTTCGCCGACACTCGTTGAATTCGCGTCTTGCGCGATCGCACACCGCGGCGCGGGCTCGACCGCGCGTAATAAATGCGCGCGGTCTGGCTCCCCGCAGCTGTTTATTGCAGCGACGCGGGCGCGCGTCGCCTCGCCGCCCAACCGTATACATTTTCATTCGCGACCCTCTCATCGTCCGCGGCTCCGGCGCCGCGCGTATAAGTGCGCCCCGGCGAAAAATCTCTCTTCGCCACTTCTGCGCGCCGCGCCCCGAGCCCCTCTCCGCAGGCGTCGCGAGCTCGACTATCTCCCGCCCCGCCGACCCCTCCGCGCGCTTCTTCCTCGCCCGGCTTTTTACGAGGAGCCACGCTTCGCCCTTTCTTCTCACGGCTTTCCGCGCAACGTGTCCCTTGCGCTTTGTCGTAAATACATTACTTTTTACCGCCGCGCCTTTATGCCCCCGACTAATTGTTCAGAAAAACCTGGCGAAATATTAGGGTGAGTCCGCGAATTCCTTTTTTCCTTGCTGCTGCTTTAATACCGAGTCGTAAAGTTTTGCAGTCTGGATTTTAAGAGAGCCCGTAGCGGAGTATGAAATTTCAAAAATTGTCAGTTACTTCGATCGTGAAGATTATTGAAAAAATAAATTGCATAATCAGTGAAGCACAATTTGTTCAATTACAGTAGTGTTTTTCTCTATGTTTTTATATTTTACGTTACATTACATGTTCTATTTGCGTGGAATTTCAATTGTTACGAGATAAGGATGTCTTCGAAAGCAAATGCTTCTTTTACTGCACTTTTCACTGTGAGTTGTTTGTGTTACATGTCGTAATTAGAGCTGTGCTTTCTCGTCATATTTTGCGGCACAATAAACAAAATAAAAATCTTTATTTGCGAAATAATGGAGTTTTTTATTTTTCATCGGAATTGCCGCGATAAAGATGCGCGTATAAAAAATAATAAACGAAATAAAAAGAATTGTAAAAAATTTATTTATTCAGATTAAAAGGAAAACTTTTACAAAAATGAAAAAAAGATTATGTAAATAAAAAGTAATAGCAGCCAGACCGCGCCAGCCACTCACATTCAAAAAAAGATTACGACGTCAAATCCACTGTAAAAATCACGCGCTCCCAACCCGACCAAACAATTTTTCCGCAACTCCGAACTTCTCGTCTCCTCGCCGTATCTCCACGACGTGGCTCCCGCTTTTTTTCCATTTTCCTCTCACCCGCGACCCTCGCATTCTCGAGCATCCGTAGCCTACATTTTTTTCCCTCCGGGTCCTCCGCTGAGCGAGGCGCGAACCGCCCGCGATTTTCCCAGGCGCCGGGGCAAACTTAAGCCCTGCTCCCGCGTCGACCCGGGGAAATCCACACGCACCCCCCCCGTTGGCACGAGCCGCGAGCCCCGTAAAGCGCCGAGGGCTTAATTAAGCCGTATCGAGTGGAGATCTGCGCGAACTCGCGCGGCCCCCGCTATCAGCGCGAGCTGGTTCTTAAGGCGCAAGGCCTCCGGAGACGTGGGGCGTCTTTATCAGCTCCAAATCTATCCAGGGTTCGAGTGAGCCCGACGGTTTTTTTTTTTTTCTTTCCGTTTTTTACTTCCTCTCCTTTTATTTTTTTAAGCGCCGATACCATCCATCATCGAGCTGACTGAGATTTGCCTGGATCAAATGGGCGTCGTCCTTTTTGTACAACTTGTTTCGATAAGAAAACGATTTATGTATTTTAAGGAAAGGCTTTTCTTATCTGCATACTTTTATTCTGGGAACATTGGCTTCTTTATTTCCTATAAAAATAGCGCGGATCAAGTTAATGGAATATTAATGGATCTGCTATTGAGAGCAGGAAGTACACCATTTCTAACAAGAGAAATGTGTATTTTAAATTTTCTGAAGATCTGTATTTTTCTGATTTATTGAAATCCAAGGGATCGAGAATAATATTCTAAGTAAGTAAAGTAGAAGTTTACAACGACTTAATAACATAAAAAATCAATTTTTTTATTAATTTTCTGCGCATTTGTTTTATTTTCTGGTATCGCATGGCACACGCCAATTTAATCAATGTTCACAAGCTTGTTTTATACTCTGCCCTAGTTAATAGTACTCACAAGTTCGAAACTATGCTTCAAGTTCATTTCGCGCAACGCTACACTAAATAAATCCCCCGCGCGCGCATGCAGTATTAGAATATTAAAATCTCAAGAAGTCATAAAACGCGGAGCTTTGAGCGAACCGTATGTTTACTCTTTCAGAAAAATCCACTTCGCCTCGAGTTTGGCAGCTTGAATTATTTTTCATCCCGGCGAGCTTAAATCATCGCTGATACCCGGCATCCATATCGCGGAGAAAAATAAGCTCCGGCCGGCCAAACGGGATGACCAGCGAACTCGTACACGCCCGGCGGGAAAGAAAAGTTTAGAGACTCTTGGCCGTGCCATATTAGAATTTTTCAGCGGATAGCCCGGTACGTAGCGATCGGGAAGTCTTTAAAAAGCGATAGACATCCTTCTCGAGGGAGATATCGGGCCCGTCCCCTCGGACGAGAGGCGCGATCGGAAGCGAGCCGCGCGTATATGCATCCGCTGAAGATGGTCCGCCGGATGATATAGTGCGACTGAGTGTACTTAAAGAATCGCTCGTAATTCACGTAATGGCGGGATCTATGCGGGCTGCTTGCGCGCGCCATCCGTGAGGACGCGCGCGTGCCCGAGTCGATCTTTTTCTCCACCTCGGACTTATTTATGCGTTTCGCGGAAGTGCGATGGGCTATATTGGCGAGTCGAGATAAACGCCGCCTTCACGAGCTATGAATGTAATTGCTGACACTCAGAAGAACTCCGTTGGCTTATTTATTAACGTATCTTTATCTTTCTTTGTATGCTATTTGAACAGTAGATGTAGAGGGATCAATTATAAGAAAAATTACCAATAATGATACATTAATACTCAAAATATTTCACAACTATTTATTACGCCTTATCCCTTGTTCTCTTAATCTTTTTCTATAACATTTATTAATCGCTTTTAAATTCAATTGGATTTTATTTGCATCCTTGTAAAATCAAAAGTATAATATTATTTTCTTTCGAAATTTGATGTCTTCTATTTAACGTGAATATTTAGTTATTTAGACATGTACCTTTTTCGAATTATACTTTTTTATTTCAATTTAATTTGGCAGTGCGGCCGATAAAATCTTTAGTATTCGTGGATTTTCGAAAATGCGCAGGAAAATAAAGTTTGACAAAATGTCTATAAACAAGAAAAAAACTAAAATTTTTATTTAATCCACTTTTGCTGTACTGTTAAATTTAAAAATTGTGACCCGATAGATAACATATTGAAACAAATTCTCAATTAATATCATTTTTATCAGATATTGCCGTGGCATTTTATTTGGAATCAACAATATCAAATAAAAAACTTATTCGAGATAAGCGCTGTTCCGATTTTGTTTTTAGTTTAGTTCATAACTATCATTTAAAAATTGTTATTCAATAATAAGCAACAATAATTTTGAAAAGAATTTAATAAATTTCTATGAGATAAATTAACTCAGACTGCGCATCGCACGAACATTCATTAATATGTCAATTATTCAAGCTTTATTATTGTTATCAAATTTTTCCGCAATTTATTGGTAAATTAATCCATTTTTCGCTATAGTCTTTTAAAAATTCAATTTACCTCGATAAACACCCGTTGTAAAATAATTCATGAAAAGTAAACAAAATTTCCCCCAATTTTCCCGAAACCCTTCAAGCGAGGATATATGCGGAAGCACAATATATATTATAGAAAATAAAGCGAGCCTCCTCCGTAGCGTCGCGGAGGGAAGTTCGGCGCCGTCGTCTTAATTTATTCAGCATCGAGAACTCTTAGACCGAAGAGAGAGAGGGAGAGAGAGAGAGAGAGCCGAGGCCACACGCGTTAAGAGCCTTCCCGTATTTTCCGAAGAAATAAGAAATTCCACGAGCGTGTCTGGGTGTTTCTCGCGCGTTCGCACCCACACGCCGGCCCCGCCGTCGCGGCGTAAGTGGTTATACGCGGCGCCGCGCGTTGAATTTACACTTTCCGTTTGGTGAGTTAGCGCCGGAGCTTCCGTTTTACGCGCCGCGGCTGCAGTCGCGACGGTTATCGGATTAGCGTCGAGATACAGCGGCGGAGCGAAAGAGAGTATACACACGGAGCCGGCGAGCGAGAAAGGGGGAGAAAGAGAGGAACGTGACGAGCGCGACAATCTACATCCACTTCTTTATTGAACTTCATTCGTTAACAAGTGCAGGAAAAGAACGAGGACCGCCGGGAGGAGAATAACGAGGATAGGGAGAGGAGCGAAAATTAATTCTATTGTTATTAGACTTTCGCCCTCTTATGAAGCACCGGAAATTAAGAGCGTGAAATCAATTCCGGGATGGGCGTCGCATTTTTCAACTTGGCGAGTGCGAGGAAAAGATACGAGAAGGACAGTCGACGGAAGTAAGTACGATATTATACGAACTCTGGGAAATTGAAATATTGCGTGGGGGGTATTATGCAAAAATGGGACGGAATCCTTCCTGATGCGAGTCCATCCGATATTGACACAGCCTCTTTTAATTGCGTCCCCTTTTTACTCCTTTGCGATGCTTAAAGGAAACGGCTTCTGCAGCAGTGTCAACGTATAATAAATTCAATTGGGAATACCGTCTAACGGGACGCGGTAACAAAGAAATGTTGGCGAAAAAAGTTTAAGGAAAATGAAAAAGATAAAGGGGAAGCAGTGGCCGAGGGGATACGGGAAATATAGCGAAGCGAAAGAGAAACGCAGCCACTTTCAGCTGGATAAAGCAAATATGTATCTGCATACGCCGCCAGCAGTTTAATATTGTACGAAAGTTACTCCTCAGTATACCGGTGACGAGACGTTTGTTCCTTTAGTTCAATAAGTGAAACGCGCTCGGGCACACATTGACCTTTTTCATTTTTCTTATCCAATCGAATCGAGTATCAACCTTTAAGTCGAAACTTTCGAACGTAACTTTTTTTAATTATATATTCAAATGTTTTTGCAAGTCGCGTACGCTCAGTAGAATAGATTTTGGAAAAAAAAACGATTGTCTGAATCAATTGTCTATTGAAATAGACAATCGTTGTTTTTGTCCAAAATATATATTTAAAAAGGACTGTCATGTGAAAATTTTAATAAAAAATAAATTCGTAACTAAATGTTCTAACTGTAGAGATGTAAACACGGTAAAGTTTGTTATATATGAATAAATATCTAATAGGAACAAACGTATATTCAACGAAAGCTTCATCAAAACTTCAAATATTTGCATGAAAACCTCATGCATGTGTTAACATGTAATACGATAGATAGAATGCTCTTTCGAGCAAAGCAATATATTTCATATTTTATATTTCAACTTTTAGCTTCTAAAGTAAAAACATATAATCTGATCTTTTACTTTACATAATGGTTTTATATCGAGAAAAAGAAAAATTGTCCAAAGTTACTGACTTATTCCAAGTCACATTTACGTGAGGAATTTCCAGAGTTCTTTACTCACGCTACTGACGTCAGCAGGCAACTAAATTCGTAGATGATCAATAAGAAATCAATCTCGAAAAATTTGTAACCACGGTTTGTCAACGTCTTTTAAATGGCAAATAAAGGTCATTACACTTTTCCACTAGCAAACATCTTTAAGAAACGAACACTCAACCAATAGCAGCCGTTTGGGATCATTAAAAGTAAACGATTAAAAAATTAAAAGGTGCTTACTCTAACGAGCATCTGTTAGTCAAGAGCGCCTTACTTTTTAAGCGCGCCCCACTCGAGCTCGGTGGCAGGCTCCTCCGCGTTGCGCCGAACAAAAAGCTCCTTTTTCTCGGTAAACGAATCGCATAATCAGCGTTGCGCAAAGTGTTCCGATAAGGAAGTCGTAATGCTCTCGTCGAGAAGAGCAAGGCTCACCGCGCGAGGCGGAGAAAAAAAATTTATTTATAACCCCCGAAAGTGGCACTTGGGGCGCGCGCGGAAGGGAGCCCGCGGATTGGGGCGGCGGATCGTGTGCGGGGCCTGCGCGTGTGAGAACCACGGAGACAAGGCCACTCGAGGGCCGTTCGCCTCTCGGCCCGCGCTCAATCGTCAGCCGAGTCTCTCGCGCGTTCAGCTCCTATTTTTTCCTCCCGGCACTCGAGCGCACCGCGCCCCGTCCCGGGAATTCCGCGTTTTTCTCGCAGCCTCTTAACACACGGCTGGGGGGGTGGGCTGATAAGGCATCCCGCCAGGCGAAGCACCGCTGCCGTACACCGCTGTATATACGCCGGAGGAGTCGCAGTCCCTTCTAATCTAATTTCTGCCGAGGACGTTCGAGTCCCCGTAATCTGGCCGCGCGGCGAGGCGGACCCTCTTCATTCTGCTCCGGGAGCGCTCGAGTCCCCGTCTCGCTCTATCTCGCGGCCGGCGCGCACCGGCTCGCCTCGTTTTCGAGTAAACGAGTCGAAAAGGAACGAGAGGGTGGGAGCGCACCCCCTCCCCCCACCTCCTCCCGGCCCTAGAGCTCTACCCTCTCGAGTTGGCTCGACTCGCTTTCTCTTCTTTATCTCTAATTCTCTCTTCTCTCTGTATTTAGTGAATAATGCAGGGTTGATGCTACATAGTTTATGAACGAGCTCAAATCGACGCGCCGGATCGAGCTGACGATTTTTCAGGGAGGGGGACGCGAGACTTAGCCCGTGACCCTGGTAACTATCGGCCCGACGATCGGAACGGTTATTGCCTTCGGATACATTAGGATCCCTGCCGATCCCTATCTGATTCTCGTCATTTAGTAGCTAATTTGCTTTAGTTGCATACTAGTTTTTGGAATTGATTGTTATTGCTGCAGCTATCTGAGAGATGCTATTAATACTGACGGGTTTACTGCATCAAACGTCAGCACCACTTTTTTTCGGGAAACACCACGGATTCCTTCAACTTTATGGCCAATTCGAACAACTTCTTTCATTCCGTTAACAAGTTTTTTTATGCTCTTGTAAAATGAACATATCACAGAATAATTAATTAACACAAATAATACATAATAATAAAGTTAGCGCGCCTAGTGTGTATGTATAACGCACGTTTTATGTAATTATTTATTGATTATAGAAAACACCATTCTCAACATCATGTATGTCGTGTCAATGAATTATTCAAACTTATTTTAATTTTATACGAATGTGTAGATTACATTTTACGGCACTATTAATATACGTTTTTATTATTCCAGATTAGATAAAAGTAAAGTGAGTACACAAGTTCCGTATTCTTTATATTCTCAGAACGAGAGAGTAAAACAACTTCACTTTAGTAAAAAAAAATGCAGCACTTTGAACTCCAATCAATCACTTCTGAAGAAAAAAGTCACTAAATTTAAATAGTTTTTACTCTTTTAATTTCCTTGACATTTAAGGTACAAGTGTAAGTTAAATATGCGTAAATAATTATCGGCCAATCAAATTAATATTAAAATCAAATTTGACGCGAAATTCCTATAACAACATAGATGCGGAATAAGCTTTCCTTTGCAGGAGGGGAAAACTGCTGCGCGTGACTTTGATACGGTGCCCCGGTTCAGTCGAATACATTCAATAACCGCACGAAAATATTTATTCGCCATATTTATTCGCGCGCTTTAGCACCTGTTTGCGCGCGCGTACAGCCAACACATTTGCACTTGTCGCCGAGCGCGCGCTTTGGGGAAATCGACGTGGGCCCGTTTCCCACGCCTCCGCCGAGGCTCGCGGCGAGCGACTTACTGCGCGCGGGGCTCGCTTGCTAATGTCGTCCTCGCCTACTTCGCACGCAAAGTATATTTGTCAACGTTGGGGTGACAAATTTTCCCAGCCGCCAGCTCGTGCGATCGCACTTTTGACATTGTAATCGACCCTCGCGAGCTTAAGTCGTTGCGCTTTAAGCTCGCGCTTTAAATTTCCAGTGAAGTAATTTTCTTTGCGAGCGAATTTAAATTTGAAATACATGTGGTTGTATTTTTAATTTAGTTGCCACGTACGAGGCTGTTAATTAGACTAGATTTTTTTATCCTTTATAATTACAAAAATGATTAAATTTTACAACTTTTTTTTTTGCGGAATTGTAAGACAATCTTATTAGTATAATGAAATTTTGATGGTCAATTCTGAAAGTTAAATAAAAATAATGAGGAATTATAAATAGTACTATCTACAAAGATTTATGAAATAAAAATACGATGGTACACTTATATGCAGTTCTACAGGACAAGTAAGAAATTTTAAAGGAAGAAACTTTAAAATTTCGAATGTACTGGATTGCACAGTTTTAAATAGAAGGGTTCTTATACAAGCTCAAAGTAAAACTCGCGTGTATATAAATGATCTTTAAAAGAGGCCTCTGGACTCTGTTATCCGTCGAGAGTGGTTCCGGCTTCTCTCGAGTGGTGGTGCATTAATCGCAACGGAAAAGGGAGAAAAAAACCTTTAATTGGTCGTAATTGCGTCGTGGATTTCGTTGATTCGAGTTAATTTCTTTTTGGTGGGGGAGATTTTTTTTCCACAGGGATCACCAACTACTCGGAGCTTGTCAACTTTATTACCGTCAACGAATTAGTTTGATTAATTTGGCCGGTTTTATTGTTAATTGCATCAAATAAGACTCGAGCTAATTTAACAAATTTCATTCATTTTTTTAAAGATTTTATGTAGCTTTTATGGAAAACATTATGAAATATTTTACTTTATGATATTTCTAATTTTGAATCCACTCCAGTATTAAATTAAATATCTTTTCATCCATCAGAGAAAATAAATTTTATATATATGCGCATAAAAAACTCTCGTTTTAAATGGATCTCGGCGTATTCCCTCTAAATCTATCAAGCCAAAACTATATAAAGTCGCTTATCAAAACAAAACGCAAATCCTTTCATCAACAAGCTCCGAAGCGTCGAAGCCGCACGCCAAAGCTTCCCGAAAATCACCCGGGCAGCCTTAAAAATAACGGACGAAGCTGAAGCCCAGCCGCACGGCAATAATCGAAAAAATGACCGCGGCCCGGCGCTCGATTTTCGAAAGCCATTTCGGCCCCTTCCCCTTCGGCCGGATCGCGCTTGGCCAATACATCCATCACGCGAAAAACAAACGAAACGTCGCGAGGCGCACCCGGCGAAAATCAATAATACAAAAGCGAGCGCATCCATCCCGCCGAGTACACGGTCTCGGCGGCGCGGAGCCGCCGCCGCCGCCGTGCGCTAAAAGCGCGGTCAGCCCCCGGAAAATGGAGGCTCGATGTCACTTGTTGAGCGGCCTCGCGCTCTTTCGCTCCTTCCCCTTTCTCACGGCGCGCGCGGAGCCCCCCTCGATGATAAATCACAATCTGCAGCGGGCGGCGCGCTCGAGCTTCCAGGCGGCAGATACGTGCCCGCGATACGAGTCGGTAGCCGCGCGCGGGCAGGTGCACTGCTCCGCCGCGAGAAGGAGGGAGAGAGATATACGAGCCGGCCCCCGCCGCGGAGAAAGAGTGAGAAATGTAGGTACGAATTCGCCTCGGGCCTCCCTCCCCCTCGCTCGCGCCGGGATTTATACGTACGTGCGGCGCTGATTGAGACTCGCCTTGGAATTTCAGCGCTCGATAACAATTCGATACCGGCGAGATAGGGAGGGGAAAATCCCGAGCGACGATTTTTAACGTCGGCACCGGCTTCGCCGGGGAAAAAGAAAGAGGGGAGCAGATCCGTAGCTGCAGATATCGCGCCAGGGGGGACGCGCTCCTCGACTGGGGCCTCGGATATGGTGCGCCAAAAGTTGCGGAATTCCATTGGAACTTTCCGGGGGCAGAGGCCGTTTTAGCCGCGGTTGTCCGAGCGCCGAGGAGTTGGCGCTCGTTAGTAGCTGTTTGTAAACTAATATGCGCCACGTTACGCGGCCGGGGGGCGCGTCATCGGCGCGAATTTCTCGGGGAGCGCGTATAAAGTATGCGGGGCAAAGCGTCGCGCGCGAACTCGCGTCGCCCCGTCAAAGTTATTGGCTGGAGGCCGCCCCCCATCGACTTTAATTAGCGATACCGCACGCGCGAGGCGCATGCCGGGCATCGCGAATGCGCGCGCGCGCCCGGAGAGGCGCCTCCGCGTGAACTTCTTGACAAATCGCGCCGACAGACACCCGGCCTGTTTGTGTAACGCCGATGATTGCAGTTACGGCGGAACCGCGGAAAACTACTTTGCGCGCCGCGGTCGGACGCGCGGCAGTAGCCGCTCCGACGGGCGCTATCTATTAGATCAATTTCAATTTGAAATCACTTCGCGCGCTTCGACGGCTCCGGGGATTCGGGGCATTTAATGGTTTTAAAGGTGAGCTTGCGCAAACTTCTTTGACGATAAAATAAGGATGAACAGAGACAAAGTTTTATGTAGCGCGGTATTTGCATATATGGTAATGTATTGAGAAAACACCTTTACTTCTTTTCTGCTTAAATAAAATCACAACAGATTTATATCTTGGTTTCAAAGTTCACCGGGGAACTTTTAAAATGAAATTCTCATGATTGAGCTGTCTTGCGATGATTATTTATGGCAATTATTGTTATGCACGATTGTCATTCTTATATACGTCAAGGATATCGAAATCATCCCCTCTATTGTTTCATCACATTTTTTTAAATCTTTATCTTGATATTTCATTTTTATTAATAGTATAAAATCTAAATCCAGTTGAAGATTAATACTGCTATCGGTTTTTCACGACAAAAATGGCAAATCTTTAATAATATTGACTTTTAATAATTGCAGAAGAAAATCTCCTTTTACAAATTTAACTACAGTGAAAGCTTTGCCCTTTGTGTACCGACTGAAAGTGAAAATAAAACGGCTCCAGATCAAAGACGTTAATGGCAGGGACAAAGAGCAAAATATATGCGTTACACAGCGCGTCGCCTCCAGCTCAGGTTCAGCCCCCAAGAAGCTTGTACCCCCTTTGATTGAGACTTGCTTTACATTTTAGCAATCCATAACAATTCGATGTTATCTCTAATATAAACACGAAAAGGTGAATAAATATATAGCCGGTAATATTTCACGTCAAATTTTATTTGCATCAAGATGCTTGTTTGAATAAGTGTTATATGCACAGCTCGAGGATTTTTTTTCTTTTCCACCGTCCGGATCATTTGCATGATAACCTTCAGGAAAAATGAGATTTTTATTGTGGCGGTAGATTACGATCCCCGGGCCCCGCGGTATGCGATTCAAAAAATATTTCACGCAGACGTTCAGAAAAGAATATTAATAACTTCGGATCGATCTAATAATAATGTTAATTTTTGATTTATTAATGCGTCTCGATACACCGCTACTAATTTTGCGATTGAAACTATGCGGCGGTTCGATCGGTGCGTCGCGCCGCGCGCAATACAAAAGAACATCATACTTCATTTGGGAATGCCATAAAGGCAGCTAAGCGCATAAAGCACTGTACTGTAAAACTTTTGAAATGCAATCGGAAGACCCTGTCATCGGGGCACTTTCACACCTGCGCATCGTATCGACAGTGCACGCCACATGCAGACACTGTATTAAATGGAAATTTATTGCCGGGCATTTCAAGCGGTTACCAACGCGAATGCACTTGCCAGTACTCAGCGTCCAAATCATGAGCGATTCCCGAGGCTATTTAATTTTCGAACGACCAACACCCGAAGCTTGCGCTGCATCTGATCAAACTTTTAATACGTTTATTAAATCCCAATAAAAATAAATGAAACGAGGAACGTCGCTCAGCTTGCGTTGAGACGGAAATGCTGTGGGAAATTTTTCTTCTTCCTGCTTATTCATTTATTTCATTAGATTTGAAATTCTTTTCAATAATTGTAAAGTAAAAAACGCGTTTTATATGTAAAGTTAATTTAAAATTGAAAAATAATAATTTCACGACGATTCGATGTTTGATGGAGATGGTACATTTTTTATGAACTAGGTCGTTCCCATCTATTAATATAATTCTATTAAAAAGAAACGAGAGTGACATTATTTTTCAATAACGCTACGGTGATTCTAAAGAAAGCGCGACTAAAAAATTGAAGCGATCAATTATTATAGAAAAGTGACAATTTAAAACCGTGTCTCCTGCTTAATAAATAAAGCAAACCCAGTTAAAATAAAATACCTCAGTCGCGTCGTTTCCTTTTTTTGAAAATCGATTAAATCGTCCTCAAATACACGGCGCTATCTTAATCATCTCATAAATAACATGAAAATAACATTAGCGATTAAAGATTTATCAAAAATATCAATCAATCGCCGTACAACGTGCAATTAAAAAGGGATACGCGAAATCAATTTGGCGGAGCAAACGCCAATATGAGGCTCATAAAAAGAGCGTTTCATTACGCAAATACGTAAATTAAGACTGGAAGATAAAAAATTGAAAGCGCCGACGCTCGTTCGCGCTCGATAAAGGGGAACAAGGCCCGTGAAAGACGGGCCGCCAAATCGCCGAGGACGATCTCGTGTGCGCGCGGGTACTCGTGTCCCCTGTCCCGGCCCGTCGATACGGAGATTTAATTATTTTTCGGACACGGCAAAAAGGACGAGGAGGATGTCGCGGCCGCTTTTTACATTCCGAGTGAAACGTATATGCACGTACCCCGCGCGCGCATATCCCGCGGGTATGAAGATCTCGCCGAGGAAAGTGTGTAAGCGAGAGAAGGGTCGAGGACGGCCCCGGGACTGGTTTGAAAATTATAACCTGTTTCACGAGGAGAGGCGTTGCAAAGGGGCAAGCTGGGCTGGAAAATTGAAATTTCGTGGAGTACGACGGTGCGCAAGGGTTCACGTTACAAATTTATAGAGATTGAGACACCTTCGTTTCTTTTGTTGGCGGGGATTTAGACCTTTATTATGCGTCAGTGTTAGTTATGAAATAGGATATCTCTATCGTGTGAAGAAAGTTAAATTCACCTTTCGTCGGAAGCAGCGTCTATTGGATTCTCGAGGTCGCATTCCGATTGATGCGACGTTCGGCTCATAAATAAAACGATCAAAAACGGCCTGTTGTTTTTTACTGGTATATGTTTCTTTAATGTTCTTCCGTAGATATCAGTGATCTATAGTGCCGATGAATGTTGAAAATATAAAGTTTCTTTACTGAAATATTTCTTAACGAGAAATCGATGCATAATTCAAGGACATGCTTAATTCAATTCCGAGCATCGAATTAAAAAGCAATTTTTACGTTGAGAAAGCGACGTTGTTATTCCATCGCAAAGGGCAACGAAAAACAGATTAGTATCAAAAATAAATGAAATGTGTGAAAATACACTTTTCTCACTCACTCCCCTTTGTAACAAGTTTCTCACTTATACCTATATATATATATATATATTGCGAAAAAAGTGATTCAATTCAAAGACTAAGTAAATAACCTAGTTAAGGGAGTCAACACTCGAAAGAGAGGGATAAAAGAAGATCAAGCGTAGTCAAAGGTATGAAAAAGACAAACCTACGAAGACAGAAGGTTGACAAAATAAATATTAAGGCAAGAGACTGTCATAACATACATCGTGTCTGTGTAAGAGCCTGCGAGGGTCCGGAAGGAAAAAGAAATCATCAGAATTTATGAGATGAATGAATTTGCAGAACATCAAAAGAGCGAACTAGGTAGTTTGACACGAGATTCTGAAGTCATTTTATATACATGAATGACAGGATGAACAACCCCCCTCAACATTTTCTCCTGTTCCGAGACGCACTGATTTGATTGGGAAGTGGTCAAATGTTTGTTTCCATTTTAATGAATAAACAATTTCTACTGACTATCAACAAAATTTACATTTTCCAATAATCAATACGTACATACAATATTTATACGGAACATCATGTCACCTTTTTTTTGGCAAAACTCTTCGCAATATTCGGCACAATTATAAATTAACAATGAATTTAAAAGAAGATACAAGTTTACAAATTATATTGTTCGAAATAAAGTTTTTATTTTACACTGAGCTTTCAAATAAAATCGAATCTATCTTGTTATCACAAACAACCGTAGGGAACTTTCCTTATTTCAGTTTTTTAGTATAACCTCACTGTGTCCTGATCCCAAGGAGATCATTTTCCAAGAAAAATCATAAAATATTTTCTTCTTGATTCGGACAAAGCCGATGCTGGACCAACGAAATAGTATAAGAATAATATAAGGAAAAATACAATATACGAACGACTGACTAGTCCTAAAATACACAGATGCATGCGCAGGTGTATATATACTTCTGCATACAGAAGACAAATAAAATGAATCACTTAAAATGTTTACTAACAGAATAAAACCAAAAAGTTAGGTCGCACGTAATATTATATTTATCTTCATGAAAACATTGAATATTCGGGTTACTGTCAAATGTAAAAAATAAATAATCGAAAAAAGGTATTTTATTATAACTGCTAGCAATTAAGCAAAGTGCATTTGTTTATTTTGAGGATTCAGTTTAAATATTAAATATCAATAAATGTAGTAAAACAAATATGTAAAAAATGCAATAAATGCAGTAAATTCGTGGACTAATAGTACCTTCAGCAAGCAAATACGTTTCATAATATTTTAATGAGTGTTATATGTATATTACAATATGTTATATATTTAATTACTAATATTACAATATGTTATATATTTTATTGTAAAACAGTAAAGATCAAATTATAACATTGTTTATATTACTGATACTGATGATTCATATCAAGTCATATTATTCGCTACAACATAAGCCTATTCCCCATAGAAGCTACGGATTTGTTCTAATTGTTATCTCGCATGAGGCGAAATGATAGTCATCCCAATTCACCCAGTATTATTTTGGTCGTATTGGAGCATTTCGAAAATGGCACTGAAAGCGACAATCAATACTTATACTGACACCCCAAAACAAAATGAAATCCATTTCTGCGATTTAAAAATGTACAAACCATGAAGATGCATTCTGCATATGCAGAGGAAAATAATAAATTAACCTCCTCATTTAATGTTGTGTACTGCATTTTTTTCTCAATTGCGATGAAAAAAGCGAAAAAGATCTCAATCAACAAATAAGTATAATTATTTAAAACAATTTCAAACACGATTGTTCTGACTATTACATTCAAGCAATAAAATCATTTTTAAAATATCGTGGAACATAATTTTGCAATAAATCAGCTCTATTGACCAAAATGATGTTTGCATGTTTGCATTTTGGTATAGCCGCGCAGTTCAGTTTTTCTAGTTACTCAGCATAAACTAACAATAATTTAAAAAACTCCACTGTGTTGTTGATGGAAAGCACAATCGTTGATGGAAAGGTGTACGATAGCCACTCGAAAGCGCGAAAAAGGGGGGTCCTTAAAGTGGCCCAGACGGATAATAGCGCAGTCCGGCGGGAAGGCGAGCCGGTGCGCGCGCGCGCGCGTCTCTCGGCGAAGTAAAGGGTGGGGTGAGAACACGAGAGGATAGAGCGAGAGGGAGATTCAAAGAGAGAGAGAAGAGAGAGCAAGTTAAGCGACTTTGAAGGGAAGAACCACAAAGAGGCTCAAGCGAGCAGCGGCAGCTTCCGAGGGGATCCGCCTTGTGCCCTTGAGCTCGCCGCAGGTTTCACGGAGTGACGAGCAATCGAACGGATGGATGGCGCCGCCGCCTCGCGACTGACCGGTCCCCCGGAATAATGCGAGCAAGCGGAAGAATCGAAACGGGAGAGAATCAGAGTGAATAAGAGAGAGAGAGGCCGAGAGCAGGAGATAAGACCAGAAGAAAAATCCAAGAATCTCCTGGCTGGATCTTGCGCCGTTCCGTCTTTAATCCCATCCGGATTCTGCGTTCTCGTTGTCCGGGAAATTTCTTAATTGGATTGAGCATTTCGACGCCTCGAGAATTTTCAGAAGATGATGCGAAGGGAATTACAGTGTCATTAGAATTGAGAAAACACGGGGATAAGGCGATAGAGATCGAGTTTAAATCGTGGGTGGCTTCGTGCGTTTCCTCCTGTCATAATCTTTCCCTCTTTTTCTCCAATGCGGATTTCATTGTCTTACAATCCTATTTTTCTTTTTTAACGGAATTTTGTATAAATTAATTTGCTTTTGCCCGTTACCGAGTTTTACCACTTCTAATATTCGGAGCGTGAAAAAGTTAGTTCTCACTGGCCGGTCGCTCATAAATTATTCAAACAATAATAAATTATGAAAATTGCCGCCGATAAAGTTAAAATTTTACCGTCCCATAAAATTTAACGCGAAGGAAAGTTGAACGCTAAAAATCATCACGTCTTCATTCTTCAATCAGAAATCCTCTCGTGTCTCCCAATTTCCTCTATTTTCCGATTTTTCCCTCCTCTCTCTCCGTTTGTCCTCCCTTCACGCCCCCTCCCGGCCCAGGTCCACCTTCGCCGCTCGTCTTTCTCCCCTTTGTCCCGACGTCGGCGAGCGAGGAGAGATCAGTGCATTCGATAGCCCCGCGAGGGGAGGGGGGATACTTTAGTGATGTAGCTGTCAGGTCGTTTAATTAAGGAATCTTAAGAGTATCGCCGCGCCCGCTCGGCCGTTCAGCCAGATGGGAATGATAGAGTGACGTGTAGCCCGGTACCGATTAAAGATAAATGGGAATGCTGGAAGCGCGCCACCGGCGCTCTTTTCATTCCGCCGCGCGCTCACAGCTATATACATCGTCCTCCCCTGTCTCCCTCTCTTTCTCTCTGTCTCTTTCTCTCTAACCTAGTACAGCCGGCGCACGCTTCGATTGTCCGGAATCTCATTATTCCCCTCTATTAAATAATTGGACGAGTCGGGGTATACCAACTTTTAAGCCGCGCGCTCCTTCTCTAGCCGGGGCGCGTTTTGTTTCTAATATGCGTTCAATTAATAAGCGACTGCGTGCGGATTGCTACACCGCGTACAACAAGAGCACCGAGTGCAAACAGAGCACAGAGCGAAAAATAATTGATTGCACATTTAGCTTTTTACTCCGATTGCATTTTTTCCCGCAACTGGGAGTTCTTGCAGCATTCTATATATATTATGCGGTATTTCGTTATATTTTGTTTTAGTTATAGAACATATGTTTTCAATTTATTATTAATTCAGTTCTCAAATTTTGAATATTTTTCAGATTCTGTAGCTTTAATAAACTAACGATGATATTGCTTTACAGAAACTGCCTCGTACGTTATCAAGAATTTAATAGAATTTGATGGTCGAGGATTTGCATGAATTTTTGATATTGCAAGCTAGCTTTATTTCGAAATTGAGCAGCGGCGCACGAAACTGACGCAAACAAAATTTATTTTGCTTAAATCCGCGAAATACGTTGGTTCCATTAAATTAACTTACTAATAGGTAGCGTTTATTTTTTATACTTTTCAGCCGAACCGACTTTAATGGTCGTCGAATAATCAGATTCTGAAAATCTCGCGCGCAATAAAAGTAACTACACTGAAGAGGATAGGTGCGCAACGAGCTTTACGAGAGTTTTTTCCCAAGAGGTGGAGCCGACTCCTGAAACGATTCCTGTAAATTAACGACTTCGTTTCCGTCAATTTCTTTTTCTGGAACGAAACTAAATTAAACGTGCGTGATTACTTTAGGTCGCGCAGTAGGACAGTAACATCATATATCAAATGAATATAATGAACTTTTCTACCTCGTAATTACTCGCAAGATTTTTTTTCTCGTAAAGAAATGTACTTTAAATCGGTAGGCCTTTCTTCTCCTGCATCGTCGACTCAACCGAACGAAAATGCTATTGCGAAGTGAATTTACAAAAAGAAATTAAAAAACGTGCACCCGAAAAAAAATATGAACTTAAGTTAATTAACCGGAGTAGCGCACGAGTGAGACTTAAAAAAAATTGGAGCATGCCAAAGTTCAAGTTAACCGACTGAATTAACTAGCTCGAGAGAGCCTCCTGGCGCTCTCGGCAAACGCTTACCGTAACGAGCAATTTTACATGCGAAAGCGAAGACGCGAAGTTTACAAAAGAAATTGCCTCGGCGTTGATCAGAGGAAGCAATAAAAGACGCACCGCAAAATGTGCCTCGCAGTACGTCCGCTCGCTCAAACAGCGCACTAAACGCTAGACGGGGCCGGGGGTCGCATCGCGGATTGTTGACGAGACTGCCGCGCCAAATGAAGATTTCGCCGGGCGCTCGTAAAAAAGAGGAAGGAGTGACAACGGTCGGTCACCGAGGACAGCGCCGCTGATTCTCGTTTTTTTTTCACCCCTGCGGATAATTAACGTCCGCGCGTCCTCGGCTCGCGCGGGAAGATTTAGCGTGAGTGCCGAGTGTTCTTGGCGAATAAGGTAATTACACAAATGCGGCCCCTGCACCTGAAATAATGGCCTCCGCGGTATGGGGTCGCTACGCTATGACACGTTGTTTATGAGACGAAACGTGGAAGGAGAGGTACGAAAGTACATTGGTGCTTTTGTTTTGAATTAAAAAAAAATTGAATGAGATCTGATGAAATGCAGTAGCTTTGTCTTCAAGGCAGATTTATCACTATCCAGAAGAGGATTTCGTTTATATTGAATTTTCGTGTTAAATATATTCAATAAAAATGATTTAAATTTTTCTTCACATTTTACTGGTTTTCGATGAGCAATAAATTAAAAAAAAATTATTCTGGTATAACACTTCAATATATATGCATAGTAACTCGTGCCTATAAAATAAAAAGAGAGAAGAAAGCAATATTCGGGTGAAAAAGTAGCGCAAACAAGAGTCTATATGCGTCCGACTGGAATTAAACCGGCACACAATTAAATTAAACGTTAATTCAGCCGGGCATTTTAAAAATACGAAGCATCGCCGATGAAAATTTGAAATAGTAAAGCAAAACTTGAAACAATCCGCGCGAAAATAATGAACGCTGCATTCCGTGCGCTTTTTATTACGATCAAACGCAACAATTAACCATGCGTTCATTCCAATTGAGATTTCGAGCAATTACCAAAGAGTTGCATCGCGCAATTATTCCCAATAAAGCGATACTTTAAATCGCGGCTGCATGCGATGATTTCCACGGGAGAAAATAAAAGAACCGCCTTCAACGATCCACGCTCATAAATATTCAAATGACTAACGTTTTCCCGATGCAACAAATCTCTCCACCTTTACTGCCGACGAATTTCACGCGTCGGTCAACTCCCGCCACTTATTAGACCCAATGATACAGCATCGGCCGCTCGCGCGGCAGGCAATAATCAACTTCTCGCTTCGGTCGAGCCTTTAACGAGCGGCGAAGTCACCTCCTCGCGCACGCACTTCGGAATCGTTAATCGTTCCTCTTTTTTAATATCGTGCCAGTATAATTCCAGTGCCCCTAACGGGCTTTAATAAAAGGCCCCGGGCGCACCGAGAAATCCTCGGGCGGAAATTTTAACGCACACCGCGCGACGCTCGCTATAGAGCTATATCGATTTTTACTTACCTCTCGCTGCGGTCGCGCAAGGAGATCGCGATCGATAATTCAGATAGCGGGCCGATCCGCTCGCCGTGTAATTCCGGCCTGCGCGCCGCTCGAATAAACCGGAATTTACAGCGCGGATCGTCGAGTTGGCCGGCGACGCCAAGATTATATTAGTTTTCAGGGGGAGGCGACGCAGTCGATCGAGGGAGAAGCGAGGGGGGCGCGAGTCCGCGAGCGAGCCAAATGAGACAGTCGAGAGAGGCCGCGCGCAGTTTTCCCGCGGAAAGGAAAAAAAAAGGAGAGGGAGAGACGGGGGTGGCGCCGATATAGCGCGGAAACTTCGGGGGGAACGCGACGGCGGCGAGGAAACGGCGTGACCGGGGAGGGAGGAAAAAAGTTATCGGAGAATTCGGTCCTCTTATACTCCGCTACCGGGGAGTAAGTTGGCATTACCGGGAGTTGGAAAATTTTTAACTGGCCTCGCCTGTTGCCGCGGAGATTTACGAATGAGTCGCCGCGTGCGTGGCTCAACTATGAGCGCTTTAAATTATAGCCGCGGCAGAGTTCCGAGTCTCAGAAACTTTTGAATGCGGCGGTGTGAATTTCCCCGCGCTCGTTATTTTGTTTATTTATAGTTATGCAGATTTTTTTTTAAATTTTTACGACCGACTTGACGAGCGAGGGAGACAACGGAAGATTTCACACTCGTAAATGTCGCAGTTAATTTTTTCTTTAAAGCGATTAACCGTGTCGTTAAAAAATAATTTTATACGCCCAACGCTTGTTCGGTAGTAGTATATAGTAAATATGCAAAATCTTTTATATCCAAAATAAACGTGAAAACGCGGCTTTTTTAACTAGACTATTCAATCCCAATTCGTTTGCGCTGAAAATTTATTGAGTGTTTGCAAGAATGGTAACGACGACACTTTTTCTAGATCTAATCGATTCTAACCGCAACTTAAACAATTCAATTTGTTACAGTAAGAGAAAAGGTTTAAAGCTTAAGAGATTTATCGTCCTTTGGCTTTCTTTATCCGAGAAAACCCACCAGGCGTTCGCAGAACTTACCGCAACGTCCTTTAGGAAAATTATTACATCGAAGGTTCGCCGCGCTGGAAATAGAAAAAAGGTCCACAACATATACTTTTTGCGGTTATTTTGTTTCTCCCACTTGTGCGGCATAATTTATCGTTCTACCCGGCCAAAATTTTTGCTCTAGTAGCCATATTTCGAAACAAGGCTAAGTGATCGCCTCGCTCCCGGGCGCAAAGCTCGTCGTTCGAGTATCCGAGCCAACCACTCCCCCCGATACACCGAAATCCAGTACACATACCGCCCGCTGTCCCCGTATATACTTTTTGAAATACTCAATTTTTCGCAGCTCCTGCGGCGTACACTCGGTTTAAACTTTTTTTATCTTAAAAAAAATATAGCCCATAAAAGGACAATACTATATTTTACCTCGGCGCTGATGCAAAAGCAAAATTCGTTATTAATTCTCGCATTTTAACTCGCGTAAGTGAAAAATAAGCCTAGAAAGAGAGCAAAACGGAGGATTGGAGAGTAAATGAAACGGGACAGAGAGGCGAGCGAGCCGAGAAACGAGCAAAAGGGAAAAAGAGCGGAAGAATGAAGTGCGAGGTGCGAAAGAAGCGGGAGACGAGAAACGAGCTGAGAGAGAGAGATAGAGAGAGAGAGAGATAGAGAGAGAGAGAGAGCGTGGCATGTGGTTCAGAGAGATATTTTATTGCCCTCGGATATCAATGTCCTTTTGCGAGCGCAAAAATTCATTACGTATCGTAATACCGGCGAGTAAAAAAAACCGGGGGAATTCGCTGAACTGGGAAATAGTTCCACCCATCGACTTTGTCAGGAGACAGAAATTATTTTTATTCGTCGCTCTCGTCGTTACGCCCTTTATACTTTTTTCCCCGTGCCCGGTCAGCCCGTGAAACGTGTACACGCCTCGCTATTATTTACAATTTCGCCACTGAACTTTCAGTTGCGAATAAAAATTAAAAGACGCAATTGCAAACGGGACAATATTCACGATGAACGGCGAAAAAATTGAACCCTCGGCGAGCGAACAGAAAAAAAAGGAGCGGAATGCCGAAAAAAACGCTAGTGTCCTGGTAATATATGAGAAAAACAACAGAGCGCTGTTCAATTTTTCAAATCGATTCAAAAGGATACCGCGGGAAAAAGGAACTAATGTAATTGGGAGTTTGCATAAAAAATGTCATAATTACATCCGTCTGATAGAATATTGAAAAATAATCAACGCGTATTTTTTCTTTCTTTAATTTAACGTTTATTAAAAAAGATATAGCAAATTAAAAATAATTATGAATGCGACTTCACCACGGCGCAGTATATCTGTATAGTGTATAAATGTGACGTCACACGAGTGTTCAAAGCACGATATCTCTGCTAATAATCATTAAATTGAAAAAAGAAGAAATGCGTGTCGATTATTTTTCAATATTCTATCCCACATAGCTAATGAAATTAAAAAAGAATGTTCATGCAAAGACCCAATTGAATTAGAAAAAAAAAGCTCGCGCCATCGTTCCGCGGTCAATCTATAAATTGAAAAAGCAAATAATCAGCCGTGAAAGTCATTGGTTTCGCCGGCTGTGTAACCTAAATATAACATGCATCATTCGCGCGTGGCTTTTCATTAAAAAGCACTCACCGAGATGGTACAAGCTCGGCGCAGCGTCCCGACTGGCGAAAGCTCGCGCGCGCGCACGCGGCCGTGGGGAGGCCAAATCTAATTGGCTTCGGCCCGGACGCTCAAATAAATTCCGATAATCGACGCGCCGACACGAGTCCTAATTTCGTTTGGCGATTATACCACACCGGAGGGCCACTTAAGTTAATTATCCATCGGCGATTCGTAAAATCAGCAAATCGGCAGCCTCGCGCGCTCCGCCGCCGTGTCCCCGTGATGTACGGTCCCGCGGCGATGCGTGAAAAATCCAGGCCGGCCGGGTACACACACAGCGGGGCGCAAGAAACATGGCCCGAGACAACTGACGCGCTCGCTCTCGCTGATTGCGTGAGGAATATTAGATTTCAGGATTCAAAGGTTCGATTGCGAGGCGAGCCCGGCAAAAAGCCTGCGCCGTTGTTTTACGAAAGAAGGGTCGAATTTAGGTGACAATCGTGACAAATGGCCACTAAGAATAGAGCCGTAGATTTATCGAGTATCCCCCCAAAAACAAACAGCGCCAATTTGAAATACTTTTTTTTATTCAAACACGAAGAGAAGGGACACAAATTCGGCGCGCAAGACAAACGCTTTAAAAGAGCTTCGTCTTAATAAATTGAATGATCCG
This sequence comes from Eurytoma californica, assembly GCA_035586675.1. Lineage (NCBI taxonomy): Eukaryota > Metazoa > Arthropoda > Insecta > Hymenoptera > Eurytomidae > Eurytoma > Eurytoma californica. The sequence continues at coordinate 22,084,799 of JAXIUT010000037.1, read as the reverse complement.
AAACGATTCGTAAGTTGCACTGGGACGGGGGGACGGCAACTTTTAAATTAAGGACTGTTTGATTTGGCTCGCCTCTCGGCCGCGGACGGCGTAAAATTCAACAAAGTTACGGTCCGGACCGGGGGGAGAGATCGCGTTCCCCGCTCCCGTGATGTCGCTCCGGAGGCCTCGAGTCGATCGCCGCGCGCCTGCGAGCCCACTTGCCGCAACAATGTTTGACTCCATTTCGCTCCTTCTCCCCGATTCCCCAGACTATTGGCTCGCGTCGCTCTTTCGCCCGCACCCAGACAGCTCGCGCGCACGCTACACCGCCCACGTCAAGTTCAATCCGATATTCCGATCACCCCGCGGACGTTTCGCCGCGGCTGGCCAGAAATATTCCCCTCGCGCCGCGCTGTACTTTTGCCTTTGTTTCCCACCGAGGGCTCTAAACTTTTTGGGGCGATTTTTTTCAGCCGCGCGCTTTACGATATGCATTCCGTCGCGCTCATTTATTGCGGAAAACTGAAAAGTGGTAGATGCGGCGAATGGAATTTGGATTAGAATTCAACAAAACGTGCACTTCAGTTCGATTTGCGGAGATTGCGGGAATAATAAAAAATTTATTGACTGCGATCATTTTAATCATTTCAAAAGATTCACATTTATTCGACAAGAATATAAATTTAAAAGATATAAATTCTGAGAAAGTGAGTATTGATCTATGTATATTGACTAGTCTATTTGCTTTTGAACTCAGAGAGAAAATATTGAGCAAAAACTAATACCGGTTTTTTAAAACACTGTTAAATATTACGAATTTTACTGAATTCCAAGAAAACAAAGAAAATTTTATTTTAACAAGATAGATGTTATTCTAGATTTAAAAAATTCTTTAGTAACTTGTTCAAAAAACGATATTCTTTGATAACTGCAAATCAATTTTTTTGGCACTATAAAAATTTCATCAATCTCGTCGAAAAACAATTTAAAAATACAATATTCCAATTTTGCGCGTACTACCACTATATCAACAGAAATGTTGATTTCAATTTCCATGAAACGAAAACTACTCTTATTAATTATTTAATTCCACAAAACCCCAGTGACGTCTCCTACCGTAGAACAGCAGTCCGCAAAATCTGCAAGCCCATGCAGTACCCGGCCAAATAAAATCACCATAAATAACTCCCCTGCAGTCCCGAAGAATTCAATTTACGAAATTACCGCGGTCGAGCGTCCGCGCATAAGCGGCGCCCGATCCAGCGGCCGCTTGCGCCCTTTTCTAACGTCAAATTCAAACGCAACGCGCACGTCGCATTCCGGCGAGCAGGAAAGCGCGGCTCTAGGGCGCCGCCAGGGGCCCCGAGCTTTCGGCCCGTACCTCGCCGATGAAATTGCCCAAGCCTCCGAGCGCGCGAGTCGCGGAATCTGTAAGTGCGCATATCCTGCCGGAGTCGAGCGAACCGGAAAGCTCCCCCGTCACTCTTCCTCCCTCTATCTCTCTCTCTATAGAGTATACTCTCTCGCTTTATCACTCCTCCATTCACGTGTGCTATTGCACGTTATTACATACCGGAAGGCGTTCGCTGAGTGGAGGGAATTTTTTCCGATATCGAATCCGGGGGATGCCGTAGGCTGTGAGACACGATATTAGGGCGCCGTGCTTTTATCTCCGTTGGAATTTTATCGAGTGAGAGTACACTGAATCGCCGAGATATTTCCAGAGGTAATGACCCCCGCGTCAAACGTTTAGCAAAAATCCGGCCACGACAGATTTACTCTTGATCGAGGCGAGCAAGAATTCCCAGTGACCAAAATTGTTTTCTGATGAAAGGAATGGAATACGGCTACCGCGCGATCAGCGACTGACATTTTTAATTAAATAGCAAAAAGGGGTGGAGAATTTTTATTACTGTAAAGCGTTGCACTAAGTTAACGTAAAATAATCTTCGCAGGTGTACATCGCATTTCATGCAATTATCGTTCGAATAGTACAGAATTACTAAAGTTCACCCGGATTATCGTTAAATTACAAAAAAGTTTGCTGCATAACTTCTTAAGGAAATGTGCACTGCTATTAATTACTCTAAATATTAAACAAAGGAAAAATTTACTTTAGTTATGTATACTTAACAGAAATATTTTGTAGATTTGATTCATGTTAACTATCAACTTTGTAGTTAATGAGATATTTTAAAAATTATTTTTTGGGTCTTATAATTATTTTCAGATTTTCTTTTTTACTCCTAATGTGTATATTATACACAATATACGTAACCTTTACGTAAAGCACACTTTAAATATTAGGTTGATAAATTGCGTATGCACGTATGGGCGCTCTGAGCATTAAAAAAATTTAATGCAGTATAAAAAAAACCCCTAGGTACCCTCAATTAGCCGACAAAGGATCCTAGAGAGAAAAGAAAGATTAAAAAAGCGATTCAGTACGGCACGCCTTGCCACGTTTATTTTTCATATTTTTTTATACCTACCGGTATGCGGGTGACGGAATTCCTCCATACAAACCGACTCTCTTTATCTACCGCCCACCTCTCTCTTTCTCTTTTAACCTCTCTCTATCTTTCTCGCCAACACGAAATCCTTTCTCCGTAAGTGTCTCCCGGCGCACAGGTATACACACGTCCCTGTATAATTTTCTCTAGAAAAAAAGAATTTTTTTTACGAGGTAAAATAGCTCGCTGATGTATTCATGCATCCCGCGGAGGAGGCTCCTTTTTTTATTGCACCTCGTAAAAGAGCGGCGACAAAAAAGGCGAGCAGCCAGGAACACGCGTAACGACTTTGCGCCTACGACTCTCTCGTCTCCATCTCGCGATACCGACCGTCCTCCCCGTCCGCGCGTCATCCCAAGTAGCGCAGGTGGAATGGGAGGGAAAGAGCGTGAAAGAAGCAGAGAGGAGAGAAAAAGAAAGGAGGAAGCCGTATTTCTTCGATCGCTCTTCTTCATCTCCCGAGGATCTGCCCACGAATGGGGGACGCGTACAAAGGAGAGCGTGCTAACGAGATAACAACAGCTTCATCGGCGCGGACTGCCAGGTATATGTATACTTGGACCGTCGAGCGACCCGCCCAGGAACGCCGCAAGGCGCGATGGCGACCCGATATGCGGGCGGCTATACGTAAGACGTTAAGTTTATCCTTTTTTTTTTACAGCGCTATGAAGAGTTGCAAATGCGCGCAGGTAGCTGCGAAAATGCGATGAAGAACTTTTTCAAAAGTACCCTTTCCCTTCATCCATATATATACCCTCTGGTTTTTAAAAATATTTTACAATCACTACGTGTACGAAATTTAATTATCGAAACGAGGTGAATTTTACAATTTGTTTTATTTTATTATGTATGAATGACTGCAATTTAATTACGCCGATACCAGTATGCGAGTTCAGGACTTCAAATATTTTATTACACTTTTTGTATTAATTTGATATATCTGCAATGATCTGATTTTAAGGAAAACAAAATAATTCCAGGTAAAATATTATAAAATAAATGTTCACAAATTTAAAAAAATGTATCTGTTTACCGTCAGAGAAGAGATTCATTCAGTCGAATGCGAAACATTTGTTTCGACTGCAGCGTATTTGAATATACTGCGGTTATATCGGATTAAGCTGCTGCGGTATTCGAACCAAAATGCGCCACTTTGAATTAAAATATTTTTTTTCATTTTTATCTCGTGTACATGATTTCTTACTCGATTTATAAATATTAACTCGCTCGCTCCAAGAGTCTCGCCACCTGTGTATAGATAAATAAAATTTCTCTGTAACATTTGTACACCAGTAATTTAATAAATAATCATCGGAGGCGCCAAAGTAAATTATGTAAGGAAAGATGGTCTGATAAATATATAATCGAAACGTGTCGTAAATTACATTTATGCATGATGAAGATCAAAGTAGGCGCGAAAACGTGCAGTCAGAACTGGCAAAGCGCGCGCGCCTCATTATTATTTCAGCATCTCCTTCAGCCGCGAAAGTGGGTCAAGTATTTTTCGAATTCCCACTCCGCACACCCCCCTGCGACGCCCCTTCGATTATCCCGTTCGCGTTTGCGCGCACCGGCACGCACTCCCACGGGATAACAGATCGGGAAGCCCTTTAGGCGCGCGGTGCGCGTCAAAAGCCGGTGCGCCGCCGCGCCCACTGCAGGACCGATCCCCCTATTTTGTCGCAGCAAAAAAAAACCACTCCCGCGAGCCGCGCGGCGATCGAGGCGGGCCCCTTTCACGAAAATTGTTTTTTATTTATGGTTCCATCTCTCTCTTTCCCGCCAGTGCGGTGGCAGCGAAGGCCGCGGACACTCCGCTCGTGATGGAATTCCGCTGGAAATTTATAGCTGCCGGCGAGGAGGGGGGCGAGAGAAAAGGGAGGAGGCCACTCGGGTCCAGATATCGGTTCGCGCGCGAGTTTGGAAAGCAAACACGGGGTGGGCGAACTGTCCGTGTGTATACGCGCGAAGAAAAAGGAGGGGGAGGAGGAGGAGCGGCCCGATCCATTCGGCAGCTTATAATTCTTCATCGGCTGTTTGCGCAGCGTCGGGATCAGCCGCGGCTTTTTGCCGGGCCCGCGGCAAAAAGCGAAAATTCATACGGCGAGAAGTGACGAGGTGGATGGAGAAGAAAAGGGGGAGAGCAGCGGCAGGAGGAGGAGGCGGCAGCGCCGGATAAAGATTTATTTAGCGGTATAGGCTTTTGGCAGCGGCCGCGCGAGTTTAGAGCCCCGATCTCGGCTATATAGCTGTTTACCGGCCATTGTTCCGCCGATTATTTATACCGGGCGTTCATTGTTCGCGCGAATAATTCGATTCTGCGCGTATATTTCTGTTTAACAATGTCCCGGACGCTTGGCCGCTGATTTGTCAGCGACACATTTTTTAATTGACCGAGTCGTGCGGATGAGATATAAGAGAAGAAACTGTCGGCGCCGCGCTTTTCGATCTATCTTCGAATTGGAAAAATGAATAGTTTTTCCGTCAACTTTTTGTTTTTATAGTTCAACGGCTATTTGTTGCTTTATCGGCCGCAATGGATAAAAGAAAAAGAAAATTTGAAAAAGTAATTAAACTTGTCAATCACCCACAAAGGATTTGCTTAGCAACGAGGATCTGTATATTCTCGATGAAATAGTAATAGATTCGAATCCCACTTCAAACTTTTTCAGCTAAAGTGGAGTTTGCGAAGTAAGTAATTGCCGCGAATACGTTGATTTAGGAAGACTTCAACCGTTTTCCAAAACTTTTTTCGAGTGGACTGAATTACTTTCGTAAACAAATTAGCTGCATCGAGTAATTCCTCTCCTCCGGGTAGTGCGCATAAAAACAACAGAATTTTACTCTGTATAGCAGTAAAAACGAGTTTTACACTATTTTTATTTTTCATTTTTTTAAATAAAATTGACAGGGATATTAAAATCTACGTAAACGTTATTTTGCTGAAAAAACATTTTATACTAATAACTATGTTTTTATTATATTTTATAAGCTTCTTTTATTTTGCACTCTTTTGTTAGTAAATATTATCTCAGTATTTACCATTTCACATTTTATACGAATTAAAAAAATTTCTCCTACGTTTCAGAAATTATGCACTTATACAAAAGTGCACACGTAAACATTACAAATGCAGATCTGCTAAAGTAAATGGAACCTCAAAAATTATAATGTTTAATCTGATGACAATATAGCTACTTTCAAATTTTTGTTTTCTTTTTTAAATTTAATTATAGCAATTTTGTTTGAAAATACAAAAAATATTACTAACATTTATTATGTGTTTGTGGACAATGATTGATCGTTCAAAAATTTTACTGTAAAATATATCTAAAACTCAGTTTACAAAAAACTGAAAAACATTGAAATTTTTATCAACTCCAACATAAAACAAACTGTCTGCACCAAAGTAACAAAAAACGACATACTGATATTGGCGCAATTTTTTTTTAAATATAATTCTTGTCTAGACATCGTATTTTTTGCGAAAATGAATTTGACAAAAAAAATTCCTGTCCAAATCGTGCACATTTTTATAATAAAAATTTAATTGCTCAAAAGATCAGAAAAAAATTGATAACTCATTGATTACGAAAATTCAATCGATTTTCAGTGATTACGAGAATCCAGCTCTACTGAGAAAGACAGATGCCTCAAAGTCCACGTGGTAAGTGTACCAACTAATATTATATGCTGTACCTGGGTTTAATAACATTTTAAGGGGCTGAGGTATACCGGACATTACATTACGAGGGAATAACCCCTCGCTAAAGAGTACAGCAACACGCCAACTAAAACTGGTAATTGACTGCAAAGGCATCTCAAAAATAAACGATCCAATTAACCATACCGCAACACCAAAACCCAGCGTTTATTAACTCTTTTTTCTCTCGCCCCACCCTCAAGCGCCCGGCGAAACTTTATTAGCAGCGTCGGAGCAGGACGCCGAGAGTAGTCGGCTCGCCGAGGCGCGGATGCAAAAAAAGAAGGAGAGGTAGCCGGCGCTCCCGACCGGCTAAGTTGATTTAGCAGCGATTACGCTCTCGCGCGGGCGGGGGCGAGACGGCGAGCAGCCCGCCCGAGCGAGGGGGCCGCGGCGTTACGCGGTGTGCAATATGCTCATTATCGAGCTCCTCCCGGGCTGCCCGCGCGGGCCGCGCCTCGACGGCGCTCGTTCGAGCGTCGGGATCGCCTAATTACGCAAATTGATGATTGG
>JAXIUT010000037.1:22064499-22077988 GCA_035586675.1 Eurytoma californica | reverse complement strand
GGCTGCCCGCGCGGGCCGCGCCTCGACGGCGCTCGTTCGAGCGTCGGGATCGCCTAATTACGCAAATTGATGATTGGTAAGATAATAACGTGTAATCAGCGGCGCGCGGCTTCCCTCGCTTAGCATATTCATGGCCCGCCTATGACAAATGAGTGCCGCGCTATTTACTTAAAGCTCGGTCCGGAGCGACGGCCCCGTATACGGGCGTCTCACGCGCTCCCGCGCATAAATATGCAAGGATCCACCAAATTGGCCGGAGCGCCGCGGCGCGCTTTGAATTAAGGCTGTGCGCGCCGGCGAGCGCGACTTTCGAGGAGGACCCGGCGCTTCTCCGTTTGTCTGGATTGATAAACGGCCGCTTTCTCGACTGGCCCCGCGTCGATCGCCGCTTTTCAAAACGTGTGAATAATTTAATGCCCGCGGCGACTTAGAGGTTTAATTGCTTATTATAAATGAGCTGCTTTGAAGAAGACATTCTATACAACGATTGGAAACGCGGGGCAATCTTAATTTTATGTTTTATGAGAGCTAACGCGGCGTCGCTGTGAAACTATTTCCCCGTTTTATTTATTCGTGAAACATCAATATGCTTTTCCACGTTACGTTACGTAAACTTTTATAATGAAATTTATAAAGTCATTAAAATTTATTTCCAAATTTTACATCACAAGGAGATAACAGTTATTATAAATGAACAGAATTATTATTATTATTGTTATTATATTATTGATAAAATTTATCATATTTAATTTAAAATTTAATTGTAGAAGTGGTACGTTATTTATGCAGGCTAAAATATATAAATGTTACTTGATTCAATAAATATATTGAAACAATAGTTAGACTTGTTTTCTTTTTAGATTTTAAGTCTTTCTTATATTCCGGGCCGGCGAACACGAAATTTATTTTCCTCTGCCGGATTACTGTATTGTAATGTATGTAATGTACTCTGGATTAAATAAATAAAATAAATAAATAAAATACTTGAATATATTCGTTTTAACTTTATTGTATTTGCTTAATATGTTGAAATTATTACAGGAAAATTTAATTAAATAAAAGTACAGGGAATTATTATTTTGCCACTGCATTTGCATTATTAAAAAATAGTAATCACAATTTGAATAAATGTTCGCTTTTCGTATATCCGACCTGTCTCATCCAAGTCTCCCTGCAATAATTCTCCTTAATCAAATCAAATGATCTGGACTTTATCTTCTTCGCGGGTGACAAAACTTTAAGGAGCGTGATTTATAATTAAAATTTTTTACTATTTTCTCCAATTTCCCCGGCTTCTTAGCCCCGCGTCACTCGACAGCAACACGGCGTACGCGAAAAAAGAAAGGGCGAACGCCGCGCTAATGGGGAATAAAGTCTCCAACAAGTCGAATCAAGGCCAAACTGCTCCGTCTAGTTAATCCGCGTTAATGCTCAACGAGCATAAATCCTTAATAGCTCCCTCACCGAGCCCCGGCGAGAGAATAATTTCATAAGCGTGCATCTCCCGGGCGCAGCTCCTCGATTTTTCATCGGATCTCATTAGCGCCTGCCCCCCTCCCCGGCGGTCCTTTTCAACGACGGCGCTGACCAGCCAAGATTCAGGAGTCGAGCCGCGCCTCTCGCTCTCCCCTCGTTCTCCCATCCGCGGCCTGTCCGACCCCTCGCGACTTCACTCCGGGCTTAGCGGTGCACCAGTGACGGCGGCGGCGGCTGCGTTCATCTCCCCGATGACCTGTCTCGAGATAACCCTCCCAGGCTCGATACTCTCCATAATTGATCCAGTCAACCCAGTTCCGCCGACGGACACAGACCGGCCGCCACGCGAACGGAGAGGGCCCCGTATAGAGCTCTCCCCGTCACCAGAGACACGTCGAGTCATTACCCGAGCTCGGTAATCCTCGACGCGCGATGTGCGCACCCGCTTCGATCCACCCGAGCACCCCCCGGCCCCCGGCCTCGACTTTTCGTCGTGCCGCGCTGCTTCTTTCCTCCGAAGGGGGTGAGCGACGAGCCCCGCCGGGCCCCCGCGCTTTAAATGTATTAAGGGAAATGCCGGGCGCGAGCGCTGATTCCGGATTCGAGAAAATTAGGCTGACTCGAGTTGAGCTCGGGCTCGAGGAGGATATTAGCGGCTCCTGGATAAAATTAATGGTTAACGATATTTCATCGATAACAAGTTGCATTAATTCTCAAGGCTTTCGAGTTTTTTATTTTTTAAGCCGGCAATGACAATCCATAAATCTAGTCTGTGGATAATAATTAATGTTTTACAACGAAATTAAATAGCTAAAAAGGATGTTTATTCGAATAAATAGCTATTTCATTTCAGCGACAAGCTTTTTGCTTCTGTTGAGAGATATTGGCATTATTCATGAGACATTCAAATAAATGATAATGCATTTTAATAGATTTAAAACGGAATTCATTTTTTGCTTGTGCTTATTTTAGTAAATGCTTGTTTCTTATAAAAAAGGCAATAAAAACGAGACATTTTCGTTTAGCAATCATAACTAAAAATATTACCTAATTAAATATTGACTTTTATTACTTCGAAAAAGGTCATAGCACATTTGCAAGTATCCATTCTCTTACGAAAAAAGCACAACAAAGTATAGATCATTTTTCGACGATTTGTTCTGTCAAATTGGTAGCAATCCTTTCAAGTGCGCCCTGTGCTATGCGGCATTGAAGACCGTCTTCCCATCTCATGGCGGACTAATTTCGACGTTTCTGATCGCTTGACGCGAGTGAGACGTATACACGCGTAGCTTCACACGTCACTAAGGACCATCTCTCTAAATCGGTACAATCGACTGGTAGAATGTCAGCGAGGGCCGCGCGGCTATCTCCCTTCACAAAGCCAATATCCTGCCGTTCGATACTGCAGGAACGTGGACTCGTGAGTCTAGTTGGTTCCGTCGTCGATACAATCCCAAGGCGGCCGGCGGCGGCGGCGCGTGTACATAAAGCCGATCCCCTTCCGCGCCTCGGCGAGAAAATGCACCTCGACCTTCGGAGTGAATTTTCCCTCGAATTGCGGCCGGCGCGCGCGACGATATAGGAGGTGGCTCTCGAGAGGACTTTGATTTTCATCGACGCTCTATGACCGAAATTAGATACTGGCCCTTTGGAAAGCTGATATTGACACCCCGCTGATCCACTCCACCTCCTTGACTGTCTTACTTCGAATAAACAATGCTCCTCGGGAATTGCAGAGGCGGGACTTGGCGCTGAACGATAACGCCGGTCCTTTGAAAATAGTCTCGTTAATTTTGTGTGCTAACACAATACCCTGGCAAGTTCAATTCGTTTGCGTGGAGGAACACGCGATATCGAGTTGAGGAAAATAATGGAGCGCGGTGTGCAACTAACGCTTTAGAATGTTGGATATGAAAAAAAAACAAGAAAAACGATGACTCGAGAAAGTTCCTTAACGATCCGGCGAAACAGGCAATTGCGGTGCGAGTAACTTTTTTTTTTCAATCCGCAGCAGTCGACGCGCCCGAAGCCAGCGCGATCGGCCGAGCGAGGCGCATAAATTGAAATATAACGATTGGCGCGCGGTTATCCCCGCGCGAATCCCAAATAAGTCACTTAGTGTCCGATGTAAGAATGCACTTTACTCTCGGAGCCTCCCTACGGCATCCATATGCATGCGGCGCGAGTCCTCGCGGAAGACCGCGCGCGCCCGAGGAGCGAATAATTGGATTTGATCGTCTGCGGCCTCCAGACCGGCCTGGCGCGCTTACACCGTATATATAGCGATCGACCGAGTAATAAAAAAAAAAGGCCGAGGAGGAAGCGGCGGAGGCCGAGGAGAGAAAATCGAAAGCGAGGGTCTTGATTTCATCCTCGAAGTGCGCGCGCGTACGTATACGCTGCGTTTTTTGCGCAGCTATTCTAAAGAGAGGGCAGAAGAAAGAGAGAGAGAGATTGAAAGAGTAAGAAGAGAGAGACGGAGGAGCGGGGGCTGCAAAATAAAAAGGAACGGACAGCCCGGGGAACGAGCGAACGCCTCGTGCCCCGGAGGACTGCTCCGCTTCATTCAGCTGTCGTTTGTTTTATCTCGACCCCGCTGCACCCGGTTCGCGCCCCCTCCGCGCGCGACCTCGCGACGCGTGTATCTCGCTTTTCTTCCCGCCTCCTTTTGCGCCTCCCGCGCTGACACTTTAAGTGAGATTCGCTTTGAGGCAAATAAAAGGAGCGGCTCGGCTGCACGGAAATTTATTGCATTTTCGCTCCCGCGAACTCTGTTTGCGAAGGACTCATCCTATTTCGCCCCTCCCACCCCCTCCTTCCTTATTCTAGCGCAGGGCGGCTGCTGTCGCTGACTGACGCATTCGCGCGCGGAAAAAAATCGTTTGAAGAAACATAATTTTACGTTTATTGCGACTTGCATGTACCGAGTACGTCGGAGCCGTCGAGGCGATGACATTTCGCCGGCGCGAGTCTTTATTTAACGAATATAACGGGAGGCGGCTGCTCGCGACGCGAACTTTGTATTTGCCTCGGTTTAACGATAAAGTATCTCCTTTTTCGGGGCGAAATGTGCCCGCGTGAGCTCGACAAATTTTAAAGAAAAATGTCCGTACCCCCATGAGAGTATCGAGCCTGGATGCACACTCTGAGCCCTCATGCAGCTTCGAAAAAACAAAAATCATATCAGCTACCACGTGGGAGAGATAAAGGGGTATTTTAAAAGCAAGATTCGATTTTCAATGTATCGTTTTATATTTACAGGTCACGTAGCAAACTACAGTATTTAATGGTTTAGGGTATTTTTGTCTATAAAATTTCCCATTACAATTGTTTAAATTTCGCATTGAAATAATTTAATTAATCTAATAACTCATTCATAGAAAATTATGAAATGTACATTACGTAAACATTTCAATGTTAATTATCGCCTTAAATGTAAATAAATTTTACGCACTAAATTGAATACTGCAAATAAAAGAAAATACAAAATCTTGATGGTATATAAAAATGATAGAATTTAATCCTTCGAGATGATCTGGCTATTTTGTAATAAATAAGCCACTTCAAAACACAACGAACTTATTGAATCAATATCAATATTGAAGACGCAAACTTTTGACGTTCTATCGTCGAAATTGACGCTTTAATACTACCGCCGCATAAAAAGCCCGTCCCGTCGAAATTTAAAAAAGTCCCATCAGAATTTCAGTAGCCTCGTTCTTCTGGCGGCAACCTGCCGCAACATGAATACGCAATTCTCGGCCGGCACGCAAGCGCGTATAAGAGGGAGGCAAGAAGTAAAAAAAAGCCGAAGGAAGCGGCACGCGGAGCGACGGAGATAAGGGGACACGGGGGAGAAGCAAGTCGGCAAGAGTATAACCGGTAGCCCGCGATATCTCATTACTCGTGCGCGAACGCGCCCGCTACAACGGCCGCAGAGGAAGACGACTCGGTGCGCTCGCGCTCGTTCGCCGATGATAAACATTTATCCGCGGGATTTCGCTGCGTTAACAGTCGACTTTAATGAAGACGCCGCGACGTTTTAGTGCCCGAGGCGGGCTTGTATACCGTTTTATCCCCGCCGATCGTACCTGCGACGCGCATCCCGCGAATTTACAATTTTCAGTTATCCCCTCGGCTCTTTATCTCCGGCACGCGCTAGCACGGCAGGCGCTGGCTGACTGCTTTCTTTGCCCCCGCTTGACGAATCCTTTCCGAAGGACGTGCACCCGAGCAACCTCGCCGATGTAGTCTGTTTCGACTTTTTAATTAAATTTAGATGCTCGTAGCCCGCGGACTTCGTATAACTGCAAAATCCAGGAAATTCCAGGATATAATAAGCTTCAAAAGTAATCCGTGATACCTACGCTGTGTATAATTAAATTCCAGGAAAAGTCCTTTGGCGCGTTGCGAATAAAATGGGGGCAAGTATCCGAGGAACGCCCGTCGCGAGTGTCCGTTCCCTCTAATAAATTGAGCCGGCCTATGACAGGTAGAGCCATTCGTATAATTTTGAAAAACCGTTTTATGTCGCGCCCGACGATAAATTTTCTTATCTGCGCGCCGGCCGTTAACACTCGTACATAATATCAACTCGATCGGTTTCGCGAGCACCGCTGAAGTCTAAACACGCGCGTAATGTGCGATATAACGTCTTTCTCCATTAGCGCCTCGGCGAGGCGCCATCCAGTTTGCTAGGTGGAAGTTAAGTACTGATTTCGCATTATGCAAGTTGGCGTCGTCCGCGAACTTCGGCGCGATAGCGAATTACCGCTGAAAGTGTCGACGAGCGAATCAGATTAGGCGGCCGCTTATCTCCGATCGATCTTGAAGCTTGTCCGGCCGAACGTGCAAAATCGACCGCAGGCTTAGAGTTTTCCCCGTGCACTTTACACGGTACTCCACAACTGCGCGGGGGTAAAGCACACAGAGAACGGCTCACCGGATGAAAATGGAAAAAATGGAATTTTACCAAAAAATCGGTTTTTTTATCGTTGGCCACGCAGCTTTGAAATTTTAACGCGGGGATATGGCTTTGCCGACGGTAGCAAAAAACTTTTCTCTCTCTAAAAATTTCACTGTATTTTTAAGACACCGGGAGAAAGTTTATCCGTCCAATTTCTCGCTCTCGTTGTATAAGATCATTTCTCTAATAAGATTTTCGGCTGAGGGAGCTCGATATGATTTAGTAGATAAAAAATAAGCCACGATCAAGTAAGTGTGTTGAGCGCTTAGCCTCGGCAAATATTTATCATCCGCGGCCACTATCATCGTTAAAGCTAAAATAAATCGTTTTTCTCTCGAAATTCTAAAAGAGACCCGTTACAAAGCAATCTCGACCTCTAAATTTCAAAGCCCCCAACGACAGCCCAATTAAGCCCAACTAAAGCGCATCGAATCCCGAGCGGATCGCCGTTATGCATTTCCATTATATAGGGGTGCGCCCCGGAGCAAGCCAGCGGGCACAGTTCGACGCGGCGGCGGAGCACGCGCATCCGACATAATCAAAAGAGGTAAGAAGAATTTCCGCAGGCGCGCGCTTATCCCCGGCGCTTTTTCCCGCGGCGCGACCTCGAGGACAGCCGCGCGGCAGCGGCGCTATCGTATAATAACCGCGCTCTCTTTTTCCCCTTCCGGGAGTAATGCGCGCGTATTACTCGCTCTCCGTCCCTCTCTTTCTCTCGCGCGACCGCTTCTTGCTCCTCTCCCTCGCCCGCCTCCTTACGTAAGATGAAAAAGCGGCTGAATGGGGCGGCTATCCGGTGCACGCGGCGCAATCAATCAACCCGCTCGAGTAGTTCGTTAAAACTCCCTTCCCTCCCCCCGCGCGGAGGAAAAAGACCACGGTCTCATTAACCCGATCGGGGAAAAATGTGGCGCCCGCGCCGCGCCTTGCCCCCATAAACTTTCCAACTCCCGCCTCTATATTATGCTCTTAATCGAAGGAGAAAAAAAAAACAAGCCAAGCCGATGTAGTGCGGTCGTACATCCGGGTGTCTCCGTCGCGGTGACCTCAGATTTTCCGTTTTTTCTCCTTTTTTATATGACGCACGGAGTGGGCGCGCGCGTGCGGCTACGAGCATCGCGCGGCTTATCCCTCGCCGAAAAATTCTCCGACGCGGAGCGACAGCTACGATCCCCGCGCGAATTGGCTTCCTCGTGAGCGCGCGGCTGCAATAATCGGAGCGGCCGTATTATTTTTTTTCTCTCTCGATCCCAAATTTATTACCGCACTCCAGCGCGGAGTGTGCGTTTCATATCTGGCACGATAAGTGCGCATTAGGTTTGATTTATACGATATGCGCGTGAGATAGAAGGAGACAATTATTCTTTTTGTTTTTTGTCGAAGGAAACAATCGCGTGTTGCTATTACTATACGTCTCGTATCGCTTTGGATTTGACGTGGGGGGCGCCGAGTAAGAAGTTGTCACGGGATTAGGTGTTACGTTGACCGGAAAATTTGGATGAAAGCATGGGACGATCAGTCAACTAAATCTGATTGCGCCGACACGAAAACACAAAGTCGCCGCTATCGATCCCGACGAGATTATTTAATTTTCTCGAGCATTAAATTAAGTGGAGCGTAATAAACTGCTTATCGGGATGTATTATTCAAATAAGCTGAAATAAATGCGAATCGCCCGTTAATTGCGTCAGCTGGCGCTTTTTCACTCTTTTATGCCGAGCGTATGCGCGCGCTGGAAAAATTAAATCGAACAATAAAAGTAGAGGACGCAGATTTACGGGAGTCGCCCCGACGCCGCAAAGCAATGCATTACACGGATTTTCCGCGGGCGGGCCGCACGAATATCAATTCGCACTCAGCGGCTCGTCGCGCCGGATAAATGAATATTGAACGAGGAAAATCACGGCGAGCGCCATTCTGTTTAATAACGAGCGTTATAAAAACGTCGCACTTAAACTTTTTCGAAGCAGCGATAATGCGACTTTATTGAGGCGAATATATGCCGGCCGGCGTAATAAAAGGTGAGCGCTGTGGCCGTCGGCGGTGCAGCCGTAGTGAGAGGGAGAAGGAAAAAGTGGCTTGGGATCCCGGAAAAATGCGAGTTCTGATGTGCCGGTTAGCTTTACGCGTAATTTAATTTCCGCGCTGAAGGCGCGGGGCCCCAACCCGTCCCGCGACGTTATTAACTCGCCCTCCGGCCGTGTCCATTCTGCGCTTTTTATAAATAGCCCGCGCGCGAATTAACTCGACAATTTAACGAAGACGCGAAATCCTTTTTTGTGTAATCCTCCCCCTTTTACCCTCGTCTCCCGCTCGTGTATTGTGATACGCGCGAATCCCTGCTAAAACAGCGAGTGTTTTTCTTATTAAAACTTTGAAATTTAAATACTACGCGACTCGTAGTAGCCCTTTTCAATTAACGTGTAATCGTCGTCACTTCCACTTGCTCGGGCTACTTTATGCACAGCGAGAGTGCCTTTTTTTCAATAGGAGAGCAAACGTAAACGTGGAGTAGGTGAGATGCGGATTCATAAAGCGAGTTAATTTAACTATATCGTAAACAAAGATATAATCCGGGTGCACTTTACTTGGAGAAACAGATAAAGTCGAGAAAATGAAAATCCCTTGTTGAAACTTAAAGTCTCTTAACAAAGAGCTTAAACATACAGGGTGTTCGGATAAAACATACATAATTCATATAAATTAAAAAAGAAGGATTCACTTCAACAAAAAGATTTTTCATTCATATGATAACTTCAAACATACTATATAGTAGACGCGCAAAAACAAACAAGCAGTGAATCGCATAAACTACATCGAGCCTCGAGTCCATCAAAAAGGCACTTGAGCCTTGAGCGAAGTCTGAAAATCAAATTCCCACGCGAGGAATTCTCTTAGACGCGCGGAATCAAGGGAAACCCGAGAAGCGCAGCGAAACGAAGGACCGCGGTACTGGCCTTTTCGATTGCACATCCGACGCGCGTTCGCCGCAGCCAAGCGCGCGCGTATCGCGCAAACCCGTCAAACGCACCGAATGATTCGAGAGGGGGCGCGTACAAGTGCACCGCGGCGCGCGATTGTGTCTTTGACGGAAGGTACTTTGGGCCATTGAAAGGACGGCAGCGTCAACGGCGCGCGAGAACCGTGCGCACCCCGCGGAAACAAACGAAAGCAGCTGCCTCGCGGCAGGAAATGAAGAGCGGGGGTGGCGACCGCGGGGATGCGCGCGCGATATACCCACCCGTCGTGTCGAGCCTCCTCCTCCCCCCCTTTTTTCACTGACTTTTCGTCGATCGACTTTTTGCGATCTCTTCGAATGCCGGTTAATTTCCTGCACGGCGAGTGTATACCTCGCGGAAAACGCGGGGCACCGCGACCGCTTAATGACGTATTATGCGCGAGGACAGGGATTTCGCTCTAGTACGTATGCTAATGGTATATCTCGTTTCAGTCGCGCGAAACTAATGCACCGACTAACGCTGTTGACTCGGGGATGAAAGGAGCTCGCTTTGTTTTGCCGGCTGCGGCGCGCGGTACTAATCGATAATGGATAATCGAATGTCCTATTATAAGAAACTCTACCAACTGTTTTGGTACTCTATATATTTCTCGTAGAGATCACTGCGAAGGATAAGTATTGACAACGGAAATTTAATCGTTTCAAAGATTTATACAAAATTAAAAATGTATTTTGAAAAGGTGTTATAAATCGTTTAATATACCTTCCGAAAGCTTTAGATAAATGATAAATATTAAATGCTGTAGAATTCAAAATAGAAAAAAATGTTTGATAGTTTTTAATATTTTTGAAATCACTTAAATTTACCTAAAAAAATAAATAATTCATGAAATTCAAAGAAACTATTGATAGCTATTCATTCAACATTCAACATTCTGAAGCCAATTCGTAGGATTCTATCGAATTTATATGCATACGTACATTAAGATGTTTTGACGTTTTTTGGAAGATTTTTTGGACTCTTATAGTCTAAATAATATATCCTTCAAATCACTAATGGATTTCCAGCAAGTTTTCTCGCATTATGATTGATCGAACGATGGTAATCTTTTATTTATTTCGATTGTTTATATTTATTTGGCATGAGTAACCTGTAAATGTAAGCATCCGAGCGCAAAGCTCCCGATCTTCAATCACACTTTTCATTGCTGACGGGAGTCGTTAAATGTAACGCCCGAGCGCCTACGTAAGAAAAAGATTTCAGTATTCATGCGGGACGATATACTTCATAATTAAGCGAACCCGCAAATGTAGAATGCAATACATCAACGTCTAGGCCGATGGATGACTTGTATATTTACGCGTCGAGTAATGAAGCATGCGCAGGTATTGCTTTAGCAGCTTTTTTATTTTTAGTGCATTTACGTAGATGCTGTAGATTTACTTAAGCCATCATTTTTATTTTCCTAATCTTTCCGAAAATCGACAGAAAAAAATAAGCGAATCAATCTTAGTTGTGATATTTGCTTCTGGCCTGATTCTATTATACCCTTAGATTGTTCCCTATATTCCGGGTGTATATTAACTATATACTCACACCGTTGTATACATATACAATGATTATTGCTAATCTTTGCAAAACCGAAAAATACAAGCCAATAAAAATAGTGTCAGGCAAAGGGTTTTTCACCGACTCTGTGCAAACAGCCGTTCAGCTATCAAAAATTCGCGAAAAGCAAAGCAAACATTCGAAAACTCAAGCGGTCCTCTCCACAATTCATATACACATTCTCAAAAACAAAATGTAAATATGCGCACCTAGGCGCGCGTCCGCGAGGTAAAAAAGTTTGTGTATATTGTTCCCGCAAATTCAATTTCGATTGAAAAACGAAGCCTTCACCCGGCGCTCTTTGCTTTCGCGCTCTTTTTGAACATAACGCGTCTGGGTGTGCGCAGGAAAAGCCCTCGACGCGTCCTTTATTTTCGTACGCTGCATTCCACCGCTAGCCTCCCTCTTCTCTTCCTTTTCCATCGTTCCCTCCGCGACTCTCCCACGTAGATATCATTTACAAAGACTGAAAGGGACGGCGAGCGCGGGGGAGGGCCGTAGTCTGAGCGTTTCTGCTTATTCAGGCCTCTTACGCGCGCGGCGCGGGTGCAAACACGCGAATTCCACCCCTGCGATCGCGGCGGGGGAGTTTAACAAAAAAATAAATGCGCGTGGAACTCTCGACACGCTCTCCCATATCCTGTGAGTATCGACGCCGACTTATGAGGAGGGGCCGGGACAAACAGTCGCCCTGCTCCCGGGATGAACGCTGGCCCGCGTTTTTTCGACCGAATGAAAAAAAAAGTTTATGATTCTCCTCGAGGATAATCGTTCATATTTTTTGCACGGCCCTTGTCGAGATAATAATCTGCTTTCGAATTAATATGAGTGATGGTGCGACCGCAGGTGTATAATTAAATCATATCGTTGTGCTTTTTTCGTTTCTATTAATTAACTTTAAATAATCGAGCGGATTCACGTAACAGACGTTCGTTCGAATAACTAAAATGTTGGAATTACTTTATGAATTTTTATAAAAATTTTTTCTTTTATATCTAATTTCAAAGCGTCACTGCTATCCGCGCATTTCGAAACCTATTCTCAAAATGAACTTCCCCGAATCAATCAATCCGCTGTGAACTCTCGCGAGAATCAACGGCAGCTCGCAGTGACAATTAGCCCGATAATTACGATCGCGCGGGCGAGTCAAAAATCGCCTCGTCAAAGGGCACTGTTGTCGGCCGGGGGTCGGCACGGTCCCAAGATTAGTTTGGCGAGTCAGAGACAGCCACACGCGCGCTCACAAACACAGAAAGTGGCAAGCGGACATCAGGGAGGAGGGAGTGTGCGAGCGGAAACTGGCCGGTCCTCCCGCACAGAAGGTCGTATTGTTAGCCGGGGCGAGCGAGAGAGCGCGGCCGCGAGAGAGAGAGAGAGACGTGGCGACCTCGACAATGATGACTCGAGCTTGCGCTACTTCAAACGGCCGGCAGCGCGCTCGCGCGCGTATACGTGCGGGGGCGCACTTTGTGGCGGTGGCGACGGCGAGAACGGAGCGAAGGAGCTCCGCGCCCATCAAACTTTGGGATAACAAGCCGCGTAATGGCCGGAGCAACTCTTCGTTATAATCCACTGAAGCAAGACATTGTGCCCTCGAGATTGCAGCTTCGCCCGGGTCCGGCCTCCTGGTGTATGTGGGCGCGCGCGTGTGTGTGTGTACGCGCGCGGAGCGTACAACATTTGCCAGCGTTCACGCGCTAATGCACATCGGGCTCGTTTGCGAGATCGTATGGTGTTTAAGCTTATAGATATAGCCCGCCCCCCCGCCGGAGCGGGTCCTCTCTGATAATCCGAGCTCTGGGCGCGATCGGCCCCCGCGTTGACTCTCGCTCGCCTCTCGCCCGCTAAGCCAGTTGTTTGCCGCGTTAACTCTGCGGCCTTGCCCGAACCCGCCGATCGGCTGGATGCATCCACCGCCCCCAGCTCCGCACCCCTCGGCCAAACGTATTATGCGTAATCTGCGAGCGCGGACAATTTATTCCTTATTGTTATTTATTGGCGGCCCGTGCGACGCGCCGATCACTCACTGATGCGAACCTCTGCAATAATTAAACGCCGCGCGCCCAAGCGGTAATACCCAAACTTCGTCTTATTGTTCATGAAGCTCAAGCTTTAAATAGTAAAGCATTTTACTCTCGATTTTTATGTGAATAAATTGAATATTTTATAATTAATTTATATTATTTATGTTGACGTGTGCGAAATAGAACTTCGTCTACGTAGTAATTATTATTTCAACTGTTCATTTGAATTTATTATTTAATTTGAATTTTAATCCATTTATTTTAGACTTTACGCGATAGTATATGAACGTGATTAGTTATTTATAATTTTCTATCTTTTTAAACTGCTATGTATTATTGAGACATTAATTAATAACTTATTTTCCTCGGATGTCGTGAAAGAATAATTTATTATTCACATCTTTATTTAAGAATAGTCGAATAAAGTAAGAAACGAATTTCTGTACATTGTT
>JAXIUT010000037.1:22053575-22064399 GCA_035586675.1 Eurytoma californica | reverse complement strand
TGAAAGAATAATTTATTATTCACATCTTTATTTAAGAATAGTCGAATAAAGTAAGAAACGAATTTCTGTACATTGTTCTGTACTTTGAAAATGTTATTAACATTATTCTGTAAAAATATTTCCGCATATTTGCAATACTCGATTATTTTTGTTCAATTTAAAAAATTGTCGTGTACCCTCCGGCAAAATTAACTACTGCAATATGACATTTAGTTTATTCATCGGTAGCTTTAGATCGTAAAATCCAATCTCCATCAAATATTGACTTTTATTCGATCGGAAATTATTTGAAGTTGCGAAAATAAACCGAGATCACACAGGCGGCGAAAAAAAAACGGATTTAAAAAAATGTTTCAAAGCACACCGTTAAAACAAGTTTTTTTCAGCTTCACATCCTCCCCATTAAAAAAGCAGCAACAAGCGGTACCTACTCAGCTCGCAGCCTCCGCTTTTTCGCCCTCACAATGGTATCAAGCACCTTACAGCGCAAGATCGGTCCTTTTATGGGGCTCGCATAAAAGGCTCCCCGTAAATTAGCAATTAACTCAAACGCTGCGTGCCGGCACATTTTTTTTTCACCGCCTCGCATATAAAAACTCCCTCTCTCTCCCTTTCTCTCGGCCCGATACATCCGGTCTCGCGCTCCCGCTTATATAGTGTACACACCGCCGGCGCGGCGGCGCTTCGTTATAAACCGGCGCGGCGGTGTCTTCGCCGGCCGCTCTCCTTTGGTTATCGAGCCCGACGAACGTGCCCGGCTTACGCTAGCGCGTGTAGCGCTGGAAAACCCCCCGGGGGGATCGGATTATGCGAGGCGCGTCGCCATAAACGCGAACGAGCCGGCTCGGGGTGAAACACACAGAGAGGGGCCGCGCCGCGCCCCGACGATCAGCGGCGCGGTTAATGCAGATTAAGCGCCCGGGGATGCGGCTGTGGCCGCGGCCCCGGCCACGTCCGCGCGCTGCCTTGTCGCGATTGTTAAATGACGTGCGATCGCGGCCGACGTTTAGCGAGGAACCCCCCTGTGCAATCGTCGGTGAGGGGGGCCGAGATCATCCGGTGCTCCGGTGACGTTTTTCTTTTGTTGAGTGATTAGACTACAGACACTGTGAGGTCTACCTGTTTACTGACACACTTGTTTTCAAGGGTAGAAGTAATGTTGAAGAATTTTTTTTTAATCAGTTTGAGTGAACGGTCAGGCGGATTAAATTGCATCAGGTATACTGATACAAAAGATGCAGCCTAAATATTTGAATTATGAGACATTTGACACAGTTGAGGCAAAGGCAAATATGTTTTGTAAGATTCTCCAAAACAAAAAAATTATGAAGAATTTTTCAAGGGGAAAAATAGTATTCCCGAATAAAAACATATTGGATAATTTTTTATTAATATAACATAAAATTTTTGCTGACTAACTAACTGTAGTATCAAAAATACCATCTAATGTATATATTTGCGTAGAAAACTAATCTGCGACGGGGTTCGCTTTAATTGGATCTCATCAGGTGAATGTAATCATAAGTTCCGTAATGGACACAAATCATCCACCTGATAAAACTTCACTAAGTCGAAACCAATCGTGAATCACTTTGTGGTTGCGCTTCTAACATTTCAGAACTTGCTGTACAAAGATTAGAATTTTCGTGAAGAAAACGATTGTGCAAACTGGAAAATTATAATCCAAATATTAATATTTAAATTTTTTCCGACAGAGCTAGTTTGCTTCTTGGAAGATTAAAACAATTGCCTTAAATAGCTATCAAATAATTTTTGCAAAGTTGATCGTAAGTAGTAGCAGATCGGCTATGGACAGACGCAATTACTTTGCGCTGTGAATATTCATCCCAGCCATATTTAATTACAGTTGTATATTTGTAAGTCGGTTCTTGATTTTATTAGACTAACTAATCAGAATTTATTATTAATTTAATTTCTATATCAACTTAAAAAGTCTCAAAATTTAATTTCAAAAGTACGAATAAACTAGGCGAAATAGCAAATTAATACATCGACAAATGTAACTTTTAATTCCAAACTCGACTTTCATTTCAGAAGCTAAAAACTTAGGGTTGTATTTTTTTATGGAGCAAATAATTCATTCATTGCATTACCCGAGTTTACAAGTCTCAAAGTTTTGTTGGAATGTTTTTGTGCCACCAGGCAAGCGATTCTATTTTACATATATATGAAATACTCGAAAGCGCAACAAACTTCTAATTCCATTTTCTGCATATTATAACGCGGAAGGGAACTCAACGCAAACACGAAATTTTCCGCGTCTAGATTTCTCATATTTTTGAGTCAATACAAGCGCATAATAACGTCAACCCACGACTGGGCTGGGAATGAAACGGACGGCTTTTGAGTTTCGTGTTTTATACAAAAATGCCGAAAAAGTAATTCCTTCATTACACGATATTTACATCAAAATTTAACTCGCGAAATAAGCAATAAAATTCAACGGTAAAATTTACACCGTACACATTCAACTCGTACACGTACCTCGCCAGGACGTACATAAAAGAAAGCAAATATTACTCGCGCAAATAGAATGAATCAATGAGCCACTTAATTAGCATTGCCCTGACGTACTAGGCAAAGAAATTAAAAGTGTGCAAACGATAATGGGCCGCCGTACAATTCGCGCTTACAGGCTGCAATTACGCCTACTTTATTTTCGGCATAAAACGAAATCAGCTTAAAGAGTCCGAAGTGCCGTGCGCGCATAATCACGGGAGCAAACAGCGCGCCCGGCAGTGAAGATACATTGCGCAAAAATTATTACGCGCCCCCCGCATTAAAGCGACTGCCTCGCGCTATTTCGCTCGCGCCGGGGGGCGGATTGGGGGACACGGCGCGCCGCGTTGAGATGAAAAACGAACGAGAGACGGGGTGAGGAAAAAGAAGGAGGTCACGGTCCGCGCCGTCTAAATTATGCAAGCCATCAGGGGCCGTGTCAGTGACGGAACAGCCGCATCAATAGCGTCGCGCTCGTGAAAGCGAGAGAGAGAAAGGGGAAAAAGAGGAACGCGCGAGAGGGAAAGAATTTTCATTGTCGCAATCGCTGCGTTAACTTTCCCGCGCGGGAATTTGAATTTAGGCTTCTATCTGGGTCACCTGCAATGTCTCTCTTTGCGGACTTTTAGTATAATTCGATAAAAACGCTCGCAAACATTTTTTTTTCCGTTCTAGATGTTCTAGATTTCGTTGCTGAAATTGTTCGTCAGTGCGCGATTACGGAACGCATGAGAAATTTGAAAATTAATTGAAGTAAAGGTGTTTGTCACTGAAATTTTTCCGGACCGAATTACGGTAATAACTTGTGCAAATACAAAGGCTGATACCGTGAATAAAAAAGAGTTTTTTTGCGATGAATAAATACTCGAACGAAGCGACCTGGAAATTCAAGCAATGAAAACAGTTTTAAAAAAATTTATTTGCACAAAAAGAAAATTCCCTATTACAAAAACTAAGAGAATTTCTTTTTCGCCAAGATAAGAAGCACTTCTCGAAAGTAAAACTCTGGGAGATATCTTGGCAGCTCGTTCCCCGTACCTCGCGTAAACTCCCGAGTTCCCAACTAAATATATACCCTTAAAAATTTAATAAGACCGACAGCGAAACCCCTCGGAAATTCTCTCAGTGCATAATGGCCGCGGGTGCGCGCCTCGCACCTCTTTGACGGAAAATACCGTGGGTCTCGCGAAGGAAACCGTGTCGGTCTGGCGCAGGTGAGACTCAGGCAACGAGGACAAAAAAAGGCGGAAGCTCCGCGCGAAGGAGCGAAAATCCACGCGGCGGAAACGACGTCGGGGAATCGCAGTAACGCGCCGCGCCTAAGCACGGGAGTGCGCCGTTTTTTACGGGCCGCGGGATCGGGTGAAACGGGAGGTAAAAAAAGAACGCGGCGTGCTATCGCGATCGAGCGACTCCGAAGTGCCTGGCCGATCGATGTAACAAAGCAACTTTCTTCCCCGCGTTTTTCTTGCACCGACACTTTTTTGGCGCGGACCTTTTTATTTCGCGCGACCGGCGGCCCCTTGTTTCCCTTTTGCACCGAGCGAAAAGGCTCGCCGTAAAGTTCGAGTGGGACGGATTAAAGTTGGAGAAACTCGCGCGCGGCCGAGAGACTGGCTTCGAAATTTTCGCCGACCGCTTAGACGCTATTGTGCGCCGCCGGGGGATTAATCTTCGGACGCTACTGCGAATACCGATGAGATTTATACGCGGTGAAATTGGATTTGAATGAGCGATTAAACCGTCGCTCGCCGAATCGTTTCGCCGTGTCGTTAGTCATATTTATCATATTTAAATGCGCTTTTGGCGAACGTCAAATACACTCTGGAATTTTGGAAAATGATTATTGCAAAGTGCGACGAAGCGCAATCGAATAATTCTGATAGACGCATTATGAAAAGGCAATTTGAGTTTCACTTGACATTAAACGATCAAACGATGCGCGTATCCCGCCGTTAATTACATTAGCGATCTGGAGCGCGTCAAAATGAAAAATTCTGCTGAAAGTCCCATTTGAATTACGTTTCCCTAAAAAAACTTTCAATTTTAGTTTACAAGCCGCGCCGCGAGTGGTTCCCGGCGCAATCGGTCCGACGCAAACTCCGGCCGAAGTGCTCGCGCATTCGCGCTTCCTCGGGCAGAAAACATCGCAAATTCATCCAAGTTCCAAGTCGAAAAGCGCGCGCGCATTCAGCCGCCGCGCGAAAGAGTCAACGGGCGAGTGGGGTTAAAAAAAAAAAAACGAAGAAGCAGAAGGGACGGGATATCCCGCTCTCGCGCGGGCAAAACACACGCGAACTTTCCGTGAAAGGCGGCGGGCACATAAAGCATTCAAAAAGAAGGCGCATAAATTCCGCGTGCAATCGAGCGGGCATTCACGCGTAAAGTAGCCCAAAGAGGCAGGGGCAGGAGGGGGAGGGAATATCCCCCCGTCGGTCGGTGCATGCGGCCGCGAAACTTTTCCCCGAGCCAGAGAGGTAAAAAGCTTAGCTTTTGTCGTTACCGCGGTTGATTGGCGCCTGTCCAGGCTATCGATAAATTTCCCTCTCGGCTCGGCGGCGTCGCTCCCGGAGCGCGCGCGCGCGGGGATTAGGATCGCTCCCGCGGACGAGACACCGCATTGGCCCCGGCGCGACTGCGGTTACTCCGACAATGCCTTTGGCCCCGACGTCGCAGCGGGGAGTCGCTTCTCTATCTCTCTCTTTCTACGCCACTCCGCGGCCGCCGACTCTTATCGTCCTCTTTTCTCGCTGCGCGCCACGGCGGAGGGGACGTATCTCTTGTAGCGATTTTACGAGGCCGCGTTTTACGGCCGGTCATTATTCTTCCAGGCGCGCGACTACACGCCTGCACCGGACACGCTCCCGTAGGTGGCTCTCCCTTCGCGTGCGCCTTATACATATAGACATCAATTTGTTTTAAGGGAGTCGTGAAATTTTGACCGGCTAATCTCGCGCGGTGGAGATGTGTAACGCGGGGATATTAGCCTCCTCGAGCTTTTCGCCGATCGACCATCGATGCTAGTTCCTTACTTTTTTTATGAACATGTTCACGAACTAATGTGATGAGGCAGAATTTTATGGTTTTATTTATGAGCGTGGAGTCTGATTTTTTCAACAGGTGCACTCTCACGGGAAGGGTCGAGTTACGACGGTGGGGAAGAATTTTTATTTCCCGGAAGTTTTATAGGGAATTATATTATTGCTCTGATTAATTTAATACGCACAACACGCAAAGAATCGTATTACCTGTACTTTAATTATTATTTAATTATTATAAATTTAACATTTAATTACTATTCATTTGTATTTCAGAAATTATTATAAAAAACGATAATTACAGCTAACATTATTTTGAAAAGATTTCCGACGTTTTCAAGTTACTTAAAAAAATGGTAACGGATAAGGTCGCTAAGTTTGAAATAATACTGAATTAATATTACGATGTTCAAACTACTTTCTAAGAAATCTTATCATCTCAATCTCAGTAATAAAGTAACATTTTTAAAACACGCAATAAAAAATATAGTTAAAGATCAATTAAAATAGGTATCTACATCTCTCCACATCTTTTCTAGATTTTATATCTCGAACAGACTATCTACAACCCAACAAAAAATGAATAAATGAAATGAATTAAAAGCTTTAAAAAAAAAAAATAAAACGTTTATTTTAACGAATTTATCCCGGAAACAAATAACAGTGCAATATGCAATAAAGCAAAATCAAATAAACTATGCATCGCCAGCTCTGTTTCCCTAAACTAAATGCGAAGCAACAAATTATTAACCCGGCGCTGAAAAGCTTACTCCCATGACAGAGCAAAATCAATAATACACTGTCGCGGATGGAGCCGAACAAACGGCAACGAACAAGCGAAAAAAACAATTCTCTCGATCCAATCATTCGGAGCCACTATGGGGCTCTTTCGATTTTCACCAGCCGTTAAATTAAGCCGAGCCAGCCCGAAAGGGGGGTCCGTGCCCGCTGATAAAAAGAGCTCGGTGGTCCGTCGCCCGATTTACAATCAAGCGAATCAACATAAGCAAGCTCTTTCGCAGCGCGCGCCACAAATGGCCGCGCGAGCGCGTCATTCACCGTGGGGCCGCGCGTCCGCCGCGAAACGAACTGCGCTATCCGCATTTAAAATGAATCAAAGAACTCTAAATAGACCATTGTCTAACCGGACGAGAGGCCGATTAAATGGACGACGTGCCCTTTTCCCGCGAGCGCTCGTCCTCTCGTCGGCCCTGCGCACACCCGTCCCCCGCGCGACTCGCGCTCGCGTTACTCCCTTTATCCTGTCAAAAACGCCGCGCGCCCGAGCGACATATCGCCGAAAAAATCGCCGCGCGCCCAACAAAGCTAACCGGGAGCCCGAGTAAAATTGCCATCCCACGCGACGCGAATAATCGCATTGTGTTCGTAAAGAATTCACCGTGTAATACGAATTCTATATAAATGCGCTTTTTTTTTATCATGGAAAAAATTTTTATTAGTTTCGAGAAACGAGAAACGATTTATAAAAAATATTTCCAATTTCTTACGATTTGTGTAGTCGTTTATTTCAAGTATGAAACGTTATACGTACTGCGTGTACTTATAATATTGAATACTGATTTCTGAATCAGATCTGTATCGATGAGTTTTATATTCTACCGAAATCGTGGAAAATTACATTAAAGTAATTTTAAACGGGTTACGTTCTCGTGAAGACATTTAATTTCAGTTTCTCGTAAACAACTCGCGAAGCAAGCTAATAAAAAATTTATTTTGCTTCGCCGTAATAGCCTGACATGCCGAACTAAAATAGCTGAATCTTACGAAAACAGCCGAAAAAAAGGTGATAAAAGAAAGCAGCCAAAAGACATTAAATAAATCATACACACGAGCCGAAAATATAAAAAAAATCGTTAAAAATAAACGAATAACAAAAAAAAATTACGAAAACTCGTGAGCGGTGTACGTAAACACCGCGCTCCGTTACCTGCATCAGTTCCCGTTCGCTTCGCAGGGAGCGCGCAGTAAAAACTTAAATAATTGTTTTACCGCCCGGGACTTTATCGGCGCTTCTCCGGCCGCCTGGAGCGCGCGGCGACGAGATACGCGCGGAAGTGAATGTAGGTGAAATATCGCGGGTAGAAAATCGCGGGATCGAGGCGGCGGCCGCACGAAAGTGGAACGGCCGCACAATGAGCGCCGGCAACAATGAGCGTTCGATTTGAATCGTAATGTCACGAAAATAATCACATCTAGCCACTCGAATTAATGGGAAGTGCGCGAGTTTATATAGGAGGCGATCGGCGATTACCAGCGGCCGAAATTTCATTCGGGGGAAAGTTACGGACGACGCTTCTGGCGGACGCTCCGCAGCGGGGGTGGGGGGGGGGGGGCTCAATCAGCCGCGACAAAGGCAAACACACGCGAGAGCGCGTGGAGCAAGCGCCAGGCTACTGGAAAATTAATTGTCCCCCTTGCATTCGGAATGAAGCTGCTGATTTGGTCTCTCTTTGATTTGTACGCCGCAGCTCTCCCGGATGCCCCTCCACGCCCTCCACTTTTACCGCGCATCGCGCTGGAATTTCCCTCGCTCGAATCGGGATGGGCGTTTTTGCTTTTCGATGGTTTTTCGGCGCGCGCCGAGAGGAAACGAGATTGCGAGGATTAATAATTCGCGCGGCCAGTGACACGGCGCCGTTGTATCGAGTAGTTATACGCGGTTACATGTATGAGCCCTCGAATCTCATCGGGAATAATACTGTTAAAAAATTTGACGGGGCACGGTACATCAATCGTGCGATATGTTACGTTCAAATTTTCATCCCCCGGATGGTATTAATAAATTAATATATCTGCCGTGCATTGTTTGAACCAAATTAATTTTATCGTGGATGAGCTTGTGATTTCTCACATAGAAACTTATGAGCATAAATCTAAATTTATACATTTTTTCAACGTATAAGCTTAATGGTTCGATAAATAGATGTGCTATGGTTTTTTCTCAAGATCAGGATAAGAAATTCTCGATCTTCTGTAAACATGTTTAATTTTCTGTTAAACCAAGTGACGAAAATATCTTGGTATAAAATTCAATTGAAATCCCCGAAAATATTTTATCAGATTCAAAACTTCTAAATTGATTTGTATAAATTAAAGATTTAAAAAAAGGAATACTGCAAATGACTCGAACAACAATTGTAATGCTCAATGAAACAACAGCTTTAGGTCAAGCTCCTAACAGTCCGCATAATCGCACTATACGTACGTTTGATCCGCACACAATTTCCTTAGCAAGCCCCGGCGCACGCAGAAGCGAGTATAACGTTACAAGCGTTTCGGCCTGTACCGAGCTCCCAGTAAATCAAACTCGGAATCAAACCGAATCTCGGGCCGACAGTGCGGAAACGCACCGCTGCGCTTTATTGGAGCAGACGCTCGCCCGGGATGGCCATCCGCTGGACTTTCGCATGTGCGGCCCCGTGCAATCCGGCTGCGCGCGCGCTGGGATTTCGGGAAGCCGCTCTGGCGATATGGGCTCGCGCGCCGATTTAATGGGCGGCTCACCTCGCGGGAGCGCCTCGCGGTATTAAAATACGGCCCTTTACGGCCTCCGGACCTCGCCGGGGCTAGTTTCAATCTCCTTCGGCGCGCGCGCAGGTGACGGCGCGTCGCCGATTGTCCCATCGGTTGTTTACAGACGGGCGCAATCAAGCCGATAATTAGTTTCGCGCGGCTGCACGCGCGCCCGCCGCTGAAATTTTCGCCTAACGGCAAATCGATCGCGACTCATTATGCCCGCGGCTACGGCGCGGGGCAACGGCTTCGCAAACAGCCTTCGTCTTGACTTTTTTTTCCGTCGAGCCGGGGATTTTGACTGATGTATCGCTATCGTGTCTGAGCTGCGTTTGAATAACATCGTGATGGAGGAGGGATGTTTGAAGAGGAAAGTATATTTTACGTGAATAATAATGTTTCTCTTTGATTTAGGGTATCACCTGTTAATATAACTGCCTGTACATTTATCAAAGTGAAAAAGTTATAAATGTCTTAGGAAAGATCAAATTAGACGTTTGATGTCTAATACATAATAATCTAAATTTACATAGGGGGAAAAAAGAGAAGAAATTCTGCCCTTAATAAATGAAGTCAAATATTTAATAAACTGAACAAAATTTAACTGAAAGTATATTATTGTGATTATCAATTCTATCAAGTAAATCTGGATTATCTAACAGAATCAGTCTAGCATGATAGTTGATTAGCAGTTACCCCTGCCCCAACAAGTTAGTCGGTTAGAACCGAAAATCAATCAACGGTAATCGTTAGCCATCCGCATTCGTGCACTAAGTTTTGACCCGATCTATACGTATATAAACGCCATGAAATTATTTAATGTGTTTCGGATTACCTAAGCTCAATCTGTTTCGTTTCCCTCAGAGAGATGCGAGATGAGACACGAAATCTTCCTTTTCATTTTCATTTTAAATGCGAAAGCTTTAGCTGGATTTTGCGTGGATACGCTATTGCACGCTACAGTTAAATGAAGCTTAGCTTCTCTTTTGATCTCTTTAACACAAAATTTCTTTTCGAGCTTGCGAGACTGTGTATTTCAATGAGACTTGCAAATAACCATTGCATCCGTACAGTCTAAAAAATTCTCACTCTACAGATTTTTGTACTAAATAGGTATAATATTGTATCTCGAAGTAAAACTTTTAAAGCAGTTGTTACAAACTCCCTTCAATCCGCTTTAAATTCGTATAAACAAACGCAATATGTGCCTCCTTATAAAGATGGAAATGCAATTCCTGGAAGGAAGTCTAAGTGCATCTCATCAATCACATTTAATTCATCTAAAATATATCCGTCACGGGAGCGTGTACATAAATTTTCGAAATAACGATCGCGCATAACTTTGCATTCCCGGCAAGAGAAATAGGTTCATTCATTTTTACGAGTGAAAAATCAGCAGCACGCTCCACGGCGAAAATAGTATCGCGCTCGCGCGCGATCTTTTCTCATCCGCGGTGTACGGAATGTATAAGAGGCAATTATTGCGCATGTCCGTGGTGCGCGACGAAAAGGAAGGCAGTCTTGGAAAATTGCTGAACGAAGCTTGCAGTATCTTACTGGTTAAATAGTTCAATGTCGGGGGAAGTAACCCGAGAAGAGCAAGAGACGTCCACTCGGGCAATTGGTCGTCGTCGACCGAAGCCAACATCCCTTCCACGTTGTTTATGGTAAAATTATTCTGCGTCTGCGCGCTGCTTTTGAATATTGAGGAAGTTGCCTCGGGGAAGACGTG
>JAXIUT010000037.1:22026907-22046700 GCA_035586675.1 Eurytoma californica | reverse complement strand
GGTTAAAAATAAGATTAAATTTAATAATGTTTTACATTCAATTATTTATTATAATTAGACCTAAAGGTCCTTAACAATATTTTATATGTAATATGAATACTTAACAAATTAAGAAAAAAACTAATAGTAAACGACTGAACCGTCTTCAACCACCCAAAAGTTGGTTGTTAAAAGAAATTCTTTTCATCCGATTAATAGTTGAATAAAAGCCAAAATTAAAGTTACAATTTTGAATCTGAATCATCACATTGCATTGATTTTAAAGCAAACATTTTTTACGCTATCCACATTCAGCAGGGATTTGCAATATGCAAATGCCCCTCCGAAAAAAAGTCATTTCCGTTCGATGCCACGCTAAGTCGTCTCGCCTCACAGTTAAGGATCTCCAAAAACACGCGGTTATCAGCATCTGGCCGTTGATTGGTCATCTCGAGTTAGAGCCTTACCACGCCAATGCGTAAGCGAACCGCAGGCTAATCGAGCGCGCAACTGCCAGTTGCCAAAGAACATCGCGCTCGGACGGTCGCTGGTGACCGCTGGCTCGCACTTCCCGCGATCGCGTTATAAGCCAGATTCTTGTAGGTAAAACGGGAACGAAGACCAGTTTATTTTCGGGCGTCATTCGCGTCTGGTATTTCGTTTGATTACTCGACGAGACACGGTGGGAAGGTCGTGTCATAATTAGTGTAAAGCAATGAGAGCATTTTATATGGTGCGTGCCGCTGATGAAATGTGGACCTGAAATAGCGTTAACTTAGTGCTTTGTTTACTGTGAATTGGACTAAATAGCTTGATTAACCATACTTTTATATTTTCTTAATTTAACAATACATTACATAAAGTACTGTAATTGTTTGTTATAGTCACAATCGACGTCGTCAAATTTAATTAACGACATCACGCAAATCAAATTAAATCATAACATTCATCATTCGCCGCACTAAAAAAGTAAGCCCAATCAATCAAACGATAAGGTAAAAGAAAAAGAGCTCCATCGCGTCTGAGAAAAGTGCATCGGCATCAAGGGAACCTCAACGACCAACAAAGAAGCCGTACGGGCGATAAGTTACAACTCGAGCGCGAAAGTCACGCCGGCCGGGGCTCACGTGGCCGGAGGTCCAAGGTGAATCTCGACAAGTGCAGATCAAGGGGACTTCCGCGCGTGAATGAAAGCACCGGCTGTGCAGTCGGTCGATCGCGCTCGCCGCGCACGCACGGCACTCTCGGCCATTCAATTCTAATGCACGTGGCCGGCGCGTTTCGCGAACTCCCGCGATCCGCATAGAGTAAAGGCCGTCTTCTCATCGTTCTCTTCTGTTTTACGAGCGACGCGCGCGATGAATAGCCCCGGAGGATGTGGATCGAGGTGAGCCGAGAGTTTCGCGCGGGATGATGCTGCCCAGAACAATAAGAGTGCCGGGTGATTAATTGGAGGCTTTGCGACGCCGCTCGCGTACAGAAGATACTTAAAAGTGAAGCGCGCCGATGGACAATATAGAGGCTGAATCACGCGGGAATGCGCGCTTATAGCTCTGCCGATCGCATCTTATAGACCGACGGGTATAGACGGTATAGACAACAACGTTATATACAATCAGAATAATAACTAAGCTCTCTAAATAAATCCCCGTAAAAGGGAATATCTTCTCTATATGCAAAGAGGAATGAACTCAGCGCCCGCGACTGGCGCGCGCTGAAACGTTCGCTGACCGAGAAAGAAGTACAAAGAAAAAAAACATGGAAAAAGAGGCGAACGAACTAATCGCGGAGGAGGCGAAAAAGTCGAAACCGGCGACGGGCGATGACGTGATCCTGTACATGGACGAGCTGCCGGCGAGCAACGGCCTCGAACACCAGGTCGACGAGGAGGAGGTGGAGGAGGATGAGAGGCAAGAGGAGGTGGCGGCGGTAGCGGAGAACCCGGTGTCATCGATCGAGGGGCCGATGGCGCTGGAGCAGCTCAACCGTCACCTGGAGACCGACAACGTCAACAATCCGTGGTCGCGGCACGACGGCAACCCCGAAGTCGAGGTGTTCGACCCCGAGGAGTTCGTGCCCGCGACCATCCCCCGAGAATTTTACCCCGGCGTCGACGATGGACTCCTGCCCGGCGACGAGAAGCCGCCCATGGTGATTTTATTTTCGTTCTGTTTCGCTTAGTCTTTTATTTCGAGCCGCGGCTCGTAGCGATCGCCGATTCGATAAGCGCTCGCCTTTTTGCGCGTCACTCGTACAGTGGGTACAAAGCTTGTTTTTTGCCGAGACATGAGCGCTATCCAGGAGAATCAGCTGGCATGCTGCTTTCCGAGAAAGGTTGGATTATTTCAAAATAATTTGGTAATTTATGATAAGTTTTATAAGGATTCATGATTCACTGCGACCGATCGGAAACATATTAGGAAAGAACTTTTTCCTACAATATTCCGTTTTTCTTTTTTTTTTACTTTTGTTCCATTCTCAAGAATCACTAATTTCCAAGAATCATTAAACTGCATCGATGGCAGTTGTTTGTCTTCTCTGCTTTTTAAATTGTGACAACTAACCTGTTGTAAAACTTGTACTCTTAAAACGTCCCCATGATTTCGATAAATCAAAAGATATTAAGTAGCAGCCGATTGTCGATCTGATATTAAGAAAAGGTAAATTTAAAATCAATCCTTACTATTTTACAGTTTAACCCAAGATTCTCTTTCGTCTACATATAGGTAAAATATTTAACTATATACATAAAAAAATGGCATATGTTTCTATCTATAAGTCAATCGCACAAAACAACAACAATGAGTCTTATTACCTTTTAATCAAATGATTCCGATACATTCGAAAGTTTTGTCAATATTTGCAATTTGTTGAAAAAAACGTCAGTTGAAAAATAAAATGTGAAAACGTTTAAAATAATATCTAACAGAAACGATTCGTTACCTAGGGACCGTCTCTCCCGCGGAACGTCCCGGACGACGGACCGATGTACAACCCCGGCCGAGGCCCAGCCTCGACACCGGACTTGAATGTCTACCAGCAGAAGAAAACGATCGCCCAGGGCATGATGGACCTCGCGCTCATCTCGGCGAACGCCAACCAATTTCGCTACGTGCTGCAGAGCAGCGGCAGCCACCCCTACTTCTACCCCTCGCTGGTGATGATCTCGCTCAGTCTGTTCCTCCAGGTGGTCGTCGGCATCGGGCTCATCTGGAACAGCCGCTATAACGTAAAGCACGAGGCCCAGATGTTCAAGGCTAATCGGGCCAACAACTGGACGGTCATCGCCATTTTTCTCGTCACCATACTCAACGTTTTCATATCGTCCTTCGGCGTCGTCGAGGCCGCCAGTGCCCACGCGCCGCCACCCCCGGCTTACTCGCAAGGCTGACCGGTAGGGACGAGGGGTAATCTTGGATTAGCTTTGGTTACTTTGTTCTGTTTTCGCCTTTTTTAAGAGATTTCTTTTTTACCTTCTTTTTGGAGAATTTTTACACGATCTTTTACGAACGACTACTTAATAAATTCTTTGTGATTACGGCGATGCCACCGTGCACTTTATCGGGAGTTACGATTATTCTCGAAGCCAGTGTGATGAACTGATTACTAATACTCGTAAGTTAGGATTATTTATGCTGTTTATGCATTTCATTTAACGGATGTAATTTTACATTGTTGAAGTGTTCTTGAAAATACTTACTATAGAAGTGTAATATCGATTCGATAATTAATGAATAATATATTCACCTGTAAATATGTTATCGCAATCGTTGTGTATGTACTTTATTTTTGTAAACAAAAGAAAGTAATTTGATTAATATTGTAAGTGATATTTATATAATTTATATGACAATAAAATTCTAACTCTGAATTAAAATAGAGTAGTTACTTTATTTATTTCATTAATTATAGCTTCAAGAATTTTTATTACTCATTGATCATTTGAATTTGGCGCCTTTGAAATTTTGATTGCCATCGATAATCACGAGATGGAAGTAAGATCGACTATCGCGGTCGGTGAAAACACCTGTTTCCGGTGCGGTCGGAGATTGTGCGGTGTCCTGGATTCGAAATGATATTATACACAGCGCACAATCATGCTTGACATTAAAGACGTAATAACAATCCTTTGCAAATTTTTAAGTGACACCGTCGACAGCACTTTAACTCCGGAAGACTTCAGATTAGCAAAGTATGATAAAAAATCCGAAGATGTTGTAAGTATTATCAAAAAGTTAAAACATTCACTTTTTTGAGGTTATAACGGTCGGTTGAGTATTTGAAACATTGTTTATTTCTGCACAATTTGTTTAGATTAATGGATTTTGGGCTACATTAGACAAACTTACGTATTTTGCGTTAAAAGAAATAAATGACAAAATATCTTTTACAGACTTTGGTAAGCTTTTTTTCCTTTGGCTCTATTTTTAGCATTTATATTTTTTATTTTTGTATCTAAAATTAAAATTTTCGTTCTATTTTTTAGACAAATGTACAAGGACTAAATTGCGATTAGCATACTTACAATATCCATCCACAGATGTATATAGTTTATCGGGAATAAATGATAGTAGTACCAGAACATTGTTGATTGTTCTTACATGGTTAATTACCAAATATGATGTGCTAAAAAATTTAGTAAAATTAAAGTTGCTGAATAGTTCTTTAGGTAGAGAATTTTCCAAAGTCAATGTTACTGCCAATGTAAGAAATTTTTTCTCATATTTTATATTTTATGGTAAAGTATATTACAGGTTTTTTTATTCCAAATTTTTAGAACATTAAAAATGAAGATGCAAATTTAACATCAATAAAAAACCAAATAAACAATTTGATAGTGAAATCTAATCGGTTAAGTAACAATTTAAAAACTATTTCTGAACTGCATCAAGAAAAAGTGAAATTGCTAACTAGGGTACACACTGCCAGTATAACTATAAGTGGATTACCGCATCTAACAGTCTCTGAAATGTCCTTGATAAAAAAGATAGCAACAAATAAAGATAAGAGCGACACAGAATTGGAGACAATAAAGGAGATGGAAAAGACGGCATCAATGCTAGATATGCATATGAAATGGATAAAGAAAAGTCACATTTTTCATACATGGATGGTACGCATAAAAATTATAAAAATTTATGCATTAAATGAACTGTTTAGTCACTATTTAATTGGTTTAAAAATTTTTCAGAGTACTGTTTTAGATGAATATGAAAAAATGGATGTACTTAATGACAATGCCATAGCTGAACTAGCGAAATTTATTTTTTTGTTAAGACATTTAATTCAAAGAAGACTAAGATCTTATAAACACAGTGATACTTCAAAACTATCTTCAATCTCAGTTCAAGATTGTCCTTCTAGACTTTTAAGGGTACAGAAATGTGTAACTGAAGCTCATGTGTTTTTAACTGAAAAAATTAATCAATTTGATGCAGTAGATAACAATTTACAGAATAAGAGAACAGACTTAGAAAATGAATTAAAATTTCTAATAGGTTTTATACCTAATTGTGTCCACATTTGATAAAAAGATTTTGCTCTTTTTATTATTTAGTTAGAAAAATTGAAAGACTGAATAGACATAAAAGATACATGTAAATATATTAAATACAGTATATTTATTAATCTTGTTGTGTAAAATGGGTGCAAAACATCTACTGGCAAAGGTACTTTATAAAAGTATTTATAAAAATTAATAATATTATTGTTTGTATATAAAATTTAAAAGACTGATGAATATAAAACAATTATTCCATAAAATTATAAAAAAATGATGACTACAACCAAAAAATCGTTAGTATTATTTTGTAAGTGTAAATAAGAATGTATAATAAAAGAGATGAAAATAGTTTAACTTGTATGAAATTTAAAGTGTAAATAAATTTTAACTCGAATGTAGGAACGACACTCTTTATTAAATAAATTATGTACAAGTCCTTGCATACGGGTACTGTATTCTTTTTGCATCACTGGAATATTATGCTTACTGCATAAATTAATAAATTGATAATTAAATTCGTTCTACTAAAATACATTGACTTCATAGGCCTTAGCTGCTACATCGAATGTATAATTATATACAATTTCGCCAAAATACTATGGCTTGCTGAGAAATGTTTTTTCGTTACTCTCGCTACTCAAATAATAAAACTTTGTAAACGTTACTGGAGATTACGCATAAGGCTAGGTAATATTTTTTATCGACAATCTATTTCATTCGATCTGGTTCAGCGCGCAAGTTTTACAGTTATATTACGGCTCGATCAGTGAAATACATTTTATAATCATTTTTTTTTTTTCATTTTTGATCGAAGCACCTTCCATCCGAGCACAATCCACAACTATACATATATTATCAGGATTATCACAGACTGTGTATTTACAACTTATCCTTACAGTTTCCTTCTTTATCTTAAGTTAGATTCTACGTTATTTCATGTGGTTTTTTTCTTAATAAACTTACGTTCCTACGCTCTCATCATCATCAAACGAGATCGAAGAAGAAGCAACTTGAAAAGTCAAGAGTACCTTCGTATAAGCATAGATTTTTTAAAGACATAGTTTGGGGAGAATCAAAATACTTTATAAGAGAGTACATACAACGAGGTTTATAGGATAGTTTTCTTTTTATTTAGTATTAACGCAATTTAAGTGATTGTATTTGATCGCTCGTTTTCTATTATCATTTTAAAGTGTATGCTGCGATTTAAGATGTAAATATTATAAAAAGACCTCTTTGAAATCATTTTTTATAACTTTTATTAAATAATTCGTGCTCCTTAACTCTTAAATGCAGTATATAATCTCTTAAAAATGACAATTTGCGTTAAGGGATATCGAACGATAACACGCTTCATTTCTTTAAGTTAGACGGTTCTGAATCAAGAGAATTATTACACAATTTATTACGTGAAAAACAAAAAAAATTAACATTTATCAGCGTTTCGTTCGTCGCGTAGCTGCGAGCATTTTTTAACGTGAAAATATTGCGCACAACGCTTGATGATATTAGAACCTAAATCACTACAAAACAAAGAAAACGTGGGATATTTATAAAAGTGCTACCGTTTTCTCGATCCCGCCGGGCGGAGCTATGTTCCGATCCTGAGAATTGAATTTGGCACCTGGAATCGAATAAGTTTCGTTCATGGCTCGACACTTTATGCACGTCGGCGTCGCTCGCAGCGTCGCGGTGTGTTTGCTTTTTGTTCGCACCTGCAAGACAAAGTTAGACTTGAAGCATATATACAATGTTTTTCTTTTTCCATTTGTTTACATAATTTTTTTTCGCTACATCGTTACATCAGATTTTGTTATCTAATCGAATCAACGCGACATCAATCAGTTGAAGTCGTAAATTAAAAGAAGGGGGTTTCACGTTTTTGTTTTCCTTTCACAATTGTTTTTTTTTGTGTGCATAGTTTGAAAAAATATGTTATTGCAGCAACAAAAATTTAATGAAACTAACAAACATGCATTAGAAAAAAAAATCCTTACGATTTCGCACCTTCGTTGAAATACTTTACGGACGGTTATTCATTTATACACTCTAAAAAAACGAATTAAATACAAAAGTCTTGTCAATCACCATTTTGACGAGTCCTTAAAGAACGAGGAATGGCATTGGCAAGTCCCAGTCTGTGACGGTGTAAAAAACCAAAGTCAATGAACAAAAAAAATCAAAACGGGGAAGATAAAACAATCGAAGTCAGTGACAGTGGACACACTGAAAAATCGAGCCGCTCAACGTGCGCACCCGCAAGACAAAAGTGTTATTACATACTTTTTCATTTTCTTCATCGTAAAGTTAAAATCTGTGAAAGAAAGATGATTTTTCAAGCATTATACTTAAGATCAAAGTCAATATTCTTGATACAATCGCAAAGTTACTCTGGTCAATCGATAAAAGAGAAGCAATCGATAGCTCGCTACGGTTCCCCCCGCTGAGTCGAAGATCGCTTCGTGACGCAGTATATGATTTCCATGAAAAACCAAACGCTCACGGCGAAAAGGGCGTCTTCAGACTGGAAGGGTGGTAAAGAAAAAAAGCTCCCGACACTTCAGCAACACCTCGACGACGACCGCAAACGTCGGTGCTGGGGCAAGCGCGCCCGTCGACCATCCAAGAAGCAATTGAAAAGTCATCGCCACGTCCTGTCCGGTCGTCGCGACTCCGTCTCACCGGAGCGCGCGACGCCCCCGACGAGAGGGGCCGCGCCCTCTCGCCCGCTCTCTCGCTCTCGTCCCGTGCGACGTGCGCGCGTCTACCGGGTGAAGCCTAGGAAGTCGGTGAGCCGGTCGTTCCAGTCGTGCAGCCAGTGGGTGGGCCCCTGCTGGGAGCGCGGGTTGCGCTGCTTGCACGGGTTCAGCTCCTTCTCCGGCGGCATGTACTCCTCGCCCCGGATGCAGAAGTAGCTCTTGATCGGGCTGCGGCACATGGGGCAGCGGTCGAGCTTGCCGAAGCAGGAGGCGCAGATGCAGGTGTGCCGGCAGGGGAGCAGGGCCCGCGACAGCGGGAAGTACTGGCAGACGACGCAGAGCTGCTCGCCGGCGCTGTTCCACAGGGAGCCCTCGTTGTCGCCGGCCCCCGAGGCCACCAGCGCGTCCCGCGAGTTGCCGCCGTTGTTCGGGCAGGGCTCCGCGAGGGCCAGCGCCGGGCCCAGACCCGACGACACGCCCATCTCGTCGTAGTTCGTCGAGTTGCCCGTGGCCAGGTACAGTTGCTGAAAATAAACCGATCGTTAGCTTACGTTTCTATCCATTATTTTTTGCCGCGGAAATTTCGATCTTTCCGCGCGAGTTAGCGTGGGATGCAGTGATGCAAGGAGGATGTAAGTAGGTTAATCTTTATTTTGGAGATTGAGCAAAAAAGCGAGGATTAAGGCAAAGGATCCTCTAATCTTTTCCTCTAATATGAATATAACACAGATTATTTCGGAAGGTGCCATTTAAATACAATGAATGAACTTGACGAAACTTCCTCGATGGACCAGAAGATTCCATCCTAGACTTTTGAAATAATTTTAATATCTAGTTTTTTCTCGAAATTGCAAGTAACGACGGTTATGTGGAATATACCAAATTTAATTCCCCACGACCCGAAATCCACTTGAGTAACGGCCTGACCTTCGGTAAAATTTCAAGGTAAACTTTCGAAAATCGATACAACGTGAAAAAAAAGCATACGATCAACTTCATTTTTCTCGCATACTTTTGCATTAATGTGGTTGTTTTGAAATTTGGCGACATCCATTTCAAAACGATTACCGCTCTTCTTCAAGCATTTTCTTTAAAAATTTCCCGCTGTCTTACATTTCGCAAATTTACGTCAGTCATCCTCACCGCCTTACATAAGCTTTTCCCTTTTATCAATCTTCCTGCGCTGCACTTGTCAAAAATAACGACGAGTAAAAAAGCCGGCCGAATAATTCACGTAACACATCTGATTAGCACAAAAGCAAATCTAATTGGCGCGCGGCTAAAAATGCGAACAGGTCGACGGGGAGAGAGAGCCCGAAGGGGGGAAGGAACAAGCTTTCGTCGTCGGTGACATAACGCGCTCGCGCGCGTCGCGTTCGTTCGGCGGAGATGAACCCGCGAGAGTGCACGGCGAGGCAGTGCGCGCCGGGCTCCCCCCTCGCTCCCCGCGTGCTGCACCAGGGATGGAGAAAGGAACTATGGCAATTGTTACGTTATGCCCCCGCCGTCGCTCGCGAGGTAATTACGGCCTCTGCCGCAATAGGCCGAAAGTTCGCTCCTCTTGTACGTTAGCCTTTCCCAACTTGGAAATCATCATTTTACGAAACGAGCCAGTTCCTTCATTTTTTTTTATTTCTATATCAAGAAACGCTCTAACGAGCCCGAGTTACTTATCGTTTATTCGCGTACGCCTTTTCCTTCCTTTTCACTCGCCATTCGATACATTCGTGCGGTAACTGTTGATTAGTAACGATGATGTGCAAGTGGTTTTCCATTTTTATAGCCATACACATCGAGTTTGTTCCGCATAGGAGTATAGTATTTGGTAAAGTCCAGGGGTTCGGTCGGTCGGTTGCATCACGCGGCGAAACAAGGAGCATTTCTTCCGTGCAATAGGTTAATTAGAAAAAATAGGAGCGGTTGCTCCACGACGCGCAATTTACCAACGATGTTCTTTACCCGCGTGTGTGTATACGTATGTGCACGTAGTATAGTACCGCGAAATTCGCGAAACGAACAAGTATGTACAGCTTTAATAGGTGAAAGCAATAAGGCCTCTGGAAGATAAAACGTTGCTGAATAATGAATATAACTCGCGCTAATGTAGCCTAAAGATCTTCGATGGTGCAACGCGATTTTAGCCAAGACGCGGCTAAATTTATGTAAACTTTTCAATTTTAAATTTTCATTATACAACGAATCGATGAATCCCGCGTTCTTCTCATTGTAACTTTTCTTTCATTATCCGCGATCTCCAATGAGCGCGCTCATATTTATAGCATTGAAAGCGAGACGCGCGTATATCCAAAACGGCGTAAAACCGAACCTTTGAAGTGCAACAAAAACGCGCGTACGCCGCGCGGAAAAAGAAAACGGAGAAAGAAAAAGGGATGATTCTGGAACATGATCAATAACGGGATGAAGCTTACCTTGAGGCAGGACAACTGGCCGTTAGCTTGCTTGAGGTACTGGGCGAGAATCGAGGTCGGCAGCGTGCACACGCTATCCTTAATGTGCACGACGTTCACCAGGGCGACCTGCGAAGGTTTCAACAGTGATAATTCCTCGTCGCAGTCAAAATTGTTTCTTAAACACTGACGCTTTCGAGCTTTTTTCTTTTTCACCGAAAGTGCGCGAGGACGAACCGCGAATCGCTCCATTCGTGTCAAGGACGAGCGAGTTTTTTCGCGCCAAAAGCTCTTCTTTTTCGTTCGACGATGCAATCGTAATTGGGTAAAGGAAGATTTTATTCGACAAAAAAATTAAAGTACGTACAATTGCTTTATAGTGTTTTTTGAAAATTTACCTTTTTACGTGTGCATTATCGAATTACGAAAGATGTTGAGTTCATAATAAATTTTTTTATAACAAATTTTCCATTGCGAATGTAACCGGATAAGAACATTCCTAATTGTATGCAATCGTAACAATATGCAAAGTGAGAGTAGGTGATAAAAATGACTCTTCACGTAAATAATGATAAATATGCCGGGTGACTCAAAATCACAAAATAATTATCAGTCAAGTAATAACGTTTTAATAAACATTCACAATTTTGTGAATCCCTCACGAAACGTTTAACAAAGATTACACTCAGCTCCTAAATTTTTTATTTTACGTTAGGCATTCCGATCGTTTCCATTCAGAAAGAACAAAACCGTCCTTACGTAAGCGATTAAGAAGCTTAATAATTGTAAATTACGTAAAATCTACACTGCTTATCCGTGCAGCAAGGCAGTATTATTTCACGCAATTGTAGAAAAAAGTCGTTAAATAACGTCGGAAAGCCCGTCGGGACGCGACATCGGACAAATTTCGCGTCCGCGAGTTCGACGATCTCGTTAATCCAAAGCCTTGGCGTGGGCTCGCTCACCGTCTCGTCGGGATGCGGCTCCCTCGTGTCCCTGCGCGTCAGGAAGATGACGAGGGGGTAGCAGAGTCTCGGCGGGGTGCCCAGCTCCAATTCCGGCGCTGGCAGCGACAGTCTCAGCGTCTCCTCGCCGTGCGGCTGCCTACTATATACCCACAGTCAAGGAAAATGCTTGTCCTTTGTTTTTCCTTTTCTATAATTTTCTTCTCTTGTCACGTTTTTCTCTCCGCGCGTCAAAACCGGCAGTCCGCTCCGTTTGCTCTTTTCCCCCGGTATCACCGCGAGGGATTCGTGTAATTTGGTGCTTCGATGCTCCTCCGGTGTAATTAACGGTTGCCGATGAAAAAAAAGGGATGACTGGAGAATTTTTTTCCATTTCAAAGTTATAATTTCAAAGGAAACGAGCACCGTATATACGTCAGTTGCGTTTTTTTTCTTCTTTAACGGTACCGTTGCTTTACAATCGCGGATTTTAAAGCTCACCTTGA
Source organism: Eurytoma californica (assembly GCA_035586675.1). NCBI lineage: Eukaryota > Metazoa > Arthropoda > Insecta > Hymenoptera > Eurytomidae > Eurytoma > Eurytoma californica. Next base: position 22,034,661 of record JAXIUT010000037.1, on the reverse strand, counting down.
ACAACATAGGCAAGCGTCGTGAGAGGCAATTAAGCTGTACCTCGTAAGCACGCGCCAGGCTTCTTGCAAAAGTTCCATTCTAATTTGTAATTGGATCGGTCAAGCCCGCAGTTATAAAATTACGCGGAGTAATTAAAATCAACCGCAGTTTACCCATAAAACTATACAAGGCTTCTTAAGTGACGCATAAAAAAAACTCAAATGTAAATGCAGTTACAATTTTCACCATCGATTTTCGCTCGGCAATGTATAACTCAGGAAGCAAAGTCTCATCAATATTGCATATACCGCTCATTTGTCTAAATCTCTATCAGAGGAACGAAGTGCCCGCGAAGCAACTCATTACCCAAACGGAAACTTCCCTTAAACTGGCGGCGCGAAGGAAAAAAGCGGAGGCGACTCCGGCAAAGAAAGTTAAAAGCCATTACAAATCAACGTCGAGCGGAGAGAGAAACGCGCAGGCCGAGACAAAGCGTCGGAAAATAAAAAAAAAATATAGAGGAAAATAAAAGCGTCGACGAGACGGAAAAAAAGGATACGCTTGAGCTGGGGTAAAGTATTGCGCGTGTCCCTGGAGCAGGGTGCCGTTGAGCGAGGCGTCCCTCAGGGCGCTCCACGGCTTCCACAGGGCGAGATGCAGCTCGCGGATGCTCACGCCCCAAATCGCCTGCAGCGAGTACTCCACCTGGCTGGAAACTTCGCACTCGACCTCTGAAAGTGGACAAAAAATGTGCTCGTTAGTTTTATTTTTCAGGCTTGTCAAATTGTTTACGTATCTTTATTATTTAAAAAAAAATTCAATGAAATTTATTAAGTGAATAAATTTGTAATTAAATTTATAATGTATAATAATTGATTTCCTCTCCAATTCCGTTTGTACGTATTACCGTAAGATTGTAATTAGTGCTCCAATTATTCAATACCGATTATTTTTTTTTATAACTAATCTGTTTATTGACCTTTAATTAATTGGCCCCCAAACGACGATAAGCATCGTTATGATAATCGAAGCCAATTATAATAAAAACTGATCGTTAACGCTCGATCGAATGCACACCACACAGACCAAGCTACTTGCGCGCAATTCAATCTGAAAGTAGAAAAAAAAAATTTACTCTGCCGACTCTCATCCGGCACTCAACTTCCTAGCTTAAATTTTCCGTCTCTGCCCAGGCTAAACGTCACGCGCAAGGGAAATTGCGCTCTCCTTTCTCCCCGACCCACTTTGCCGGAGAAAAATAAGCACCTCTCGCGGGCCGTAGCCACGCACGCGTGTAATAATCCTCCGGGCGTAGTTTGACGGCGGTGATCTTTTAAATCGCCGTCGCGTCTACTTTATCGCGCTCCGCGCTTTTGCCGAGGGGCTCGCGTGATTTCACGCTGCTTGCCTCGCGCGCACGTGTTCCGCCAGGTTTTTCCGCCCTCTGGAAGATTCGCCGGGGCTCTCTTTACTCGAGCCCGGCCCACTTAGACCCGGGGCGTGCGAGACGAGTCACCGAAATATATACGGGAGGACGTTTGAGTGGCCGTACGTGCCCTTTTTCTAGGATTTTTCGGGACTCTTTAATTTATTCTTCAGACCTCGTTTACCTGCCGTTGGAGAAGCACTCACGGACGTGTTTGTTGAGAAAGGTTTTACTTTATTTGACTTTGATTCATTTTAATTTTAATTTTTACGGTTACTAAAAATGTTTAGGAAATATAGGAAGTAGCTGTTTATTCGATTACAGAAACGGACTATATTAACCTGACCTCTTAAATAATTAATGAAAACTGATATCATCTCTTAAGCGTGGAATTCTTAACAAGCTATCGGCGTTGCACAAGCTACTCATCTCTGTTTACGTTCCTTCTCCTAACTTAAACAAGAGGCGCGCGTTCCCAATCTCCCACATCGGTAATGAAACGCAACACAAAACAAGATAAAACGCCCTCCTCGTTCAAAACAAAAAACTCTATTTTTCATCGGAGATACTCTCGACGATCCCGCATCGTCGCGCTTTCGCCGTGCCGCAAGTCGCTTATTTTCTCATCAGTCACTATATACTCGCCTCCCTCTCCGCGTAGACTCGCGCGAAACCTTGAACGCACCCATCTCTCTCCGCGATCGGAGCTCCTCGTTAAACCCCGCCGTACGACATAATACCGTACAATTTGATGAAGCGTAGGTCGAGTCTCTGCAATTCCGAGGGGCCCCCGTAATGTCTTTCATAACGCGCCGGCCGCGTGTGTACAGTTATAATGATCGGAGGGAAACGGCCAAAAGGACCGACGGTGTAAGTAAGTCACGGGGCAGCGCGCCGCGCGAATATCAAATCCAAGAGGGAGGAAGGGGCCGACGGCGACGACTTATAGAATCGTGGCCGCCCGGCGAGGTCAACGAATCATTGGCACGCAAGGTGCGTCGACCCCGACGCTCTGTCGCGGACACATTTCATCCCGCGTCAACGAGTCCCGGGCGCCTTTGTCGGGGTGGTCGTGGGCCGAAGCGGAGTCCGGAGTGGGCGGCGGATTTCGAGGTTCGCGGACCGGAGGAAATTGTTAATTAAACGCGCGCCAGCCGGTTCGCCGGCGGCGAGCTTTATGCTCGTGGGAGGAGGATCTCATTGTTTCGCGGTGTATGGGCTTGGCGATGACGAATCTATCCGGGATTTTGGTTCCAGGCAGCGGGAAGATAGGATTAATTGGCGCGTATTTGAAAATTTCGAAGAAACAGTTAATTTATTATCAACCTTATGCCTTTATCGAGCAGCAATTCTTATTTGCGTTATGTAATGAAATTCTTTCTGTAAACATTTTTCTGACTTAAATTTGTTCACGTAAGTTGAAATATTTTCAATGTGAAAGGTTGCAGATTACTCATTCATTTTTTATCGCGTATTTTTTTTAAATTTTAAATTAAACGCGAGTAAAAGTAACACTTGATATTCATTTAATGCGCTTTAATAAACATTTATGCAAATCTGGAGTAGCAAAAAAAACAGATATCACTTGATAAAGAGCATTTTATTATTTATAAGCTTAAATGAAACAAAGAACGGGCCCTTGCGATCTCTACAGAATTAAAAATAAGTTGAAAAAGAGATAGATAATTAAGCGTTTGACGCATATATAAATTCAAAATTTTAATTTCACACTTGTTCCGCAAGTGAAGCTAGAAATTTATGCCAGCATTATTCATGGACGTTACATGCATTGTTCCAAGAAAGGGCATAAAATCCCGTATCGTAAACTTGCAGGAGAGCTTCTCGCGGGGGCATAACCGCAGATTTTAATATTCGCACCTCATAACGCGGAGCCCAGCTCCGACTCCTCTCGAACATTATTTCCACGATGCTACAAGAATTTTCATTCTCGCGGTCTAATTTTATGCATGGATAGCTCGAGCGAACTTTAATTCCTCCGCTCATTAACGGATCCTGCGCGAGCTCGAATTTAAATAATTAATGGATTTCTGAATTTGAAGGCAAAAAAAAAAATACATAAATTTGATATGCGAGAAACATGCCAGATGTAATCTGATTTAAAAGGGAGTTCTTCTGCGAAAGGTCGCGCGTGTTTTAAAGCATCAAATTGCTCTTTTAAATTATTCACCTCGTTATATTTATCGCCTTGTGTGTTACCTTTAAGTGGGTCAACAAATTATGAGCGAAGGATATTCACTTTTATTAATGTGCGATTTTTTGTACGAAAGGACAAGGTTGAGCGTAAAAAGACAAATTTTATGTACCGCACGGGGTTTCGACATCCTTTTAAATTAAAAAAAAAAAACATGTGACAACCTGCTGTTTATATTTTATCACAGGATAGACATCAAAAGCAAGTAGAAAAATGTAGAAGGGAAACAACTGACTCAAGTTGAATAACAGAAGATTGATATTTACATTTTTTTACTACCTCACTGCACTCTGATCATTCTATTAAATGCACGCGCAAAATACAGCGATACACCAAAAAAATTTCTTGCGAGGATATAACTTTTTAAAGCCACATGTCTTCAGCTCATAATTATTAAGTTAATTATCAGCATTTCGATCGCTCAAAAAAATGCAACTTTTTGCGCAGATCTTTAAATAAAACTAAAAACGACGGACCGGTTTCGCAGTCTCGGCGGCTGCAAATGTCGCTACAGCGTAGAGGGAAGAAAATCGCGAGATGCTGCTTGCGTAGTCATTGTCCGGTGAAAGGCCGCGCGCCGATATATAGTGCGCCACTCTCGGCGCGGCAGCTGCGCGCGAGGAAGAAGCCGCTGCATTATGCAGCCCCCCCCGAGCGGCTCTCTTACGGGAGATGACGAGCGGATTATGCAATTTCCCGGTGGCTGCTTGCCATTGAGATTTTTTCCCCCCTTTCCCATCGAGCAACGACGAAATATATTTGCTCTGCGCCGTGAGTCGCGCGGTGATTGATTTTTCCCCGGTGCCAATCGGTGTTTCTTCAAAGACCGGCGTTTCTTTTTTTTTTTTGCACTCTCTTATCGAGACGAATCGCCGATTACTTCCCGGGAAACGGTCCGACTCGAGCGAGCCGGAGTGCGTATATACCCACGTTGCGAAGTTTAGACGCGCGTTCGTTTCGATTAAAAAAGGCACACGCGGCGTTTGGCAAGAGCTCGAGTGGCGGAAAAAAAGGTCGAGTCGATCGGCGGCAACGCGACTGGGTATATGAGCGCGCGGTATACGTGTATACACACGGTTTCGCGCCTAACTACGCCGATTATCAAATCGAATTGCGCAAGTGAATCAGGGCTCGGGGCACGCTGTTGCGCCAGTGCTGCAATATGAGAATTGCGATTTCGTGCGGCTGAAACGAAAATCCGAATTCTCTTTTTTTTTAATCTACACCCGGCACCAGACACCCGTACTCGCTTAATCCTCTCCTCGGCCTGCTTTTGATCGCGGGTACATTTATCAGCGGAGTCATTAAATATTTCCGTTACCGGCGGCGAAAATACTTTTGCAATTTAAATTTAATACGATTACGACCAGCCTAACTGTTCCGTCTATTAATAATTCAGTTTGGAAAAGTATATGTATTCAGGCAACGAAAGTATCGAATCTAGGCGGTTTGAAAAATAAAACTGTTTTGATAACACGGCGAAGCTGTCATCGATCTTTCGTGACGCGCAACTTAATGAATCCATAGTCGGTAGTCCAAAGCAAGCTATGCACTTGACGTCTTATAAATAGAACGAATCCATAGCGTTCGCCGTCACTCACGGCTCTTTCAGAAAAAAAACGAGTGCACTCTCGTACTTCCTGAATCGCGATCGCTGAATTACGCGTATACCCGCGAAAAAAATCGCTCGGTTAAATTGCAGACGCACCGCTTCGCGCAATTTGCACTTCGAGATGACATTGATTTTTCTTCCGCCCGTGACGCAGTGCGATGAGATGATGAATGGTTAAGAAAACGATAATTGAAATTTGAAAAAGCATCGAGTGCGCTATCGCCGACAAAAAACAGGGAAAGACGCGCGCCCGTTGACTGAATGAATTCTCCAAAGAACAATTGATTGACGTATGAAAGATTTAAACGTTAACAATTTAATTTTTTCGCGCGATCATTAATGACACCTGATCTTCCGATGTGACTCATTGAAAAAAAGTTCCTCGAAACATGCATAGTTTTCCCGAGTCCGTGGAGGATCCACGGCGAGGCAGTCCCACGCTCGAGCGGTCAAATCGAGTCCGGCAGTACTCGAGGAAAAAAAGGTTCGCGGAACGCTCGTTGCACTGCGTAGGCAAAAAGAGCGATCGCCAAAGAAGGCGAGCGAACCAGGTGTACGTGATCTACTGCACGCGCGCCAGGGGGCCAACGATCCCGTGCGAACTGCCCGAGATGAAGGGGAGTGAAAGAAAATTGGCTGCACCGCGCCGACCTTCGACGCGCGATTTCACGAACCGTCACGTAGACACGGTACTTATACGCGTCGACTAAGTAACGCGCCGGAAAAATCGCGTCGGGTGAGGTCTACTCCGATTAATGCTCTTTTACGAGCGGCGTTTAATTGTGCTCACGGCGCTCACGTGTTTCTCATCCTCTTGCCTCATTTTCGGTAATACGCGGAAATATTGTTTTAAGCGATTTTCTTTAAGCGTGTAAAATTAGTGGATTTGAATGAAAAGATATGCACTATTTTATTGAAAAAAGATCGTTAGATCTATTTTGGAAATAAATTTAAGGAAATTTAAAAACGCAAAGATAATACTTATGGATCTAACTCCTTATAATATTTGGGAAAAAACATAAGGTTACTCAGAGTCTAAATACATCATAGGTGCTAATGTTTATATAAAAGCTGAAAGTTCCAATTACCTACTGGTCAAGCAAAAACAAACAAACACTGGAAATACCCAAGGGCAGGTCGCTGGTTTTTCCAATTTTTGATACTTTTCCTATTTGCGAACTTTTACAAATCCATTAAATATTAATTTGATTTTTTTCGCAATATGTCAATAATTTAGCACGAATTAATGTATAAGGCACGTTTTAAAAAAGAGCTCTCATTATATGAGTCACTTAATAGTGTTGTGGTATTTTTTTTATTACTCATACGAAAATAAATTTTTTGCTCAAGCTTGGATTTCTTGACCCAAATAAATTTATGCAGAGTTAACGGTGCAAGTTAATGTCAATAAAAATTTACATGAAAAGCCGTTCAAAAAAAGAAGGTTTGTATATTAGCAGATTGTAAAAAAAAAGAACACGATCGAGCGAATAAAAATAACACGTTTTTTTACCTACTACTGTACGTTTTCGAAGCGTTGACCAATGGTTAAAATATTTTTAAATCTCACAATAAACGTCTTCCAAATAAAAAAAAGTCGTTAAAATGCATCGGATATCACGTGGAAAGTAATCCCGCATGAAAAACGGCGACACGTGTGCTAAACTCTAGAATACAATCTCAAAAATTTTGCTCCCATCTCTGCCTTCGTTCGGATTTAAAAAAAAAAACGGTGCGGTGGGCGGGCCTCCAAATTCGCCGAGCAACGCTCCTCGCGCTCGAAGAGTCAATGCCACCGCATTAGCAAGATATCGCAACGAAAAAACGGCGCGACCCCGCGGAATGCGTGTCGATCTCCGCAAAATCGCGTCGATCAATGGAACCTGCGGAATCAACGAACTTTCGAAGAGGCGACCATCGGCGTTCATTAGAAAACCAATGATGCGCCGCGCGCGCGGGACTAAGACGTCCCAGCCTTGGGGTGGCGTACGCGCGTGAATTTCGTAATGAAAACGCGACTCGTGGCGGTCGAGTAACGTTACCGCGCGGTCGCGCGCTCGTCCCCTGCGCGCCGCCTACACCCACCTCACGTACGCCGGTCGCGTCACTTATTTTTTCCTCCCGTTGCTAATTTTTAAGCGCCGAATCGATCGCTCGCGCGCGCGAAACCGGCGTTGCTCGTAAGTGTCTCAAAAAAAAATCGACGGATTTGGTGCGTTGATTCGACCCCTTTCATTTGGTGGATTTTTCTTAAATCGACGCATACATTTCGGCCGAACATTGCGCAAAGCTTAAACGCGAGACGGAAAGTGTAAGGTTGTGCGTTTGAATTCGAGGAGTAAGTGACACGTGGACTACCGATTAATCTTCGCGAGTTAATGATTGGGCGATCGGGGATCAGGGGCCTCGCGAGGATTCCGACCGTGACATGTCTACTTTTTTCGCGGTAATAAATGTCCGTTCCCGACCTTGCTGGACTGGAGGCCGGACGGTGGGAGATCAAATACTTTTTCTGTATCATCCG
>JAXIUT010000037.1:21993454-22026807 GCA_035586675.1 Eurytoma californica | reverse complement strand
AAATTATCAGAGACATTAAACGATTTCCCGTTAATGTCATAAATGTTCATAAATTATGCGCGCGCGTAATGCGCAGTAAATGTTTATAGAATTACTTTTTTTTCGGTCGTAAATGTATTGCTTGCCGCGAATTGGCTTTTACGCCGTTTACGTTAACGAATTCAGAGCAGTTCGGACAATAGAAAAATACGGATAGATAAACACACCCGCTGCTGTTTGTCAACGCGGTATCGATTGGAAAAATACAAGGAGCGCTTCATAATCTCCGTGACTCAATAGAGCTGCCCAAACAAATCTGAGATTTATAATGCAAGGGTATTCGCAACCACTTCGGCCGAAAATATGCAAATCGACCAAAAGAGTGATGATTTCTTTTTAGTTCATAAATTTAAAGTAGCCTTGTCTCCTTGATTAATTCGCGTGAGAAAACATCGAGGCCATCTCTCATGGATTTAATTGCCTCTCACGACATTTGCGCTATATGCTCTTCTTACGGACACGGAAATCACACTTGACGGTTTTCATTTCTGGTCGAGAATCCTCGACGCTTTCTTCGCAGCTATTGCTTTCCGGTCAATGGAATATTTTTAAAAGTTGTAGCAATACTTTTCAAAACAAGTCATAATAAGGAAACGGAGGAGTTTTGTTTTTATACGCCAATTTTTTATAGAAAAATTAGCTTTGTTGAATATTATAAATAGTTTTTTTACAAACGAACGAATTTTTTTATTTCTTTATATTTTAATCATCAAAATAGGATAATAAAACAAAAATTATACAGTCATAAGAGCAAAGCAAGGAAAGTCATGACAATACTAGATACCTCTACGATTTATTCAAAAAAATTAGGTTAACGCGTACGTAGCCGACACTACCTTATGACTTTCGTCGTTCCTAGAACAGGTTTCAATTATAAAAATTCCAGACCAACTGTCCACCAAAAGCGTTTTCCTCGGAGGAGAAAAGAACCACCGCAACGTAACAGCAGAAAAAAAACTTTTCCACAAGAAAAAGGAGGGAGAGAAGCACCGGGCCGAGAGATGCGTGTGCGCGCCTACGTGAATATTAACGAGGGCCTCGTGACAATTCGTCCTAATGGCGACCCCCCCGACCGTGGAACGGAGCCACGAAAAAGAGTTAAAAGGAGTTGTCGCGCGGGGCGCGCGTGAAAGAAAAGCCGCGCAGCGCGTCATTGTAATTGAAATCGAACGCGGACGAGGCTACCGCGACGGGCATAATAATGGACCACAACCAGTTACTCTCTTGTTGGGTTATTTTTTTTGACGATGCATTCATACTAAATCTCTCCAGATAATTTTACGAATGTAATGTTATTTTCGAAATAATAACCCGGAAACTAGAATCAATAATTTCGCGACTATAATAGAAAAAGTGAATAAGGCATCAATGACATTTTAACATTTTGCCAATAAAATTAGTGTTCTTATGGTTGTATGAAGCTTGTACGGGAAAAACCCCATCAAACTCGATCGATCCAAAACAGAATTCTTCAGTGTCGAGAGCAAAATTAAGAGAATCACACGAGAGCACCTTTCCTGCACTTGATAAACTGTAGATTCTAGTACGCAGGGATACTATTCCGTATCACATCACATCGAATATAAATTCACTGGCGCAAAAATTCTCTCGAGAAACACTCCGGCGTCACGTGTCATCGATTCATCGCTACCGGGAACTCCTCTCAGTCCAGCGAACAAAAGGTGAAATAAACAAAAAAAAAAAGTACTGTCGCCAGACGATATTTCGTTTCCGTATAAACGAGCGAGTTGCGTCAGCCCGCGCATAAAAACCTCGTAAACCGAGGCGCGCAAACGTGAAATTCGTAGCGCACGTGGCCCGCGCGTCCGGAATGAAAATCGCCGGAGTGTCGCGCGGCGGCCCCGAAGGTTCCCGATTAAAGGCAACAACGCTGCGGCTTCCCAATATCGCGTCCGCTCAATCAAACCGCAGCGACATTGCCCAATCGCTTATTAGCCCGGCGCGGCGCGCATTCCGTCCCGTCGGCGCGGCGGGCGGGCTCGTTAGAGCCGCCGCGCCGCGCCGCCCCTTGAATTTTTCACGCGCCGCGCGGCGCGACGGCGACGAGAAAAGTGGCGCACTGCGCCAGTCCAATTAGCGCGACGCGCCGCGCCTGATTAGCGGAAGCGAGTGGACGCGACGTTAGCTCCGTGTCCGCGGGGAATGCACCTCTTTCGCTCTCCTCGAGCTTCGGAGCGTGCGTGCAGGTGGACTTGCGCGACGCGCGTCGAAACAATGGATGCGCGGTTGCCCGAACGGCCCCGGGCGTTTCCGAATATATCTCGTATCCAGTGGATTCATGAAAAGCCCCGAGACCCGGCGAGGGAGGAGGCGAGGCCGCTTCGGCGAAACTGGATTTTTCTGCAATGCGTCCGCACGATTTTCGCGTGATTTATTTTGTTGAAGCATACGAAAGGGAGAGGATAATTTGGACGAGACTTCGTTTTCCTTTTCCTTGAATGCCGGGGTGGATGTACAAACTTGATGTCTGTCTGTAGTGCAAGACTGGATGCACAAACTAGCCGGCTAACGATACCGGTCAATATTTGGCTAGGCAGCAGAGGTTTACTGAGGCTCTCCTAAGTCAACGACAAATAGAACCGTGCGGTACCGTGGAATATATCAATGCGACAAACGTTACTCACGTGCGCCTGGTGATGATTGATGGATCGATCGATAGATTGATCAAAGAAATAAAAAAAACTCGGATTATACTGGAATAAGTAAAGTGGAAAAAAAGAAACTCGTATTCCTTGTAGGAAGTGAATGAACTTCCGTTAAACTGTGAGCGCATGTGTCGCCGATCAAATATTTTGAAAAAGTCGCGCGGCTATAAACGCGGACGTGCGGCTCTGCCGCTCGACGACCTCAGACGCGGATCTCGCGATTTCTCGCGCAGGTATGGTTACGCAACGAGCCGCTGTACGTTCCTCACTCCCGTCGCTCCACGCCGCGTGATTCTGCGATCGGCGAAGTACAATTTGAGGTATGCTCTCTTTTTTTCCTCATTCCTAATGCGACGGTTACCTTTTACGAGCTCGATTACGATAATGATCGAGACGCTTCGATCGCATTAATTCGATTCGATCGCAGAAATGCATCGCGTTCATTTAGAAACAAAATCTTTGGAAGAAAAGAATCTCAAGAAAAAATATCTGTGGACTTGCGATGCAAAAAGAAAATTGATTATCTATTTCAAACTTGGTTATTGAGTTTTTTTTCTATTAAGTGAAAAAAGAAGTTCTCACCGGTTGGAGTGTGACAAATGATATTATCAAGTAATGGGTCACTTCTTTTAGTTGAAAATGATTTTCCTGACTACCACGGACGTTCAATTATGTGTTCCTCGTTCAAATGTTTTGTAAGATCGATATCTATAAGATAAATAGGTGTTTTTCTGTAAAAATCTACAAAATAGAAAACACGTTTTACCGCTCAAAGTTTAAATAAAAAAACGTCTACCTCGTATTTTCATTAGAAAGAGTCGTTGTCGGAAGTCTGCAAAAACAGTGATATTTCTCAAAGAGAAATACAAAGAACAATGTATCACTCCGGACATGAATTACTGCGAAGTTTAAGTTTGCTATTCAAAGTTATAAAAAATTACCATAACATTTATATTAGCAACTAATCACCTTTGCAATCTTGTCACAAATGAAACCCGTTTACTAGTCCCGGAACAAAAGGCGTCAACGCACATGACAACTCGATTTCTTGTGTATAAATTCACAAATCATAGCTGATCAAACGACTTCAATGCCGTTTCTCGCCTCGGTTAAATCATTAAAAGTAATAATCGTATCCACGCTGATTGCCGGACAAGTAATTAGGTGCGTTTGCGCAACGACGATCGCGCATCACCTCATCCTCGCGTCCGATTGTTTCGAGAGAAAATCCGCCGACGTGCGACTTTCGATCGTCGCGCGGAAGTCCCCGCGATCGGCCGATCGAAGCGTGCGGCACGTGTCCACGCTCGCACGAGGAAGCCCGCGATCAGCTGACACGCTGCTTTCTCGTCACGCCGCGGCACCGCAGGCCTCTCGACTCCCAGCTTTTTCGCTAATGAACAATAAATTTTATACCAGTGCACTCGTCGCCGGACGACGCCCCTCTCGAGTTTCCGCGCGAAGCGAAACGAATAGTCGATTGGCTCGTTCGGAGTCGGCAGACGTTCGTTTGCACTCGACGACTCGCGTTTCTTTCGCGACATCGATTCGTCATCCGGCGCGAGCTGAGCCATTATATTCTAATGATTTTTTTTTTTTTTTTTTTTCAAGATTTACGCGAGTTTTTTTGTTCACGTGCGAAATTACGCGACAATTACGGCACCTCGTTTGCGCAATTATAGTCCTTTTATCTTCTCGCTCGTTTTTTCCAGGTAAGGTGAACGACGAATTTTTTCGACGACGAGACGGATCGATCTCTCTCGGTGTGACCTTGAATTCGACGTGAAATTCATCCCACTTTCTTTCGCTGATGCGCGGCAAATTCGCGCCTAGAAACACAGTTCCTCGCAGCTCCTCGAGCGATAGAATTTCGCTGCCGTCAACATCACCCGATAAGCTCGCCCAACGTCGCTCCCTCGACAGGCCGATTTTGCGGAGAACGCGAAATTTTTTTCTGGCCGCTGTCGTGGATTTTCGCGTTTTAAAAGCGGCTCGTAAACTGTACGACCTTGCGACACATTGGGCCATCGTGGCGCAACGTCGCGTCGACCAGCCCAGGCGCTCCTTTTTTTACCCTTCATTTCGCCACAAACTTACGGGCAGCTGCGCCCGATGGACCTTGCAATCGTCCGTTTTTGGCTCCGAGTTACGCCCCCTTTGCCTAACTCCATTCGGCGCAGCATCACGTTCGCACACTTTTTTTGTGACTCGGTATCTTCCCGGAAATTGCTGCAGTGGCAATTCGAGATAAATTTAGTTGTCGCGGTAGCGCGCCGACATCAGCGCTTGTACGAGAGTTGATTTATACTTATAGGAGTATAAATAAGTGCGGCAAGAATAGTAAGACAGAAAATTGCTATTGTGCTCCTTAATCGGCCATAAATTCGAATAATTTCCAGATATGACTCATCGCCGTGTTAATTATGTACTGCCTTCTTAAACAAACTTGCTGATTCTATTAATAATAAGCACGAATTCGATTCGCATGAAAATCAAAGTCAAATAGTTGATTGACCAAACACTCTGATCGCTAATAATGAAATATTATGATTTTTTACAACACGATCGAATCGTTGAAATACATAACACGGTAAAAGGAATCTGATTATAAAAAAGTAATCGCTATTCATTTGGCTGATTGAGCCGTAGGTAATTGCGTGATTCCGTCAAACAAGTCAGATTTCACTAGGTTCCTTGATTGGAGGCAGAATTAGGCCGCAACACAGCTGCACTAATACAAGCGATTACCATAATTCGTACAGGATTGACGTCAAACAGAACGAGCTGGATCTTCCGAATATGAATTTCAATTTAAGATTCTTATTCAGTGCAAGTAGTATTGCACAATACCGTAAAAATAAAATATATGCAAAACTTCTTACTTCTCAGTGAAAGCAAAAATATAATGTGCACACTTCTTGCCGACTGTATTATTAAACATTTCATTCCAGTTATATACTTTTATAATGTCTATTGTTGTTTCGATTCATATTTTCTTTTTAAGCAGTGATGTAAAAATTTATATTGAGTAAAACAGATCACGTAACACAACATAAGCACTACCTAAAAGAATTAAGAAACAGTAGGTCGATCGAGAATTGAGGCGATTCACTTAAAATTGCTAATTTCATTTCACGTATTTGTCATGATATTACGTATGCGTTAAGGTATTAATTTTTTGTGCGATCCGATGATTAGTAATGCAGATTGAAGTAAAATTTAACGACAATTAAATTGCATAGTTGAGGAATGTGCGTGCGGTTCGTTGATTGTAACCAAATTAGTTCTTGCACAATCTCCACCTTCCGGTCACTGGTGCACGATACGTGGCGAAGTATTTTTTCACTTTTCGTAATGACGATTCTCCGCGTTGCATTTGATGCTTGTCGTTAACTTCATTACTTTCCGTTACGTTACTTTTGCACGAATTCCATTGTACCTTTATGATTGCTATTGCTTTGATCTAACATTCACGTGAATTAATGAAGAAATCGATTAACTCGTTGACTTTAACGCAACACTGAGATACGATAAAAAAGTAAACAGTTGATTTGGCAGATCTATTAAATGCAGTTAATTACAGTCGTAATAACTCTGAAATAATTCGTTTAATTAACATACGCTCATCACCGTTTTCCTCCCAGAAATTATCGCTGAATTTAAAATTTTTTACATTCAACAATTTCGAGTTAATTTTGACTTAAAAGCTTGCTTTGCAAAGTAACATACCAATTATTCGATTTACCTCCTTCTATTCATTTTTTTCCTGCTTGATTAACATCTTACTTACAATCCAATATTAAGATCCCTCGCTACAAATTTATTTGGCACGCATTAATTACCCGCAGATTTTTTTCCGGTGCCTCCTTTGACACAGAAGGAGGAAAAACTTCCCGCGATAATCAAGATTAATCGCAGTGCACTTCTCTCGCATACAAAGAATGCAAGATCGACGCGGCCGAGGAAACGAGTTTCCCCCGCGAAAAACTGCGAGCGAAGTCCTTTGAAAAATGCCCGCGACGTCCGCGCAAAAGAGACGTCGGGTTTACTCGCTGGCCCTTATCCAAAAACTTACTCGCGCAACGTTAGGCTGCATTTCGCCGGCCATTGTTCGGCCCCGTGTAAAACAATCGGGGGAAAGGGCCATTAAACCCGCCCCCCCTCGGGGTCATCCCAACTTTTTGACTGCGCGATCCACGCGAGATGATGCATCGCGCGACCGTTTCTCGTTGTTTAACTTCCGCGCCGCGGAACCGTGCCAAAAACGCGAGTGCGCCTTTTAGCGCGAGCGCAGGTCATTAACCTCCGGCTCGAATTGCCGGCGCTTATTGACTTCAATCAAACGGACCAGACGAGCTTATCGATCGAGACTTACAACTTCGTTTTTTTATTCGACCTTAATTAAAGTCTCGCTATTTTCGTTTCCGAGGACTCGCGACATTTGCCTTCGAACGACTAATTGCCCCAATCAGTCGGCTCATTTGAGTTTTGCAATAGCAACGAAACAATACGATCGTTAACGAACTTTGGAAAAAATCCACAAACGTATACGTCCAGTGTAAACAGCGGAGCTTGCGCGAGCATTGCAAGTATCTTTCAGCGGGATTTTCGATGATTTCAGTTTGCTTTGCATTAAGCGCGAGTGCGCAGGCGGGATCGCGCGGTGCTTTCTATGCAAGCGACAGAGAATAATAGGTTCGCGCCGGCATATGTATACATACGTATGCGCGCCGGGCGAAGCTTCGCGTCGCTCGCCATGCAAGCCGGTGAATCATTGTTTAACGAATTCACGTCGACGGCGGGAGGGAACTGCGCGAATGTCAAGTGAACCGGCGGGGGATATGCGAACGCGCGCGCAATGCCCCACTGTAATCTGTCCCAAGTGTATCCTTTTGTGCGTCGCCTTCGCAATTCCACGCAGATGGCAATTTACAAAACCATCGCTTCCGCGTCAACCAACAATTTTCATCTACATTCCAAGATATTTATTAATTTAGATTTTAATTGAGTTTCTTTCTTTGAAAATCGGAGTAACGAAATCTTTTTGAATCTCACGAAAAAGCTTTAAACAAGCATTTCGCGAATGGGCACTCGAGTGCGCGCCGTGTCGAAGGTACCACGCGAAAGCACAAAGCAAATACTTGCGTTTCCACTCTCGCCTTTATTACTCGTGCCGAATACGTAAACAAAGATTCTGGTCATTGTGAGATATGAAAAAAAGGACCTCGCCCGCGACCTTTCTCATTCGAGGATGGAACATAATTGTCGCCCCTCCGTCCTCTCCGCCGGGACTGAGCCTCGCTCGTTCGTCGATGGAAATTTCGCCGGGCGAGACTGGGTTTTTCTTGTTGCGCCGCTTCCAGGCGGCGACGACCTCCTTCCTTTTCATTTCTCGCGCGCGGTACCTCCTCCTCTCTGCATTCTTTTCTTTTCTCTTTATTGTCTCGCGGAGCGGGGACTCGCGTGTGCGCTTGCACGGCACAATGCGCGGCAATAAAGTAATTTCGCTCGAAATAAAAAAGAGAGGAGGCGAGCGCGAGGGGGGGGGACACGCAAATTCTTTGCGCACACATTTCTCCTTTGACTGCGGGGCTCTGCCTCGCTTCCGCGGAGTAAGTCGGAAGCGGCGACGCGGCATTCAACGGGAGTCTCGACGGAAAATTTGTTCGGGGATTGTTTGCCAGCGGGATTGTTGGGGAGTTAACAGGCAGTTTCAGTTGGGCGCGTTTCAGGTATTTCCCTGGGTCTTGTGTATTGAATTAGTCAGAGAATTGAATGACTTGTGCAGTCTCTTTCCTAACATAATAACATTTCAATGTCGGCTGTATACAAAATTCGAGTACTTAGCAGTTTTAAGTATGGACGGGAAAATTTGTGGTGATTATTTTAATTTAGGCTAGAAATTAATGATTAAGCAACGGAGAATCAATCAATTAATTCTGATGAAATTTTTGTTTAATAAATCGGACAATACTTTTTCGTAACACGGCGGAAATGGCGTATTCCTTTCCTTTTTTTGGCTCATTACCTACATTCTTGAAAATTGACATTAACATATATAGGTGTTCAATCATTACAAGGTTCGATTACAACAGCGTCAATATAATTGACGATGGTAAATGCAAAGCCAACAGTAGGTAATTAATATTGCGCGGTTGTTGGTATTTGTAATTGAATGAAAACGATCCAGATCTAAATGAAAACATTGAAGCACATTTCGATTATAAAATCTTTTGCATTTTTCTATACTTTGTTAAATATAAATTCAATTTACGTAACTTCTAATTAATTACGAAGTCGAAGCAAAGCCGTTATTTCCGTGAAAATCATACGTATGCACGTAAAAAAAAATGGATCGACGGAAAGGGAACGTGCGCCCCAGTGTGGCAATAAAGCGGAATCATGGTCGTCCGGTTCGGTTCTCCGATCTGCATTGGGTCAAGCGTCTGAAAATCATGTCGAAAATCGTGCAGACCAGACCGGCGCGCGGTACTCGATCGCCGATCGCGCGAGCGTTGCGCAAACGGCCCGCGCGCCTGAAATTATCCCGCTCGGCCACCGCGAAAACCTTCTATTTTCCGTTGGGAAATCCGTACCGAGCCCAAGTAGCGCTAATCGATCGTCAATACCCGCCGCTCCAATTAAAACCGCGCGACGCCGTATGGTCAAGTGTACGCACCGCGGCGACGCGTCGAAAGCAGTATCGTCCGTACAAAATTTCAAGGTCAAACACGGCGAAGATGCGCGGCTGAATCACCGAGTGAGAGTCGGTCAAAGATCGGCGTGGACCGGTTGCCCGATGAATTTAGGTTATCTGCGCGTGAGAGGAGCGCGCGCGCGCGCACGGCCCGATCGGTATGCGGGACCGCGCGAAGAAAACGATATTGCGGAATGGCCGCGGCTCGTTTCACCTTGACCACCGAGTGCCCCGGGTCACCGACGCCTCCTCTCATTCGCTTTCGTCGGCCGTCGATCGATCGGCGCACAATGAAGGCTCTCCGGGAATTAGAGAGAGCGAGAGACAGAGAGAAGGCCGGGGGAAAAAAAAAGAGGAGGATGCCTGCAGCGCGTTTTTCTCGCGCGAACGCAATTTCCTCGTTTGTGAATGAATCGCGGAGGACGCGCGGAGTGATGCAATTTCGCGGAGATGGGAGAGTCGGATGCGCGCCACGGTTTCTCAACTTTCCGCAAAGTTAGATTGCAGAGGGATGCGCAGACGCACATGGCTTTATACGTATTGCGCGAGTTAATCTTCGAAATTGGTTCCGGTTAAGTTTGCGCGGTAATCGACATTTATCGAACGCCTCGCAGATGCTAATGCTTGTTATTCAAATGGCAGGCGTATTTGTCGCCGCGGGATCTCAACTTTAATTGAATTTTAATAAAATCGATGAAGCTGCATTAATAACTGCATTAACGTCGCTTCGAAAATTCGTCATCTGTCAATTGCTTGCTTCCCATTCGCCGGA
The DNA here is from genome assembly GCA_035586675.1 of Eurytoma californica. Taxonomy (NCBI): domain Eukaryota; kingdom Metazoa; phylum Arthropoda; class Insecta; order Hymenoptera; family Eurytomidae; genus Eurytoma; species Eurytoma californica. The sequence goes on along the minus strand of JAXIUT010000037.1, from coordinate 22,016,633 downwards.
GATTGTTTCACTGACAAAATTAGCGTATTAAATTTTACTTAAAAATGCTTGTTAACTGACCTAACGTAATAACGCATCTTGACGAAGCAATTTCTTGGAAGAGAAAGAATGAGTAGGCGTTTATCTTCGTGAAAAATTGCGCATTTAAGAGACAGAAGGACCATTTTTCTCCTTTACTTCTTTTTTTTGCAAGAGCCGCAAGGATAGTGTCGAAATGTCTGAAGCGCTAACTCGCAAGGCAACGTGCTCTCGGCGTCGTCTGACGTTAATGGTTTGCGCAAACCCCGAAAATCTCGCATGCGATCATGCCGAGGCGATGAACTTCGGTCTGCCAACTTGAAACTCGTCGCCGCGTCTTTGAGCAATTGCACATAATACTCTTTTTTATCGAGTACTTGACCCTAAGCGTTTTCCTTTCTTGTGAAATATCTTATTTAAACCTGCACTTGTGTAATGCAAAGTACATATGTAACCGCTGCATCTCCAACTCTTCTCGTTATTCAATCTTTCAGCTTCAGATAAACGCCGATGGAAACTCACCTATCATCTATAAAATGAATGTTCTCCAGCTACCCCACAATCAACTAATCCGGTAATTACGCCTATCTAAAAGCAACTAATTTATCTGCACTCGGTAAAATTCCATAATAAAAAAAAAACAAATAGAATAATTCACTTATGTTGTCCAATTTGATTTTATCGAAATGCACGCCGGCCGCAATCGTTTGCCGAAAATTACCGGGTTTTAATGAAGCGATTATCGCCGATTACTTTTTTGTCGTTATCGCGCGTCGTTAAGCGTCGACGCGGCGGCACGCGTAAAAAAGTCTGTCATTAGCTCGCGGATGACCTGTGCCCGTTTCGCGATCACGTACGCAACCACCGTTCAAAATGCACTTTATTGCACCGCGCGCCGATGCGCGCACTTGCCTAATATGGCGAAGTTCGCGCAACAACACGCGCTGAGAGAGTTTTATAACGGCAATTACTAAAATATCGTAATAACGACTCCGCCGTGGCTGGCTTTTTGTTTCCACCTCGCGTTTTATTCGCTAAAATGTCGCCGGTCGCGGTGCAGAAGATTTAGAAAGTGGAAAAAATGGTCAGCCCGCGGTAATGCTTGAAAAAATTTCGTTGTGTCGCCGTAAGTGATTAAGAAAAAAAATTATTTTCTACACATTTCGTCAAGCTGACCTACATAATTCTTTTAGCCAATCAAATTGTCGTGAATAGTAAAGAAATAGATACTTTTTTTATTAATTATCGTGATAACGTCTCGTTAACAAAAGTTTGAACCGATTATTAAAGGGACCTTCCATAATATAAATTCATAAAGATTAAAGACGCATAATAGATTCATTTTTTCTTCTTTAACAGTCACTTAACGAGTAACAACTCGAAGACTCAACCAACGGCATTTTCCCGTCGAGCCTCTTGTTGCCACCCGAACTAAAGATAAAACATCACTCACCGGCATAAGTGCTCTTGAAGCTCTCGTGGAGTTTGAAGGTGAAGGGTATGTGGACCTTCATCATCTTCATCTGCGGTATGCGCGGCGAGTGGGCCATGACGCCTCCGGTGCCGCCGAACATCAGGTCGTCCCCGTGGACTCGCAGCACCATCATGTTCCTGCAACATCCAACGCGGCGTGCAAAATTAACGTCACGTGCACATTATTGCGCGTGATGAATTTTCGGCCGGGCCGGACCGGCGGGACGCAAATTGCCGCGGCGCGCGGGTCATTGCGCGCGTTAACGGGGGCATTGATGTGTCGCTTTAATTTCCGTATTTTGGATGTTTCGAGGAGTGACGAGAGCTCTATTTTCGGATGAATTTTATTCGCACACGTTTGTTTTAGGAAATACTGGCGGGAACGGATGTCGGTCGCAGTTGAGAGACTTTATTGTTGATTCCTTTACGATAAATATTAATGAATATGAATACATACATGAATTTTGGTAATTTAATCGTTTACGCTCATAAAAATTATGTTAATCAAATTTCAAGTACGGATTAAAGTTAATAGTTAGACCAATCTCTATTTACGTTCATGCATATTTCATGTTTTTGAGAAATTTAAGTTTTCAATTTTTCATGTCTTTTCACCGGAAACAATGCACATATGCATATTGCCGAAAGCAGACAATTTATTTTTATGGATTTTTTCAAATTGATTTTTTTAAATTTTAAAATAACATTTATTGATTAGTGAGAAAGTTAACTTCTAAGAGCTAAGAGTAGGATATCAAATTGTAAATAAATACAGTTATTCAGCACTGATGAATAATTTAAGTGTCAAAATGAGGTAAGTAGCTTATAAAATGCTTACCGTTTGGCTAGAATTGTCTCCCTAAATTTAAACTTTCTCTTTATGAGGGAACATTTTTATTGTCGAATGAAATAGAAATCGACTGAAGGAAACTGGGTAATGGTGCGTTGAGTGTGTCAACGATATTTGTATATAAGTGTCAAAACCCACATACAACTGTTTAGAAATTTTGTGATGATCTACTTATTCTTCTTAAATCCTTCGTGTAAGCATAAGTAAATAGCTGATACGCTACTTAGTTAATTTTAACAAACTTTTTCACTTCATGATATTGCTATTTATTTATTTTATTGATTTATTTATTCAACTATTTGGTTATTTTTATACTTTTTGTAATCGTCTATTGCGGTACCAACGAACTTTATACTTTCCTTTTTTCACGTATTATCTAACCGGTGAGACATTCATAATCTAGATGTGTTACTTTTTGCTGGATCCGAAAGAAAGAAATCAAGATCCAATGTCAAACGAAAGAGCTTTACGATAAAATATTTTTATAAAAAATTAAACAATGCAAACTGAAAGATGTTATACAAAGGGAAGATGTATTGAAATAGTAAAAAGGTGCAGTTAGAAAAAAGTATTCTCAAATAAACCATCCGAGAGTCTTCGTAAAACTCAAGTTATGTCATTTGCACAAAAGCGGCCTGGAAATGAAAGAAGAAAAGGTAGGAAAAATCCGATTATCCATTTGTTTTCTTCCTGATTTCTGCGGACAATATACTATTTGCCTCGTAGAAGATAAACTGACTAAAGCAGAAGTCTGAGCCGGCTGCATCCCTAATTTAGCCAGATGGAATGTTTTCAAGCCTTCCTTGTTAGTTTAGTAAATATTATTTAAGTAAACGTTTTTTTTAATTCCATAGCGTAAAAAGTAAAAAAAGTTTCAAGCCTCGAAATGGCTTCTCTCTCAATGTATACAAAAAATCGTTGTTCTACCTCGCGATACATACTAATATCCGCTAAAGAAGAAAAAACAAGCTACATAAGCACGCAAAGACGCCACCGGCGAAATGTAGAAAACCAGAGATTCACGTCATAGCCTCCCGTAATTATATAAACAAAATTAGTTAATCGTCGAATCCACGTCTCGTCATCTCACGGTATGAGCGTATCACGCATGCGCGAACTGCGAGCTCAGCTGCGAAACAACGCCGAGGGGCGAACGCGCGCACCGTCGTCGATGGGGGAGGCGTCGGATGGCGAGTGCGAACGCACGGAATAGGGCAGCCGGTGCGGCTGCACCCGCGAGAAAGGGAAGGGCGGCGAGTGCAGTCGCACTCGAAAACGGAGGAGCGGAGCGAAAAAGAGGGATAGGGCGAGCGATGGTTGCGCGCGCACACCTCTCCCGAGACGGTGTCCCGCAGCAGCTCCGGGGAAACGCCGGGTGCGATCAGTTCTGCTCGAGAGAGGCGCGTGTCATCGCTCATATATCGCCGCTTCCTACTTCGTTTCGCCGGTGAGTTGGCGCGCCGCGAGACGGTATGGATTCTATGAATACCAATGCGTCGATTTCGATGCGATATCGGCCGCCGACGCATTATACCGTAACCTTACCCCCCTCCCTTCTTATCGATATGAATTTCATGATTCACGATGAATGTGTGCAAATGTACAGGGTGTAACCTTGTTGATAGTCGCTTTTTTTGGTATTTAAATTTTTGCGAGGCGCTTTACACAGTTTCTTTTTTATTTTCAAGCGAGAATACATTCAAGCGCGTTGATTATCACCCCAAGTTTTCGTTCGTTAAAAGTTCGGGATGATGTAAGTGTCTTAGCAAAATTCGCAGCGGGAGCGTAAATTCGCCGCGCAAAAGTTCCGAACGAATGGAAAAGTTGAGCCGTGAAATTCGCTTGTACTCCGCGCATCAGCTGTAAAAACTCGTTAACGAAATAAACGAAAAAATTGCACGAGAAGAAAAAAAATACGCCGAACGACCGTAAAAGCAATTTATCGCCAATCATCGATTTCATCAACGCCCCGCGGAATAAAATTCTGCACCCGATCGAGCCGCGTGTCGCAAGCGGACCGCCCGCGAAAAAAAAAAAAAAGATTCAAATCGGCCGTTTCGAAAATGCCAAATCCCACCAAGCGCGGCTCGCATGCGCGCGTATATATCTGCCCGTCGCTCGCGAAAATTCCGTCGAGTTCCAAGGATATCCTGTGGCCGGCGCGTGTCCGACCGGTGGAAAAAAGCGGAGAATAAATAAACCCAGGCGACCGGAATCGCTCGCGAAGTGAAGCGAGTTTTCTCGAAATCTCGCGTGGAGCCTGTATGCACACGCGCGTATATACCTATTGCCGGCGAGGAGTCGCGCGACTGCTGCTCCGAGAAAACAAGCGCGCGCGCCCGGTCAATTACGAAACCGGCGTAATACATTACATAAGTTGATCCGCCGCCGCCGCCACGCTAGAGCTGCAGCCGGGGCCTAAGTCTCTTTCTCTCTGTGTGCCTCCTTTTCTCGCCGCGGGCCTTTCTTGAGCGCCCACGAGCCGACGGGCCCGCGATGGAGGCCGTCCGACGATTTTATCGTCGCCGGGGATTCGCCGATTCGACGTTCGCGCGATTTATTGCAGGCCGTTGCCTCGCCGTAAGCTGCATCGCGTCGTTTCCATTTCCCCGTAGTCCGAGAAATCGAGCTTCTTTTTTACTTCGCTGTAAAGGGGAAGTGCGGAGGCGGATGCTGGATCGCGTTGCTCCCTTATGTAACCGTAATTGACGATTACAGGAGGTGACGTAGTTATCGGAGGATCTTTCGGGTTACAGAAGGAATGATGAAGCTGTATTATGAATTCATTTTTTTTATGTTTTTGTTTGGAACTAAAATAACTCATACTGCACGGAATAAATAGAGGTTTATTAATTTCTTTATAACTCCATGTTGATAACGAATATTGATTAGCGATGAAAAAACACGTTTGATCTTCGAAAAAAAATGCGTTTTAGGATTTATTGAATCCCCATGTTTATTGAAATTCGCGACTCTCAATCCGGATAAAATATTGTGACTACACAAATCAATCCATTAATCTTTTCTTTATTGCAATATAAAAAATAAGTTATTGAAAAAAAGTTCTAAAAATAACGTTTGTATTTATTATTTTAAATTCAATATCCTTTTTTTCACTTCATTTCGATGTTCATTTAAAAGTCTATAGAAGTGTAAGTAATTGAATCTGGAATACCATTAACATTGACAGTTTTTTTCGACTTCAATAATGATCGAAACTATATCCTTCGTATTTTCTTTTAATTGTATTTATCACGAAAATTAAATGACAGCTATTATAAAGGAATTCAAGACACCTCATTAGAATTCTCGTACTTGATTTTTAATTAATACATTACGTCAAGTGTAGCATTTGAAAATTAGAGGAACGGTACGGTGATTTTGTATGCGATCTCAAACATCGGGACCAGGAAGAACTTGACGGTACGTTACTCAAACACATTTGTAAGCATTACAAATTTTTTCCATCACGCTCGCATTGTAGTCTTCCGACATTGAAGGACACCCAAAATATTCTCAAGAGTAGTGTGGACCGCATTCGTCATCCCTCGCATTTCTCCGAATACGAGCAAATTTTTTAGTCTTCCGACATTGAAAGACACCCGAAATATTCTCAAGAGTAGTGCGGACCGCATTCGTCATTCCTGACATTTCTTCAAATACGAGCAAATTTGTTTTCAATAGACGATTGATGTTCGGCAATTAGCGTTGTCAAAGGCATTCAAAAAAACGTTTCTTGAAATTAATTATTAAAATTTTCATAAATAAAACATTTGACACATGGCAAAAATATGACTGTTAAGATAATATAAAAACTATTTTAAGTATTCATCAGACGGTTAATTTCATGTGCAATATAAAAAAAGTCATGAAAAAACATGAACAGAGAGACTGAATCATTCTAATTAAGAAACCTTTTTGATAATTTTTTTGTAAGAAGTACCAAATTGACTAGTACCTTTCCTAAAAAAATTCTATAAAAACGTTATATTCATTCCTGATACACTTAACCTTCATATATACCTTGTAATTAAAATCCTAAATTTGTACTTGAACCGCCACGATTGCAAGTAGGCTCAAAAGTCCTTGGAAAAATAATCCAGCGCCGGGAGCGCACTCGTCAAAATACAGCATGCAAACAACGCGAAATAGAGTGTGCAAAGCGGTCGGCCGGCTCGCGCTCGAGCGCGCGGAAAGGCGCGAAAGGAATCATGGCCGAGAAAATTACTCGCCCGCGGAGAGTGCCAGGCGTGCGGCGCGTCTCCCTCTCTCCACCGGCGGCCCGTGCAGCCACGCGAGCCGCCACAAAGAAAATTCCGGCGCGCTATATTTTAACACCTGGTGGAAATTTACGATCGCGCCCCTACCAGCCGAAAGCCGCGAAAGGAGACGGCATACAAAAAGAATTAAATAAAAGAAGAGAGGCGCACGCGGGACTTTCTCTTTTTATTTTTACGATCGAGCGCGCGCGCGCGCAGAGGATATGCCACGATCGGCGCGATCGAGGTCGTCGATCGGGTCGCCGCTTTTACGCGGCGGCGCGCCCGTCCGCGCTGCTGAATCCGCGGAGAACCGGTCGACGTACTGTCCTTATCTTCTGGAAGGTTGCAACCCGGCTCGATCGATCCGGGTCCCGGTCGCGCGCCGGGATCCTTTTCCTGGACCGCTTTGTTTTCTCCCGGAGGATCGGACTGTGTCAACAGCGATCGAGCGCTTTTTTTTTCCTTGGCGGGCGTCCGCTAATTGAGGCGAAACCGGGCCCCGGCGTTTTCTGTTTGTCTTTAACATCGGGCTCGCCGGCACGTCCGTGTGTGCGCTCGCCGCATCAAAGAGAGCCGGAATCGAGTCGCAGTCGCGCTCGAGGTGGACTTGCTTAAATACCGTTCCTGGCAACGGCGCGCGGCGATTTTTTAAAATTGTTTATTCCCCGGGGGAGGAAGTGCGGGCACCGCTATGCCGGTACGACGGTGTGAATCAGTCATTAACGAAAACAAAATGCACCAGGTGTTTTATTTTAGTATGTTGCACTCGTACATTTGTTTATCAAGATTTAAAATAAATACAGATTTTTACTAATTTTTAATTTTAGGTTTACAAATTAAATTTAGAAAATAACTAGACAAATTACAATGTTTATAATAAAATTTGCTATAATTATAGTAATTTTTATCATGTTTCAAGTTTGACCTCCAGCTTCTAGAATTTAATAAATTTTCCTTATACATTATATTTTTCAGAATGTGACCTTATTAATTAAGTGATTTCGAATTTATTCAAGAGTTAAAAAGAAATATTATAATATGGAGCGTAGCAATTATATTGGTTGATCAATTAAAAAGGGAGAGGCGTATGACGCATGAAGCGTCATTTTTAACTCATGTAAAAATAAATTGGTGATATTGTATAATAAACGGATTCACAAAAGGACACTGTGTGTGCAAATTGCAGCCATAAAACAGGAGGACGAAATGAAATCATACACGAACTCCACAAGAAACAGAATGCGATTCATCCATTATATAAACCCTGCCAATTTCGGGGCTCATCGAATTCACTATATATTTTAATTTCGAATCTTTTCTTTATGAGAATATTAATAAAATTCGACAAACATGAAAGTAAATCACCCGCATACATAGCGCGCAATTATACTCGATCCCGTTCTTATCGCCAAGATTAGTTTCGTTTTTACAGTTATCGAGTGATACCACGAGGCAAGTTATTCTCAATGAGAATATATTTAGCTCGAGTGGGTTTATTTTGAGACGTCAAACGTATACGTATCTATAGAGGTAAACACGCAAATTTAACGGCGTAGAAGCTGATTTTAATTACTCCAAAATATGCAAGACCATCGCATCGCAGATGTTTGTCGCGTACTCTTCAATTTATTTTTAACCTGCACAAACTGTGCCGCGAAGATTACCGTTTCGAGGGCAATTTTCGCGCAGCCATTTAAAGTGCCAATACGAGCGATCGACTGCACGGTCGAAAAAGAGACGCGTATTACTGTTACATTCGATAACGAAAAGAATCGAAACGTCCACTATACCTCTATCTAAACTGTCTATCTAGAGTAACGTCGCAAGGTAAACAGCACATTACCCCTGTTCAATGAGCACCAAATCCGAAAACACCTGCCGCGCGCGTATCAGCTGTTCCGACTCGGACTCGGCCTTTACAAAGCTTCCCCCCGCTGGCGGTGCGATGAATCAGATTGGCAAACGTGGGGCGAGAAAAACATCGGGACGTACCTCATGATGAAGAGGAAGACCCCGCAGAAGCATATGAGGACGGCGAGCACGGAGAAGATGTTGGAGGAGAGCTCCGCGACGAACACCAGCATCGCCGTCATCTTCGCCGACAGCTGACGCAATCGCTCCTCAGGGCAGCAGGCGAGCGTCCTCGCGGCCTGGGCGAATCCTAACCTCCGGCGCCGGGCGCGTTTTATTACAGGCGGCTTGACAGCTACGGTCTCTTTCCCTTTAAACTCGGCGGGCGCTCGATACGAGCCTTGCGCGCGACGGGTCGCCTCTCACCGCGGCGGAATTCAGGCGCTCGGTCGGCACGGGCCTGCAGGGCGCATCCTCGAGGGCTCGGTCACGCCGGCGGCGCGCCTCGCCTCCTCGCGCATACCTACGCGGCGGCGCACACCGTCCCCCCGAGCGACGGACGCGGCTGCTGCGCACACCCACACTCGCGCGCGGCCTACTCTCCGCAGCAAGGCTCCTCTCGCTCTCTTTCTCTCTCTCGCTCTGTCCCTCTATCTCTCTCTCTCTTTCTCTGCACTGCGTCCCCGAGGCTGTACTTCAACGCCGCATTATCGCGACCCCCGGCCGCTTCGCACTGCTTGTACCAAGCTGACTCGTGCACGTGACGCGAGCAGGGTACTCGTCGGAGGATGTATCCTGGTCGACACTCGCGACGGGCTCTGCTGCGCGAAGCGACTCCGGTGCGCTAAAAAGGAAGGCGAGCGTGAGCTCCGTGTGTATACGTGTGCGGATATACGGGAGGTGCGGGAATCGCGGCGATCCGGCGCGCAATGCGTGTTGCTCGACACTGACGTTGCCTCGGCGGTGGGGCGAACCTTATAGACCGCGAGCGAGCCTCCTTTTCTTCGCCTGCTGTGCGCCGCCAGCGGCCCCTCGCACGCTCGCTCACCGCTACGGTGCTCTCGGTGCGCTCCAAGCTCACGGTGTTTTTTTCAGCAGGAACCCGTCGCCGGATGCTGGAAGAATCTGGAGCGTGCACGCAGCGTTTTCTTACGGCGGTGGTGGCTGTTGCGCAATGCGACGCAAGGCAACATCGGGAATTTCGGAGCATCCGTGGTGGCGCCAGCGTAAACGGGGTGACGCTGCTCGAGCCGCCGTGCGCACGCTCAGCCTGTGTATACGGCCACGAGTGGGAGGGAGATCAGCGCGCCGAGATGCAGAGGATAGAGCGAGATGCAGATAGCACGAGCAACCACGACTGCTCCGAGACGCAGAGATACGGAATTTCGGAGGCTAACCTATATACCTCGCTCACCGGCTTTTTAACAATGCAAGCCTCCCGCGCAACGGATAATCCTCGAACCCACAAACGCAGGTACTGTTCATTTCTTTGTATTTATTAATTATTGTCGCTTGTCGGTGCTACAAGGTTCGAGCGGCGAAAGCTCGCGGCTGGATCAAGAGTCATGGTAGAATTGCGCCGGAGATCCCGCATGGTTATTGGTGGGCGAATTGATTGGAACGCCAATGTCCGGGCGAGAAGCGATCGAGCTGGCGCGATTGCGGTCGAAGGATTATTTGCTTTTTTTCGCCTACAAAAATAGACGCTTCGACGGCTATAAAAACATATATACGATGGATTTAAAGGGACGCTGCCCGCTTATCGGAGTCAAATTCCGCGTTGATTGATAAATGCTTTTTTTTTTACTTTATATTTTTTGCTTTATACGTTTATAATAAATTTGCGCAATTTTAATGAGAAACTAATTTACTTGGTATCTAATCGTAATGATTTAATTTTCATTTCATTTGGATTTCCTAACAAACTTGTTTACGAAGAAAGTTTGATAACGAGTAATAATAGTTTTTTAATTTTACCATGAATGCTTAATAAAGAAATCTTATTTTTAATATAAAAAATTATTAACTTAAATAGACCGATCATACAATTTAATATAAATACTACGTATCTTTAAAGACAATCATTTTCACAGGGTAGAACATCTTAGCACGTTATCACATTTATAGATAACGAAATATTGTGCACCAAATACATACAGCAGATCAAAACATCAAACAACAGCTGATGCGACTGTAAGCGATATGAAGGAGAATCAGAAGTAATGCAGTCTCGTCATATATATGTATACGTCACATACACTCAGACCTGCATTTGTATACTTAATACTTATACATAGTTAAAGCGAGTTTCAGCGACATCTGGTCAACACTGCAGCGAGTATAGTCAGGCCTAGGAGTTAGGACTTCGAAGTCCGGTGGCGAATCTGTCGTTTTATCTACTTTGGTTCCTCAGTGCTAGGCAGGAACATGCCCAGCATTTCGTTTGTTATTGGTGACCTTAGTAATTTAGTCTATATACGATGATTATAGACTTCCTGAGTAAGTTCGAGGTTCACTCCATACTTCTCGTGTCGTTGCTGCTACTAATCAAGCAATACGCTGTACCTATCGACGAGATGCCGGGTGCTGTTGGTGTTGACTTTGAGGTGTATGGAAAGGTGCAAGGTAAGCTTCAATGAATATTCATCTTTTTAATATGACAGAGATTTTCAAGTGCTAGAAAATCGATTCATTAATTTTCTTCTTTTTGTATGATTTCAGGGGTTTTCTTCAGAAAGGTAAATATTTTAAATTCACTTAACAATTTAAGAGATTTTGGAGCACAATTCACGTGTTGATAAGTAATAAAACCATGAAATAGTAGAAGAGAAAAATTGGTTATGAGAAGAATAAGCATATTTGGTTAATTGTCTGTATACGATTTTACCTACAGAGCGTGACTCAAGCAAGTGGCTCACCCTCTACGTTACTTCAGCAACCTTTTTAAGCTTCAGAGAAAGCGCTAATTTTTAAATTATAAAAAAAGACAATTGTTTTCCTTAAACACTTAGTTGATATTGCATTTAATCGCCGATTTAATTATTTAATTTATTATTAAGTGTGTATTACAAAAAGTAATAAAAAAATAAAGCAAGATAAATGCTATGATAACCAAAAATTAAAATATAATTAAGCAATGAGAAATAAGTAATACTTGGTAATTTGATCACTAAGACAATTTTCTCATTTGAATTTTGATTGTTACAACAAAGGCGTCATTTTATTAATTTTTAGATGTATATCTAGAAACTAGCACGAGTTACTTATATACTAACTTTCTCTCAGCTGCCGGGCAAATGAAAATACTGAAAGAATTTCCCAAATATTTATTAATTCTGTACAAATTGTTGGGTAATTATTGATTTTTCTATTTCAGTATACCCAAACTAAAGCAACAGAGCTTGGATTAAAAGGATGGTGCATGAACACAAAGCAAGATACTGTACTTGGATATGTGGAAGGAGAAAAAAGTAAAGTTGAACTAATGTAAGTTTTGTAAGTTAGTAATAATAATTTATTCTTTAATAACATTTAGCCGTTCTTCTTTTACATCTACTTATATTGTTTTCCTAAAATTTAGATGATTTTCAATTTGTTCTTAACTATAATATAAGTAATCATATTTAATTTAATGTTTTGCACAGGAAAGATTGGCTTCGTCGCACCGGCAGTCCGCAGTCGCGGATCGACAAAACCGAATTTCGAAATGAGAAAGAGCTGGATGCAACGACTCATGCAAGCTTCACCATAAAGAAGTAGAGTCTCTCTGAAAACGTATTTATTGAATCATTACTTAGCACGCCTTAATATTGGAAGAAACGAAAATTTTCTGCAGCTTTACTTTTTTGTAAGCAATACCATTGTAGCGTTTTTCTCACGAAAATGTGCGATTCCAAAGTTTTGCGATAAGGAAAGGAAACATCATTCGCCTTGGAATAAGTAACAAACTGTAAACACAATACCTGTGAATTTCGCTAATATTGACTTAACTGTTTCAAGTCATTAATTCATTTTGTCATTTTGCATTTTCATCTTGTTTTAAATTAAAAAAAAAATATTTTTATTTCAACGTGTAATTAATTTTAAAATTATTTGCGGTCGATTATTTCGTAAGTGATAATAATAAGATAGTGTCTTCTTAAGTATTCCCAATGAAAGTTTTAACTTTCTATAAATTTAAGTAAAACGTTAAAAGAGATGATTGAATCAATGTGCTCATAATACTCATTTAAGGAATAAAATTTTTAATAATAAAAATCTTTGCAATCCAATTTATGTTGCAATGCCTAAACCAAGTGATTCTTAAGTCATTTTAAAAATCAAAATTACTCGTAAACATTAATTTATCATACAACAAACACTGAATAAAAAGAAATTGCGAAGGTTACAAATCAATCCGTTTGTACCAACATCAAAATTCTTTACTAACTCCATCATCTATGATTAATTCCGAAAACTCAAAACATCTCTTACGTTCCAAACAAATTCATCAAAAATTCAATCGATCACATTCACCACCACAAAGCTAGAAACCCCGTAACAAAGAACCTCTCGGAGCAATTCTCCGCTGTCCTAGCTGTCTGTACCATTAGTCGAACGGTAAAACCAAAACATCGGCGTTCGTTACGTTAGTCGGTCGCGAGCGCGCGCCTCGAAATACCCGCAGCACGTGCGCGCGCGCGCGCTCGCGGAGCAGAGTCGACCCGCGGCCTCGGCGCTCGGGCCGCGCGCACAGTCGATCGAGCGCGCGCGCCGTGCACTTCGTCGCTGCCGCGCGACGATCGGATCTCCTCCTCGCGTTCGGTTCGCCCCCGCGAGCAGCTAGCGCGGGTGCGCGTGGACACCGCAGGGGTCGGTGATGAGGCCGCGGTGCAGCGGCGATTGAGTTCATCGGGTTGCGCAGGCGGGCAGCTCGCGCACCAGCCAGCCGTAGCATGAAGTGCTTCAAGATCTTCTTCAAGCATACTTGGCAGCCGCAACAGGTATATTACGCGCTTGCGCTCAGGCTAGTACCTTGTCACAGTAAAAACATAGCCCGCTCGATTCGGATGTGGATGTGTAGGACTGAGGATGGCATTTTGTGTGTTGACATCGGTTGAATTTTTTCTCCTTTTTTTGGAATTGTTGCCGCAAATGACGCGAGCCTTTCCTCATTTGAAATTTTAATTTTCGCGAAGGTCATCCGTGCATTCTTCTGCGACGCGCGTTCGCTGTCTGAAATTCCACAGGGAGTTTTAGTCGGTTCCTAAGTAGCTCGAGGGAGAAAAAATACCTGGCTGTTGCGCAACGCGCGTTTCTCTCTTTTACGCGCAGGCAGGAAATCGGTCAGTCGCAAATGATATTCGTCGCCGACGAAACAGGTGTTTCCATATGCAAGTGATCTTTTTCCAAATTCAGAAGTCGCCTCACTGCTGGGTATTTTCTTACCAACTTCGAGATAAGTATTCCCACTGCAATAAACGATTCCAGTGAGTTTTACTTGAAATTTCATTTTTATCGGCCCCAACATCATATTCCTCTCACTTTTTACGAAATAAAAATACATCACATCCATCAAACGTTATGCATGCACATCTTAGCTTTCGAAATACACGCTGCATAATTTTTTTTACTCGAACAGACGAAGCTGCTCCGAAATAGGAATTCCGCGTGCTCTCCTATCATTTTGCGCTAATGGGCAGTGATAAAAGTTACGATGACCGGCGGCCATAGAAAACAAAAAATAAGAGACCCTAGAAAAAGGCGACAGCTCGGGGCATTTTCGTGAATCGAGTGCAATAGGCGAAAGTACGACGAAATAAATCTAAACCGCGATTTCCACAGCGGCGACGAAGCATTTCGGAGCGCAGCTCCGATCGCGGGCCCACGGAATCATCCTCATTATGCGGTCACCGCGACAGGAAAAAAAACAAACTAGCGCCTAAAGCCAAGGCCGACCTCCCCCACCATCAACACTTCGTATTCGCATCCTCGTCTATAACCGTGTATCTGTGACCCGCGCTATCGTCAAACCAGCTGGCACGAATATTTCCGATTATGAACCGGCGATAGACGCTGCGGTCCGGATGCGGTACGCCGCGCTGAGAAAAACAAGTAATCTGTTGTCCATCGCAAAATTCGTTTCTTCCATTGTGTATCGGGGATACGCGGGCCATGTGTACAGTTCGGGGTCGTCAGTCGGTCAGGGAGGTGCTCTTATCGCGTTACGCTTTGTTGAGGTAATGAGCTTCGTTACTCGTTTTATTAGAGCGGAGATAATTTTGTAATTTCGCGTAATTCGACAGTCGCAGTCGTGCAGCCCGCTTGCAGTGGTCTCGCTGCAACGAGGCTGGCAGAAATTTTATTGAGCGGTATTTTATTGCACGGAGATAGGCAGTTGCGCTATCGGTGACACGATTCGTTAAGATCGCTAAGTACTGTAAAACAGCACGATTCAAAATTGTTGTTGCAGTAGTGTTTAAACTCGGTGACTCGCGGCCGATAAGAATTAATCGTTCTTAATTTCTGTTGTGATTCATAAAATGTAGTAATTAGGCGCCGGTATACACCTACACCAACTAAATTTGCAAATTACTTTTTTTTTCTTGAAGGAAGTAGTCGTTTTTCGAATGAATTGACGACAGTGACAAGAGCGAATTCTTCGAACATTTTCACGGAGTGCACAGTAAAGTACAGAGGTATATAAGCATTGGTTCTGGAAGTAGTATTTCTCGTCTGTGCGATGAAAATTTCATCTGTACAAATAGCGCATTGCTGTTGCGCGGGACAATAACCAGCTGCAATAAGACGCATCAGTGCCGCGCATGATGACTTAGGCGTGCGTTATTTAGCAACTCTTCGCTGGAAAGTCCTGCACAACGCTCCTTACCGTAAATTCCTACGGCGTATCCACTACGCAACTCCTTTTTGTAAAATTTCCGTATTCAGTCTTACGACCTGTCAGTCGGCAGGCGCGCCTACCTCGAATGAACCAATCCCCGCTTGGGCTCGTTACAAAAAAAAATAAAACCTGCTCGCATTTTCACCATACCTCGCCTCGCGATTTTTCTTTCTCAAAAACCACTCCGCGTTATTCAAAGTGTAGAACGTCGTGGAAGGTCAAAAGCGCCGCGGCGGTAGGCTCGATCAGGCCGAGGCAGAAAATCCTTTCACCAAACCGGTCGCGCAAAACCTTCCTGCCCGACCAGTTTTCCATCCAGTCGCTCGAGAAAAATCCGTGCGTTTTTAATCGCCGGGGATAATCCGAGCGCCGATGATGATCGACGCACGGAGGCTCGCGCGTGCCTAAGCTCACTTTCACCACGGCGCGCAAGGTCGCGCGATCGCACACTCGCGACGTAATATACGTCGGCGCTTACGCGGCTAGCACGTAGTGGACGGCGCCGCTATATATATCCGCGAGAGGTTCAAACCCGCGGGTCGACACTTTCACTTTCGGCCGACGTCGTCGAGGAGAGCGCTCGCGGCTTTCTCTCTCGCGTCGCTTCTCTTCCTCCCGCTGGCGCGGGTGCAGCTGATGCTGCGCCCTCGCGATCCGCTCGAGCGGGTGGCGCTCGTTGAACTTTGGGAGAGGCCGCGGGTTCTCGTCGGCTTTCTGAAACAGGTCGCCGGTAGACAATTTACTCTTCGCAAATTATATTCTAAAGGAACTTTGTACATCATAAAAGCTCGCGGTTCGATCAGAGGGAACGTAGGATATTGATAAAAGATATTTGTGATGAGGTAGCTTAAAATTTTTGAGTGTAAATATAATTGTTAATTGAATGCAATAATTTATGTTAAGAGATGGTTTAAATTGATGCAGTGTTCAGTGTAGTAACTATGATGTTAAAAATAGTAGTTTTATTCAAATCAATTTGGTGAAGAAATTTTTTAATATTTTTTAAGTTTTAAATTTGATTTTCCATCAGTAATATTTATTTTTTATTTTTACTTTCATCTAATTTTTTCAATTCAACAAACACCTAAGCAACGGCTCATAAGCAGATGAGCATTGTCACAAGTGATAATAAATTACATTTGCATCGATAAAAATTTTCCGATCCTTCTTACCTTATTTATTTTATGGAAATGATACGTTAGTGTATAGTATTAAAAAAATACAAAAATTGTCGCGATATAAAAACTATAGAAACTTAATATATTAATTAATAACTTAATAACCACGGGTTTAAATTTAAAGAAAACTCACAATAAAATGCACAAGTCAATTTCGAAACGATTCTCTGCATATATTACGAGAGAGACGGAACAAAAAACTAGTAGTAGAAAACTAAACAAAAGATACCTTTATTCAAGCTAACGGTAGCCTTGCAAGTTGCCAACAATAAACGCGGACCTATGAAAGTAGAAAAGGTAATGAACCGACGAAATCAGTCGAAAGAACAACGTCGCGACTCCAACTCCGCTTTTACGTAATACCTAATAAGCCGCGTGGATAACTGTGCCTCCAGGTTGCACGGTCTAAACACCCGGTGGTTATTACCGAAGTTCACGCACTCGCGCGTCGACGCAATGGTCATTTCAAACCGACAATACATAACATTTGTGTGCTTCTTATTTTGATCCCAGTATTGACAATTTAAATTTTTCAGAGAATCTTAAAGTACACAACGTTTATTTATCATCACCATGCGGAATCCTCAGAAAAAACGTTATAAACACTCGCAGTCGGTACGTCAATATCAGCGACAACGAAATGCAATTTCCTGCTTCCTCAGCAGTCGCCTTACGTAAGAGCGTCACCGGGGCGCACGCGTTGGCATGCGAATGCAGTCGCGCCCGGGAGTGCGCGCATCCGCCGTAAAGCGCCGCCGGGGATCAAGGGTCGGGGTCCGATAACGAGCGATAACGGGTGCCGTGTCCACTCCTCGCCCGCCGGACAGTCGCGGCAGTTCCTCCTGGCGTGCCCGGCGCGTCGCGCGCGATTTCCCGCACCCGCCGGCCGATCGGCCGCGCCTTCTTTTTTCTATATCCTCGCGCGCTCGCGACATGCCGGGGAGATCCCAGGTCGGCCCGCTATGACGGACCATCATCACGGATGGCGGTTCCACCGAGTGAGTGCCGATGCGACGAATTTTGCCCGCCGTTTTTTTTTTTTTTTTTCTTTTGCTTCATTCATTGGGTGTAAGAGCGCATCGATCAATTGAGGCGCGCGGGTGTGCGCGAGCACCGGTTCCCCTTCGACACGCCGCGCCGACGCGCATTAATTTCACTACGCCCGAGCGGGCTCGCGCATCGCTCGGCGCGACGTCGCGGTTCATTTGCCAAATGAGCGGAACGCGGCGCACGTGAGTTTTCGGAGTGCAGTGATACTTGTTGATTCAAATGGCTCGCTGAGTTAGTTCGATAATAGCGTAAGATCCCGTTTTTTTAGGATTCGATGCCATTATTAACGGTTCTGATATATACTATTTCTTCCTAATTAAAATTAACGTGCATGGATAAATCTGATTTTATACGTCTAAAAAAGTGTTTTATTTATTTTTTATTTATTTATTTATTTAACCAGAAAAAAATTACAAAAAGTGTTATGTTTAGATATTTTGAATCATTTTAAATCGCTCATTTTAAAACACTCTAAAAGATTTGAAAATCTTTCGTTTGAGTTACAGAACGAATCCCGCATTTTAAGCAATCAATTATTCTTGACTAAGTTTCTTCGTGAACGTCAAGCATGCGCTTTCGCGCAAGTTGTACTGTGTTCGGTGGCTTGGACAGCACAAAAAACGACGGTTTTTTGCACGTATTACAACTAGTCAAACAGTAAAACATTTTATAGTCTTTCTCTTATACGGGCGGAACAAGCTAAGCGATTGCGTCCTCAATCCGCTTTAAACAGAGCTCTTGAATTAAAAAATGAGCCTTTCATTTAAAATGAGACCGTTATTAGTTATCGCAGAGTTATTTTTAAATAAGTATTGTTCAATTCGTATCAATTGCATGTTATACGCAAATTAAAATGTAGAAAGCGATTATCAGTAGGAGATTAATTCGTTGCTCAAATAAACTTTAGATAAAAATGTTATACCATCGTAAACTTTCTGAAAACTATAAACATTTGTTTTCCGGATAATAAAGTTTTCCTCAAACATTGTGCCGGCAGATGTAAAAAAAATTAATTTAATCTCAATTAAGAAGAAAACTCATTTTCCTTATTTTAAAACGTCATGGGCATGTTATCACAACAAAGTTTCATTCGGTGTAAATCGGATGCATTGTGGTTTATAATCTTTCGAAACTCCCAAAGAAATTCAGTGCAGCGGTCGCTTTTCAGTAGAAAGTCACAAGCCACGAGATATCTGTTTCATCGCGAATAAATTAATCTCGAAACAACGATCTTCTAAAAAATCAATTTTAAATCCCTCCTGAAATATTAAATGACATCATAAAATGATAAACCAAATGTAACATTATCAGTGTAAACGCATTTTCTTGCCGACCTCGTGATCACCTGATCCCCCCAACAAAAACTCGTTTCCCCCCGGTTACTTTAATAAAAAAAAAGCCGAGTAGCTATCGCGCTCGTCGTGAGACCGACCTCCCAATCTAAAGGAATCAACGCTAACAGTTGGATTTCGCTCTTTCGCAGATGGAGAGCGCGGACCGTTGCGGCGGCGCGCCGCGGGCCTGCGACGCGCGCAGCGTCAACGAGACGGAGCTGGGCGAGCTGAAGGCGGCGCCGGAGGCCGAGCCGAGGCCGCATGAGCAGCAGGGGGTGGCGTGCCGCGACGGCGCCTGCGGCAACGGGCTGAGGAGGCCGCCGCCCCAGCACCGCCTCGAGAGCCCCTGGCACCGGCTCAAGACCGTCTTCCTCGTCTCCATCATCGTCGCCCTCCTAGTCTGGATCGTCGTCTACGTCGCGCTCTCGCGGAGCGGCGTGCTGTGACGGGGGCCGGGGACGACCGTGAGAACACTGGGACCGAGGCGGCCCGACGACGCCAGCACCGAGCCGATCCAATGAAGGCTAATGAACGATACGTGGGACGCGGCCGCAGCGACGTTCGATGATCCCGATCTTCTACTGCTGCTACATCTCGACGGTGTCTGTTGCGTCGGTTGACCAGGACGGTGGATGAAAAAAAACGTGACTTGATTTTTAGAGTTTGTGGAATGTCGATGTGATTTTTATTTTTGTTGGCAAATGAATTTTCTTTTTAAATCAGTATTTTGAGTATGTATCAGGCCTTCTCGATTTTGCAATGTGACTGTTGCTCTAGTTTCTTTTACAATTATCTCTACGTATTCGTATTGTTTGGCGGAGAGTGAACAAAATTAAAACAAAAGAAAAATTTCTCAAAGTAGCGATGCCTCATCCATAAAAAATGTCAAAGATGTAATTTGAAAACCATAAGAGTGTTAAAATCGTAAGAAGCCGACATGCTCTTTTAATGAATCGTGATGTCGGTAACGTAGAAATCGCATCGATATTCCAAACTCTGAATAGACCGATTCGTTGACGTGATCGATTAAGGATTGTAAGAGACAATAATTAAGTGATTCGCGTACAAATCCTAAACCAGAAAAAACGTGATTAAAGATAATGTAGGGCTATAAAAGTTATAAAACATCTGTTAGGTATCCACGCTAAATGTATAAAAAAAATTAATTTGTAAAAAGTAATTCAACCATTCAGATAGAGAAATATTTTTAATTGTATAAAGATAATAAATTTTGTCTTTATACATTAAGTGGTTGTATAAAGTAAGATAAGCTCGTTGACAGTTACACGAAATAATCTATGTAAACAATGTTACGCGTATGTATGATTTTCTAACTTATATAATTTGCTTTTTTTGTTTTTACTTTCAAAAAGCTGTCAGTTAAAGTTTAAGTACATTACTGTTATTCTAACGGTATCCCTCGGCATTTACACGTGATCTTTCAGTTTATGCTAATTGTTAGCACATAGCAGTTTATTTTTTCATGAACATGTCAAACACACAAATTTGAGCAGTTATGTTGATAAGTAAATGCTTTTAAAACAAAAAAAGAAATTTTGTGTTTATAATTATTTGTAAAATTGTTATAAGGTTTTCCTATTAACATAATAAATTCTAAACTTACGATAGAAAGGTATTATCTTTGGTATTTTTGGTAATTTTGCCTTATCAAAGGTGAGATACATTTTATCTTTATAAATTATATCAGATACTGTATCGCACAAAAATAAACAAAGGATTTTGAAAGTATTTCTGTAAACATGATATTTCTCATAGATTACTTACTTAATATCCTTATTTTGAGACGTTGGAAAAATATTTTTTCCTTATTCATATAATAATTGACGGGTTATTTCAATCGCCGTTTAAAATGTTATTTACATATTTGAGAGAAACTAGCCCAGTGAGTAAAGTAATATTGTAGATGAAATTTTAGTTTGTGCAATAGAATGATGAATTAAAATACTGGTGTAATGATTTTATGATAATTTTACATTCTTATTACATGCACCATTGTTCAGAAAAGTTGTACAATAAATTATAAAGAAAATGCGGTAGAGTACAATTTTAAGTTCAAAATAAATAATTATTTTACGAAAGTAAAATAATGGGTTTTGAAAAATACATTTGTAAATATTAGATTTTTTATTTAAGATCAATCTACACTCGACTGCGAAATGCTTAGTAAGTACTCTCACTTTTTAAGTGATACTTCTATACTGATTTACTTGTGTAAATCATTTGTTATTTATGATTATTTAAATTGTAGCTTATTTTTATAATAAGAAACGCTGAAACCTGTTGGTGGGATAATAAATTTTTTCTTATGTAAATTTCGCTTTGTATTTATTGTACTATTATTTACCTTAGTTTGCAACTAAATTGTAAAAACCGATTGTTTAGTTTTAAGCCTTGCGTGGAGGCAGCTTTAATTTTTTTATTCAATTCAACAAGTAGGTAAATCATTTGTTTTCAATTTTAGCAGTACTTCTTGAAGTTTGCTGACAATATAACAAAATAATGACTTTTGTTTTCGCTCTTAAGCCACGAAAATTTGTTCCACTAAACGTACTTTATACGTGGTTAAAGATTTCTATGAAATTAAAATGTGACGTATCCCGAGCATTAGTAAAGTCATTAAAGCACGAATTTACAATCTTTCGCCGAATTGGAGCGATCCAGAAACTCCCTACATCGACTACAATCTACTCCTCCCTAACCGTATAAAACACTTGGATGATACATCGAACTCTAGAAAGACAGAATTACAAGACGTCAGAACAGCGATTTAGGTAAAAGAAATTCTTCCCATACTCATGATTTTGTACATTTAAAAATCGATCCTTTGGCGTTTAGGAGGAAATCGAAAAACCGACGGAAACGAATCAAGCGCTGATGACGAAAAGGAAGGCAGATTAAATCAGCGGGGAGTTACGCCGCAACCTGGTCCGTCTGGCCAGGTTATCGATCTCTATCCGTTGACGAAAGATCAGTCGACCCAATCGAACCGCGACAAAGCAGTTCAAGTGGATATGCGCCCGTCGAGGAGTTTCGACAGGCTCACCGAGGACTTGGACGAGTGCACAGGAGAATGCGACGTCAGTGCAGTCAGTCGTCATTCAGTTTATTAATCGCGCGATAGTTTTAACGAGTTCTCTTTCTTTCTCATTTAGTCACCTTGCTTAATGCCTCCGGTGAAAGGTTGCAGAAACACAGTTATCGGATGGGATTCATTTCGAACGAAGAGTATGATCACCTTAATCGTGCTTTTCATACTGTGGGCTTCAATTTTCTTCCCGTTGCTTTAAGATGTTGAACAAATTATCAGTATTGTGTAAAGATAGTCTTTTGTATTTTGTATATAAGTAAATGAATATTTAATTATTATTTAAAAATTGTCATTTTAATCGATTCGTCTATAGAAATTAGTTAATGTACTACGCTAACGACTGATCGTATACAAAAATTGTAGTGATTACTCGAAGGTCTGTTTTGCTTTTCAACGATTCTGATAATTTACTTACTTAACTGTATGAAAAAATTAAGGATTTAGTTTGTTTTAGCTAGAAATTTGATAAATGTGAATGTAGCGATGACCTGACCTTGCGACTGATAAAACTGTCTTATTGCCGTATTGATAGAATTCCTTGAATTGAGATTGTTAACAACTGCTAGTAGACAAACAAACAATTTCCTCATCGCATGCGTTTCGTAGAACGCAAAATCACAAAAAGAATATACCCATGCTAAAATTTTCGCCACCCTCCAAAAAAGCACTAATTGGGTCACGCTCCAGAAAAACGCGCACCGTTCAAAAAACTTCGCCAATCAATCTATCCGCCGGCATCACCCACGACTATCTACACAAAGTGTGTGTAAAAAAATGCGATAAACATCGTTCAATCTTCTCCTCTCGAGAGCCTCGCAGCTCCCTTCCTCCGATCGGCGCGACCTTCCTCGGTTCTCCCGTGGGCAAACACCGCCGTGACATCATCGCGTATTCTCCTTTTTTCGCGCCGCGGCGGCGCGTGTGAATCGCAGGCGGCGTTCTCCCGCGAGCCGCCGGCGAGAAAGCCAATGAGCGGTGACGCCCGGGGGAAAGCCGAGGCGCGATCGCCCGGCGTCGAGGCTGCGGCGCGCCGCCGACCAGCCTTAGTCGATCCCGAGGCTCGCTTACGAGTGGACAGCGCCGATCGCGCGCGACCGGACCGACAATCATGCGCACCGCCTATCTCCTGATCCTCCTGGTCACGCTGGCCGTCGTCGTGCACGGTGAGTCTGGG
>JAXIUT010000037.1:21965506-21979037 GCA_035586675.1 Eurytoma californica | reverse complement strand
CGCACCCACACACACACACACACACACACACACACACACACACACACACACACACACACACACACACACACACACACTGAGAAAAGTGTAGTGCAGCGTGCAGGAGCTGCCCGAAATTCTGCGGCGTGCCGCTGCCCGTCGTTTAATGCAGCGACTATACCTGTTCGGACACGCGCTGCTCGACACTTGTCAATGCAGCTACAGACATTTTTCAAAAATAACATAAGTCGACTCAAATATGTTGAAAACAAACTCCACCGTGTTATCTCAAAACTTGTTTTCATCATAATAAATAGATATAAATAACAATTGCATAATTGAATTTGAAATAATAAATAAACGATAAGTTTACCTGTTTAAGGTAATACTTTCTGAAATAGCTGAATAGATTTTTTAATCTTCCAGTAAAAGAGACAAGTTGCAGACTCTTCAATGAATCTTGGTATCGACAGGTGAATGAGGGAGCCTGCTTTTTAAAAATTTCTTACCTGTACGACCTCCGCGTCAAGTCTATAAAGTAGCTATTTTCAATTTATATTAAATGTCAAATATAATTTTTTTTTTACTGGATTTGAGAGAAAGCTAATAAATGATACTTGATAAGCAAAATCTTAGGAGATTAAACGCAGTTTGAACTAGGCTCGCCACTGGCTCGCGCCTTGCAATGCTTCGCGTTGCAAGGATGCAAAATGTGAGGCCCGACCGCTACTCGCGCTTCACACTCGCTCTTCATTGTGATAGTACAAGATGTTTTTTTTTATTGCAAAATGACAGGTTTTAATCGAAAATCAACCGTCATTCATTTGGAGTCAATTTTAGAGAAAAATATTAAATATAAAAGTTGTATTTTTTTGAGCTCAACAACTTTTATGTTTAAAGTTTTATTGTAAATTGTTATGCTAAAATGTTTGAAGGCAAAAAGCTGCTTTTTTTAATGTAAAAAGGCGTTTTTCAATTGATAATCATCTTTCATTTGTTTGGATTCAATTTTAGAGAAAAATGATAAATATAAAAATGCATTTTCAGCCTTTTTTTTGATAATCAATATTTCTCAAGATAGAGCAAGAAAACTGATTTTTTTTTCATTTTTTGAATGTACTCTTTGTGTTGCTGTATGCGTAGGATTTTATGTAATGGGTCATAAACCTTATTGTCACCTTCTAGTAGTAAGGCGAAGGTTGTGTGAAAATTTCAGCCAATTCGGTTGAAATCCAAAGGAGATATCTTATAAACAAAGAAAATCGCACATAGACCCATTTTTTACTCTAGTGAAAATATAAGGCACTTCCGTGTATCGGTAGTGCCTAAAAAGGAATAAAAAAGTAAGAAATGTTAAATGCTCGGAAGCATTGGTAAGCATAGTGAGTTGCCGCCTGGCGGGCAAAGAGAGATGCAGCGCAAGCAAGTAGCAAGCGCAATACAGCAGTCGTTTCTTAGTAAGTAAATAAAGCGGGCGCAGTAGAGGAAGCACTTGGCAATAGTGCAGCTATATACGACTGTCAATGTAGCAGGTACGGCTCGGGTAGGGTGTGGCAGTTGCCAAGAGTGGAGCCTGAAAAAGTGTACGGGCAGTGTTGCCGCTCGTTTTGTTATCCTCGTATAGAGAGAACAAGCAGGTCGATATAGCGACTGGCGCCTGAAAGCTTTTCCGGCTAATTTCGTTTGCAGAGAGATTTTTCTCGCTCATTTTTTCCGCCGACTCTCTTGATTTTCCATGTAAATATAACTTGTGATAATGAACAGTTGTTAAAAGTTGTAAGTACTCTAATGCCGGTATTAGCGCTGCTGCTAGACGCTGGTAGCTGGCTGAAATATGCGATGTGCGTCGAGCGCTTTCGGAATTCCAGGATAAACGACTTGACTTTTCGAAAGTGAAAAAGTCTTTGAAATTCTTGCCTGTCGGAATTTCCGAATAAGCTCGTTAAAGTGCTGAACGCGGTGCTGATCGCGGTGCTGAGAAAGAGGCTCAGCTGAAAGCGCCGCAAATCGCGCTGTTCGGCTGTTTACCCAAATCTTTACTCGGCTTACCGATGCAACCTTCGCACCTAAGGATGACACTGCCGACTAATCGGCTTAAGCGCTCCCTCCCTTTTTTCCCCGAGCTTTTTCGATTTTTCGCTCGGCCGACGCATCGCGGTAATTGTGGGAAAGCGGGCCGCGGAGAGCCCGCCGGATTCGGGTGTCGCCTACCCTCCTCGCGCTCGTAATTCATTCGCGTAATTAACAGGCATATATCTGCAACACCGATAACTCTTGAGCGCCGCGCTCGCAGCGCCGAAGGCAGGGGCACCAGCTCGACTTGACGATAGAATCGAATAATCAAATTCAAAGCGAATCGAGGCGTGAATCAATCGGTGCACCTCGTACGCGTTAAATTCTAGTCGCTCGCCGAGTTTTCCTATTTGATTAAAATCAATTTGTTATCTCAGCCTCCTCGGCCTCCTCAGCCTCTTGGCCTTGTCATCCCGGCAAGATGCACATGTGCCGAAAATCCTTCAAGCCATCCTCTGTCCCTTTTTCCCTTCCGCCGGCGCCCGGCGGGAAATTAAATTTTTTTACCGCTTCTCCGCACGGCGCACGGGGAGTCCGACATGGCGGTAAGTAATTACCAGATTAGTGGAGCCATTTTTCACGTTTCATTTGAAATCTTTTTTACTCGCGTATTGTGCGGATAATGCGCGTTGGACGCTTGATAAATTTATAACACATGTCCTGAAAAATTGCTGCTTCCACTATTCACTCGCGAAAGTTATTTTTATTTCATATTTAATTTTAAATTTAGCCGTAAAAAGTGTAGTAAAGCAGAACTGTGCACTTGGCTCGCTCCAGCTGGAATTTCGCATAAAACTAAAAACACAAAATTTTGATGCTTTCCATGCATTAGGCGCAGCTGTTCTATTTAAGTAAAATTTATTTAGCGGAAAAATGCCTTTCATTAGTTCGGCCTTTATTCAGTGATAATAGAGTAAGCCACGGGAGCAGTACGGCTGTTCGGTTATTGTTCGGCTTGCACTAATAATGATATTATAATGACATTAACCTCGGATGTAGAGAGGCAAAAGTGAGCGTGAGCGGTACCGCACGGGGCTTCTGGTCACGTCAGTCTCAGAGGAGCGTCCGCGGTTTCCAGCAAAATGAGCCGCCGCCGCCGCCGCCGCCGCCGCCGCCGCCGCCGGTAATTCAGACACTCTTGCTCGTGACGTTCAATCCGAGTGGCGGCAGCTAATCGCTAATTCGGAGACAGCTGCTCTGCTGTTCGCCTCTCTTTTTAATTGCACTCGCTCCGTCGTCCATTTGGAAGCGAATGAAAAATTGATCGGTGACACGAGCGCCGCGGGCCGCGAGTCGCGCGCTATTCATAACCGGATATGATCGTGTATAATTTCGAGGCCGTGACAACGCAATTAAGTACCGCGAGCACGGACGCGTATATAGCCCGCGCAGCGCTGGAGAGGCTGGAGGGGCTGGAGGGGCTGGAGAGGCTGGGAGTAAAGCAGGGGGCGTTAGGAGCCTCGCGAAGGGCTTTCATAAATTTAATTGCGCATAACGTCACTCGACTCTTCTCTTCCCTTGCGTGCGCCCCTTCCGGCTCGTTGGCTCGTTGGCGGCTTGGCGCAAGCCAAAGCTAGGCAAACGTGGATGCTGTATCCTATGCTGAAACGCAGACGCCGTCGTTGGCTCCTTCGCAGCTAATGCAATATATCTCGCGAGATAGAGACGCGGGACGCGAGATAATATTATTCTTTCCGATACGCTCACCCCCCATGCACCCATCTTTGCTTTTTTCATTTTCGTGCCCTTTATTTTATTATTTTATTCTCGATAAAAGATAAAACTTTCCAGCCTTTCTGCTAAAGGGGAATTTATATTCAATTTATATCCTATGCTGCGATAACAAACTTTAGCGAAAACAATAGAAAGTTTCTAGAATATATATAGAAAAGCCTGATAATGCAGCGGACTGTAGGACAACAATCAAAAAGTTACAATTTATCGAACGGCCTGCATCCAGTGTGAATAAAAAATTCAAAGCATTCGAGAGGTTTAATACAAGTAGAAGTGCAACGATATACCGAAAATTGTTGGAAATTAATTTTAGTAGGGAAAGCTTTATTTATGAAATTATAGTGTACGTACTTCATTTCGGTACTAATTTGAGCGCAGCTCCTCGCGCAGCTCTTTGCAGCAACCACTCGGCTGTTTGTACATAGAGAAAAGTTGACGTACTCGACTGCGCGTTCAATGCTTGTTTTTGATGAGATTTAGACGAGTTTAATGAACGCCTGTGCAGTTGAATCATAAACTAATCATAAACTAGAGTGTTACCTTTTTCTAAATAATCCTTTCGCGAAAGGAAACATAACGAAATTTTAACGAGACAGCGAAAAGGTTTGCGAAATTTGTACAAGTTAGTATCGATTAGAGCAGTAGCCCCCTTTCTTTTGCTCTCTGCCCGGCAGGCCCGCACAGTCTGCCCCCGAACAAAAGTAATCTCAGTTTGACTCGCGTTATTCAAGTTGTGCGCTGCTGCCGAGCCTGCAGTTCGAGTTGCCAACTGCGATTTAAGTGTCACTTTCGTCAAAGTACTTTAGGAAAAATGAAGGAAAGTTGCTTAAGCTACCGCTAATTTCCCCTGCGGTCGACTACTGTCCTAATACTATTAGCTAGAGGGCAGAAAATATTTATGACGGTATTTTCAATTACATCCGCTGTCCTGGAGGGATTTCGAGGCTCATTTTATTCGAAAGCTTTAAATGTATAAAGAATGAACTATTTAAATTTCGCTCATTTACATTTCTTTTTTCAGAAACTCGGAGCTTATAACGTTCTTCGTGTCAGCTTTGATGTATAAAAGGAAGCTTTCGCATATTTCGCTTTCAGCATATTAATTAAGATCGATCGATCAAGTGGCAATTTGGAGATGCTGGCTCTTTGTAGAAAAGATGGAGGTGACTCGGTCACTCGGTGCAGTTAATTATAAAATAGGAAAATAATGTGCGAGACTGCCGGTTAGAAACTGTCGACCTATCGAGTTCGGTGCAATTAATCGTCGCGATCGAGTTTCGAATTAATAGTGAAATTTCGCGGAATTACAGCGAGGGCGGCGGTAACACCAGTCGATTGCAAGCGAGGAAGCCGTGCAAAAGCAGTTGATAATTCACCTGGCGTTTCCTAATCGTAATTAGCAGCAAGGCTAAGTAATGTGATTTGCATTTATTCGTTGGCGCGTGCGGAAACTATGCCAATTAGGGTAAACTCGAAGATAACTCGAGAGGACGGTAAAAAGGGGCGGATGGGAGCAGATGAAGTTCAGGAGCACGGGCGGAGGCGAGGGGTGGAGGCACGTAGGCCCGGAGCCGAGGAGCCGGGCTGGAGCTAAGGTGAACTCGGGGCCGCAACGAGACTCGCCTGGCTTCGTAAACAAACCTCTTCGAATCTCGCGATGAGAGCATACCGATGCAGATGTTATGCTTCAAGGCCCACTGCGAGTACATTTGCCAAATCCCACCGTTCGCTTCTTCATTATCTTGATAGGAGAGTCAATAAAGGACACTTTCCAATTACAGTTCCTTTCATTCTAGCCGACTTATTACTGCCTTTCTACATTAGGCATTTTTATCTTTACTACGATTATAATGAAGCATCTCATTACTCCGGCGCACTTGAGCTACAACTGAAAATAATTGGCCAACTTACATGCGCATCTTTCCTCCTTTCCTTTTTTCCTAATTAGCATTAGAACTTGCTTCTTTTTTTCTCAATTATTTACATCGAAAAGCTTTTAAAATGTGGCAGCACTTTTAGCAGAATTGAGCAAGTTTTTAATCGTACGGTGGCCCGGGGAAAGTCTCCTTTTAGCATTCCTTCTTTCTCACGCACTTAAAGGCAGATCTTTGAGAAAGTTTTGTTTTCTCCCCTCCCTTGAGCGCAAACGTCGGGCAGGTTAAAAAAGTACTGCGACTTCTTTCTCTCGTCTTTTTACTATCGTCGCCAGCATCTCCCTCCTCCTTACATTACTTGCTCGCAGACTTTTGCAATATCAGCTGCGGCCGCGTGGATTCGAAGGGAGTTTTTGGAATTTATGAGAGTAGGCGAAAGTAGCTGAGCGGAGAAGCACTGCCGCCCGCGGCGAGGGCTGAACATTCACGGAGCGCCTGGCTGCCGCTAACACGCGTCGCTTTCACCTCCGCATCTGTGTTTATTTCGTCAGCTCGATTAGTCGATTTGCCCCCGGCCTCGGTCACGTTCGCAATCCTCCTCACCGGCATTTCGTCCAAGTGCGCCAAGAGCGAGTCTAGTTCCCGATCCATAAAGAGGAGCTGGCCTGAGCGCTTCGCGTCAATTTTACGTTTTGCGAAATCGCCGATAAAATGGAAATGGCCTTTCGTGAGCTTGGAACGATTGGAGCGTGAGCTCAGTGCCGCCGCCACCCCCGTGCGTGCTCTTCTATTAGATCACGTTCCCTGCTCGTATGTGCAGCGTGTTTGCCTATGGGATTGCCTGGCGCAACCTCCCTGCAAGGGTGCAAGCATAGGCACTCCGAAAAAAGAAATTGAAAGCTCGAAAGAAAGACGAAGGGCGCCGATCTGATTTTACTAGCTGTCATTTCAGCCGCACTCGGCCAGTGGACGAAATTGGTTAAACGCATTAGCGTAGAGCGTAGTAGCGTTATTAGCATTATTCATTATCTTGATGAATTGGACCAATTGTTTGTTATCGTACATGGCGCTGTAATATAATTGAATTAGTGGAAGGAAGTGGAATGCGAGGGAAAGAGTTTATTTAGCGGGAAAAAGCGAAGGCTTTTTTCATTTAAAATAAAGTTGGGACTGAGTTGGCTGAGAAGGTGAGAAGGAATAATAAAGTTTTATCGGCACGAAGGAAAGAAAAGGTAAGTTCTTGCACTCTTTAGGAAGTTGCATAAATTTTCAAGGTACAGTAGGGTCCCCGGAGCGGCGTTGACGGGATGGCAGTGTTCGCGCTACAGTTTGCAACAGCCGTGAACGCCGAGTCAGGAAAAAACTTGAGTCACAGATGTGAGCCGCCGTGAGCCGCTGCGAGAAGGCGAGAACAGTTCCCGCCGACATGAATTAATGATAGCTTGGGAGCTCGTAAAACATTTGGAAAATTATATTTTGCTCACCTAGGAATAAATATAAAAAGGAAGAGACAAGAGACCAAGAGACTAGTTCCCGAGGAAAAGTTTCAACCTCTTTCCAGAGGACTTGTACGCTGCCTAGTTCGGCATTTATTGTTGGCGTATCCCACCCTTCTTTAAGCAATCGCCATAACCGTAAACTTGTTTGTGCGCCAGCTGAATTTTACTACCAATATGTCGCGGAATACATTTACCGCATCGCTCCTCTTTTCTCTTTTCTCTTTTCTCTTTCCTCAAGCCTTCTATCTTGAGTACCCCTCCAACCACAACTTTTATGCTCCCTCCTACAACTAGGAAATTATTCCCAGTCCTACTCGAAATTATGTCAATTAG
This sequence comes from Eurytoma californica, assembly GCA_035586675.1. NCBI lineage: Eukaryota > Metazoa > Arthropoda > Insecta > Hymenoptera > Eurytomidae > Eurytoma > Eurytoma californica. The sequence goes on along the minus strand of JAXIUT010000037.1, from coordinate 21,971,545 downwards.
TTAAGTAGCAGTAAAAAAGGGGAAAAAGATATTAGTAAAAAGAAGAAAGACAAGCAGCTTAAAGTTTCTCTGACGTAGAGAGGTAGCAATCGAATCTTGAGGCTAGATCGAAGTAGGCGGAGCGGCAGTGCCAAGGGATATTATCGAAGCGATCGAGCCTGCAACCGGCAGTGTCCTTTCGTCGTAGATTACGATACGCGCTGTTACCTTAACATGCAATTTGCAGCCGCTCTCGCGTTAAATTTGTGTTCGCATCAAAGTTAAATACCGAGACTGGGAACTTTATTGTTTCGGCTGCAAACAAGCTAGTAAATATAAAAGATGGTAAAATAATAATAAAGCACTTTTCCAATTGGCGAGGGAGCAGCGACGAATGTGTCCGATTTGTCAGCAGTTGCGCGTACAGCAGTGACGCTTCTCTTTCTCTCTCTGCCAGTCTGCAAAGCTCGAAGCTTCAGGTCACTATCTGTCTCTCTCATTGGATATTATGTGGCGTTGAGCAGGATCTCGGCGTGGCGTGAGCTTTCGAGAGGCCAACAGAGTAGGCGCTTCGATTGTTAGTATAAATCATGTATCCGCTCCTCGTGGCAGGCGAGCAAGCAGCCAGCCATTGGCATTGATAGCGCGCACGCACGTGAGCGCCGATAGGCAATATCAGCTAATCCGATCGATCGCATCTACCTCTACCTTTTCAGCCGCGCCGCCCGCGCCGCCCGCGCCGCCCGCGCCGCCCGCGCCGACGACCTATGACCCAGACGTAATTATTTCTGCCCGTCATCCGGACCGATCGGTGCGCCCGACTCGATTTTTTTATCGCCCTAGCCCATATGCACTTGGCGTAAACATTGCAGCGCCGCCGGCTACCAGGTCCAGCTACATTTTCTTGCTTTTCTTTTAACGCCTTTCTACAGCAATGCCCGCTTGAAAAGATATCGCCGCGTCAGAGGTTTCGAGATTTCAATAGGACGAGGGAAGGAAATGGAGGTGAAGCAAGGGAAGGCTGAGAGCAGGGATGGTAGCGCGAAGGGGGCTCAGCGATTGATAAAAGGATATCCGGGTGATGGGCTGATGGACCGATGGGCTGACGGGTCAGGGCAACGTCGGCAGATTCACGGGGAATTCGAATCTAGCCGAGTGGTGATGCAGGACGCCTCCTGGCTGCGGGCGGTGCGGTTCACTCAGCAAACGGCTAACTTTGCTCTCGCAGCTTTAATTTTGCCTCTTGCTCGCTCGCGCCTTGCCTCCTTGAGCACTGGTGAAAACTGGTGACCACTGCTGACCACTGCTGACCACTGCATACCATTGGTGACTAACTGAGACTTGCGGCGAGTAAGCAAAACTGAGATACTAGCCAAATATCCATGCAAATCAGTCAGCAAGACACAAGAAGTGTGTTCTATTCTCTTTTCTTGTTTCTCTTTGCCTCCTCGTTTCCTCATTTCCTCATTTCACTACTACCTCACTGGCTTGTGTACCGAGCAAAAACTTCCTGATTTATCTACCTTTAATGCAAGCACTGAAGCTTTTCGCTTCCACTCCGAGTCTTTTAAAGTCAGTAAAAGTCTCGACGGAGCTCAGAATTTCGGTGCCAGCCTGATTAGTAATTTTCAATCTAAATGTATACGTAATAAAGGAAAAGGGAAGCAGGGAAGAGAAAGAGAAGCTTGATTACTTATGACGGTACTTTTCATTTCTTACTACAGCTCTTTAGCGCGCAGCTCCCTGGAATTGCATTTGAAAGTCTTGATTCTTTTTATGATTACAAATTCGAGCTATGTTATTCTCGGGCATTTGTTTTATTAGGCATTGTAGGAACAAAAGCAGTAAAGCAGAAAGGGCACGGCGCCTCTTTTCCTATTTCATTACATTGGCCAAGCATGGCAGCTATATAAGCAACAAAAAGCTTTGTTAGTCGCGAAGCAGCCGGCTATGCAGCATCGGATAGAGCAGGCTATAGCATTGAATCTACTGTGTCTGGTCATAGCCGTGGCGTTACCACTTCAATGGATGCGCACCTTGTCGGCTGCACATTGGCTTTGATGACGCTGGTTTTTAGCGAGTAGCGCGCCGCGTGAAGCAGAGTGAAACAGCATCAAGAGCGTAGCAACGAAGCACAACGAAGGCGCACCACAATGGGAGCGTTACGCACATTGTGACCCTTTGCGTTTATTCTATTGAGAGATGCAACAAAAAATCGAAGCGACGCGCACTCATACTCGCTGCCAAATACCTACCAAATACGAAAGTTCAGCCCAAAAGAGAGCGAGTGAGTGTTGTGTCATTTTTGTTCTCCTCACCTCGCGCTTCGCGTATTCACGGATTGTTTAGAAATTAAGGCCAGCTGCTCCCCCATCCTTTCTTTTCAACAAGCTTAACGCAACAAACAAGCGAAATTTTCCTTATTTTCCTAAAATCAATCCACAGAATTGACGGGAATTCGATGCAAATAATAGCGTCAATAAGCGATTTTCCATATTTTGACGCATTGTTAGTATTAGTCGCAGAGAGAGCACCGAAATGAATAATTCACTCGGACGATTAACGGAATTAATTATTCCACGATTCTCTCAGTATTCATTTAACCGCAAAATAATTCAGATGGCCTCGCTGTTAGCCTCGTTATTCATTTATTGCGCCGTAGAATTCGCTCATTGTCAGAAGATTCTGTCGCAACGGTGAGCTTGACCGACGTCAGTTTTCGGCATTCCGCCAATCAAACGATCCAGTTTAACAAATGAAAATCAGCCATACATGATCTTTTATTAGCTTTTACCTGATAATTTGTAGCCCAATTTTCGTATTATAAATAAATTTTACAACTCGAAGAAATTACTTGGCAACTGCTTCCCTTTTCCACCCTCCTCTGATGTAGACCGAGATTAGGTAGTAGCAAATCCTATATCTACTCCTATATCCAAACTGATTGTCCGATATATCCCTCGGCAAATTCCTCTCTAAAATTGAATATTTATTTCTGTCCAACGCGAAGCAGTTTGAAACATTTATTGAAAGTTGGGCAAAAGAATAAAAAATATGAGCGATAAGAGCGATAATAAAAGCATCGAAATCGAGGTCGTCGCGTCGAGGATATAAGCCAGCTCCTACGCATTATGCATCAACTTTTTCCCCTTCCCCTAGTTCCATCGAAATAGCACTCGGCTACAGGGCTTGGGGTTGGTACAGGCCACAAAGAGAGTCGAAAGAAAAGGAAGAAGCACAAGACTCTAGATGAATGTGTAAATTAGCGGAGGACTCGGGCGCAGTTAATTTCTGGCCGGTTATCAATTCAAGCCGGAAAATAGAGGCTGCGAGGCGCAGTCTTGCCGGGCTGTTCTTGCGTTCTTGCGAGCTATAACGAAAGATGGAGCCGGGCCTGGGTGCGCGCGCGCGCGAAAGAGACGAACAGAGCCAATTCCCAGCATCTAGCTCGGCATATCTATAACCTTCGCGCGACTCGCCGAGTTACGCTCCAGCGACGCATACTCTCGTTTAACGCGGGGCATAACTTCATTACCGAGAATTTATATTCGCTTTTGTGCTTTTGTGCTTCGTTAATGTTGGTCTATCGCCTCCCAAAAGCTCTTCTAGTCATAATGCTTTTCGTTCAATCGCTTTTTTTCATTCGCACAATAATATTGGTCTGGAGCAATCGAGAAAGTGCAGGTGGATAAAGCAGACAGCCTAATCAGAATAAGACCATTTAGAATTCGGGCAAATTGATGGAGTGGTGGGCGCCGTATGGGATGTGCAGCGTGTTTCGCCGGAAATACTCGATATTCCATTCCATTTGTCATGCAGATGCGTAGAGAAAACGAGACTTGATTAGAGCCGGCTCAGGGCTTATCGAGGTACACGTGCGCGTTATGATGATATTATGAACTTTGGTGAAAAGCTAGCTATGCAGAAAAAAATAGAATATTAGAATGGCGTCGAGGTCAAGTAGCCGTTGCTGTTTCTGTTATTTGTCGAGTGTCTCAGACGAGCAAAGCAAGTAAAGTGGCAGAACTAAAGTCTTTCAAAGTATTTGCGAAGCAAGCGTAAGTCATTCAGTGCATAATTTGCGTAAAATTTGCCTCCAAATAAAGCTGTGAGCGCTAACTTGATTTTACAAAGCTTTGAGAACGCAAGGTAAACAAGGGCTGAGAAAATAATGAGAAAGCAAGATCAGCGCAGAAATGTTCGGAAAGTAATGAAATAATAGAAGGAAATAAAAATGTAGCTGTGTAGCTGCCTAGCTATCTGCTCTAGCTATCTAGTGCGTTGGAATCCTCGAGGCGAGTTGAAGGAAAGTTGTGTAATTCTTGAGATATAATTTACGAAATTCCGCCTTGCATTCTGATACACAGATAACGATCTAGTTGTCTGGCGGTCGGCTGTCTGCTCAGAATGCAAGGTGCATCAATAGTTGTGCTACGTGCTCTCTGCGAGCTCCTCCAAAGTAGAAAGCTGCGAATGACGAATTTGCTCTTTGAAGAATATAATTGGCGAAAAGGATGAGGTGTCGCGGCAACTTTGAATCGCCGAGCTAGACAGGGCTTCATTTAAGATAACGACGACTCGCATTAATTAGCGCTTATTTGAATTTCGGCCGCTGCTTATTGAATCGCGCGCGACAATGGCTCGAATGCTTACAATTGTTGCTGCTCGAAAAGGAGCTGGATGTGGCTGTGGAAATGAGAGGGGGGAGCGCGAAACCGCGCTCGTGAAGAACCGGACGCGGCGTAAACTCGGCGAAATTCGTAGCGCGCCCTAATACCGAATGCCTGCCAGGCCACTGCTGAGCTCAGAAGGCGCGAGAAAGCCGGAGAGAGCAAGAAAGAACAAACGTCCCCGCAAGCGGGAGAAGCAGAAATCGCGAAAACGAGCGGGATAGCGGATAGAAGGGCCGCACCGGAAGTTAATTAGTCTGGATTCACGCGGCGACTACCTCCTCTCCATCACCATCCCCATCCCAAAGCGCACTCGCCCACTTACTCGTTTACGAACAAGTTCACCTAGCCAAGTGCATGAAAACGCTAGAAATTAATTATGCCTATATATACATACGTACATATAATGGCCAGAAAAAATAATTATCACTCCCAAGAGAACTTTTGCTTTTCCACACTCGTGTTCAAAAACGCTCAACTTATAATGTGATTTTACGCTAGCTCTTTTCAATACAACCAACTTCAAATTATTTTCACGCTAACTTTATTTACATTCGCCGTTGCCTCAGTTGCATCGTTAATTAAAGCATTAATGACTTTTTTACTGTATCGCATTCAATTATCAAACTTCTTTTGAGCCAATGTATTTACTCAAATTTCCCTTTCGCACGCGTAAATTACAATTATTCACTATGAAAAAGCGAAAAAAATCGTTTTTTTCACTTTTTAAGAAAAAATTCATGGCTACGTTTTGGACATCATTTTCTAGATAACTCTATGAACATTTTACTCAATGATTGTTGATACAAAGTCTCTTAAATTTTAAATTTTTTAGTTATTTGACCGAATCTTTTTTTTAACTTTATTATGTCTGTTTTATTAATTTTGTTAAATATTTTTATTTTTATTAGATTATTATTAATAAAAAAATGAAGTAATTAAATTAAGTTTGAGGAAGCTAACTGCCAATCTATTGGTTTTTATATTCTAATTGACGGATTTAATGGAATTTTGTTTTCATTTCTCATGCAATATTCCAATTAAGTGATAATACATGTATCTCGAAAATGACGAGCGTTTAGATTCGTCTATCTTTTAAAAACAGGCCCCAGGACAAGAATTTATGCAAATTGCATTTCATTTTAGTTTCAGTTAGTTACATTTTGATTAAGAATATAATATTCTTTGTGTGTATAATATTATTAAGGTTTCATACGTTTGACTCTAACATAAGTCAGTGAAAAATAAATGAGAAAAAATCGTCTTAATATAATGAAAAATTTGGTTGCGTACTGTATCGTTATATTTAATCGAAAAAAATAACTGCGACCAAGAAAATTAACAATCGATGTTTCCAAGTGCTATTTGCACCACGTTATCAATACTGTCT
>JAXIUT010000037.1:21951955-21963057 GCA_035586675.1 Eurytoma californica | reverse complement strand
CCCTATTTGATTTCGCACAGCCTCGCATTCTCCTTCGATTCGCGCTGATTTAATTTGTCATTCTGCCTGAACGAGGGTCTGAACGAGGGCCTGAACGAGGGCCTGAACGAGGGCCTGAACGAGGGCCTGAACTTAGTTTATAAAAGCTTGGTGGATTTTCTGAGCATTACTTGTCATTTAGCATAATGATGAAAAGTATCAGTTTTCTTAAAGTAAACCCTTTTGAAACAAAAGATGTCAGTCGGCCTCGTTTTCTCTTTGACCACAAGGGCACAAGCTCATGAGGCGTATACAAAAGTCGGATTCGCGGAGGTTTGTAATAACGAAGGAGAGAGAAGGGAGAAAGAGAAGGTGGTACAGGTCGCTTTCTCGCTTCTCGCTTCTCGCTTTCTCGCAACTTCCGCGGCCGTGAGCCTCTATTAATTTCCGAGCTTGACTCTTTTCGGAGATTTTACTTTTATATCTCGTCCCGTGCAAAAACGGTCCAGGCTCCTTTCAAGCTGCTCTTAAGAAGCCCCTCCCTTTTAAAGGCTTTTATTAAAGGCGGCGAGGAGGCAACGTAGGGGAACTTTATTAAAAGTGTATTATGCTTAGGCGCGCGGCGGAAACACCAATTACGACTGACTTACAAGCAATGTTGGAGCAGTATGTTTTCTCTCCTGCGAATATGCGTGCGCTAACGTGTACTAAGCCATGTGGGCGCATAACTTTCAGAGCTGCTTCGGGGATGAACGTTTAAGAATTATAATTTCAAATTTCAACGTCTATATACGATGCTGCGAAATATGCGTGTCCACCTCTCTATACTTACCAATTTAATTTCGTATGCATGAAAGGACACGTACATGGCTTACGCTTCCTTCTCTCAAGCTTCTCTTCAGCTTCTCTCAAGCCACGCTTTGCCATTTTTACCAATTCAATCTTTTTAACAAAACAATTCAATATTATCTATACAATTCTCAATTATCAGCAGCTTGTACCTTTCAATTAGCTGCAGGCTTAGTCGCAGACTTACAATTAGTTCATTACAGACTCTTATTAAAAAGCACCTTGTGTCCATATAAAGAGGTGGCCGTAACTTTTTCTCCTGAGCAGGGAGAAAAAAGTATACAAGATTCGTCTGTAACAAAACTTTCTCCATCCAGTACCTTTTACACTAGCTGCTCACGATCTTTTCAAACTTTTGCAGAACGACCATTACTCTTCTTTTTTCAATTTCCTTTCGCCTTTTTCTTTTCAATCAATTGTCTCTTATCAAATGATGCTCCTTATGAAAGGATAGTACACAAACTTTCTAGTGGATTTTAGTAACCATAACAATGCTAAAAATCTGTTTATTTGAAATATCACTCTGCAGTATTAGAGCCAAATAAGAAGCCCCGTCTAATTTAGCTTCTATTTTATAGTTGCATAGAATGCAGGTGTAGTTTTTTCAATCAACATTTAAAAGAAAGAAGCGATTGTTTAAATTGTTACGAAAATAAAGAATAATGGAGAAAAAAAGGAAAGATGGCGGAAAAGGATGGACAGGTTGAGAAAAAGAAATAAAAGTGGTGGAGATTTTTCCGGAAGTTTACGCGTCCAAGTTGCAGCCTTCCACTCGATCCGAGCCATTGCGCAATAGCCGTGGCATCGCCCAAAACTTCCGACCACCTCGAACGAAGTAGTGTAACGACTCTTTTACCGTCGCGCCTTCGTCACTGTCGAAATGCAATCGTTTTAAGAGCCGCTGCCCTGTCTTGAGCTTCGCGGTCGACGCTCATCTATCGACCTTTTTTCCCTTTTCCCTTTTCCCTTTTCCCTTTTCCCCTTTCCCATTTTCTATTGCAAGATATAGAAAATTAAGAAAAAATGTAAGAAAAGTTCATCACATGTTTTTAATATGAAACTCAACTTGTTGTAAATTCTGAAGTACGTTCTAGTATGGTAGTACCGAAGTATTAGAGTACATTTAATGGTTGATACGTAGTTAGATCTCAAGTTAGTAAAATGATGTCACCAGTAACAACATTAAATAATATATAATACCTCACGTTTGTTTTGACGATAGATTTTTATTTTTTGTACATTTCAGAAGGTATGACACAAGACAAAAGCATTTTTACTGCCCGAGTGAGAAACTATTGGGAGGAAGAACAAATGAAGAAAATGTTAAGTTGAAAAAGTTAAAAAACATTTCTATAGGAAGATCGAGTTGGTGGAAATGGTGCAATTGGTTCCCGATGAAATTACTGCCGGAGAGTACAGAGAAGTCCAAGGAACGAATAAAAGAGAATAAGAGAGAAAGAGGAAAAGATTGATATATAGGGAAAGAAGAGGAACATTGGAAAAACGAGTCGCGCACTTGGTTCGAAGGAGAAGGAAGAAGAAAAAAGGAAAAAGAAGGGGCGTGGGTCGTGGAGGCCGGCCATTTTCTGGCTCTGTGAACTGCAAAAAGCGCATCTCGCCCAGAACGCACTCTCTCCCCCGGTGTCACTTGTACGTAAGCGGAACGTATTCAAGTAATTACATCCGGTACGGTTTGCCTCTTGGCCCGCTTTTCGCCTAGTTTCTCCACTTGGAATACTTGCTCCCTTCACCGATTCTTCACCGGCAAACTTTCTGTTGCTCAGACGTCGATAACTTCACGATCGTCCAGCTGGCCAAACACAAAAAGAAAACCTAATTGTTTCTTTTATTATTTGCCTCTTTTTCCTTTTTAAACGAATACCGTTAACTAACTTTCTCCAATTCTCCAATTAATTCAAATTAATCTATTCTTATCATTAATTTTTTCACCTTTAAGGCCTTTGCAAACTATTATTACAGTGATAATAGGAAAAAATTCGATTGGAAATTGGATTCGTCGAACAGCAGCTGCAGTGTTATAAAAACAAAAGAGCAGAACTTAACCGCAAGCGACGGTTACAATTCGTTGTTACGCAGCATTAGCGGAGACCCATTAAATTCAGAAGCAGAAGAAAAGAGGCATGTGTGCACACTATAACTTGCTACAGCATTTTCACTACTAGAGACCATTTTTTAATGATACACTTTATCCAATCCTATAAAAGTATTTAGTAGTAAAATTGGTGCAGAATTCAAAAAAAGTGAGTTCATTTTTTCTGGAGTCGTTTATATTAATAAGATAGGAGAATAGATGATCTAAACTAATTTTACTACTAGGAACACAGAAATCAATATTTTTAAGTGTTATAAGTCTGAAAAGAAAGGTACATGTACCAAGTTTTTGAAAGAAAAATTTGATAACATCGATATCTATAGAAAATTTATAGCCATTGAATAACAATATCTATTTTTTTCAGACTTTAACAGTCCCTTGTCCCCTTCAGCAGATTGTGAGTTGCATAAAAAAATATAAAATTGAGGAACAGTTTAAAAAATTTAACCAATTGTTTCTTAAGTGGATGAAAACCCTTCGTTAGGAATATATATGCCGTAATAACTTCGACATTTATAAATAAAATTAAGTTTACATGTAATGCTTAGAAATATCGCACCTTTTTTCAATCCATTATTCTTCTAGTTTTCACCGGGATTACTTGAAATTGAAATCAAACATTCGTTGCACTACTGTAGAGGGTAATAAAGAGCGATTTCTTTGAAAATTTGTTTCGATTTTGAAAAAATGAAGAAATTTATACAAAAGTAAGCAGATTATCTTAAATTTAACTTTATTCAATAAAGTAATATGAAAAATAAGGTTAAATAAATGTTTGAAAATAAAATGAGTAAGGTATGATAAAAGAATCCGAAGATCTCATCAAAGCAATAAGGCTCATCAGCATTCTCCCGAGGGAAAAGAATCTACGGAGAATTAGAATTATAGATTATTCGAGAAAAGAATGTAGCTAATCAGTCCGAAATCTGAGGTTCGCCCTTTTATATTCTTGCTCTAGATCAGATTCATAAAAGGGAGATTTGCTACTCCCTCCAAAAAGCGTTTTATGATCTCAGTTGCGTCTGCGCTTGCAGAACCGCTGATCCACTGAACCGCATAAAAGATTTTACTCTAGCCAATAGGAGCGATAATTTGACTCTGGCTTATTTCTTTGTCTCTTATCCCTAATTTTCCGTCACCTAAGCCTCTGCTGTCGGTATCAAACCAATGAAATGAAACTCAGAGCGAAAACGATTTTACTTGAATTTAACTGGTATTTTCTTCTAAATTGTGAGGAAAAGGAAAAGGACGAGTGAAAGATATTGAAGAAAAAATCAATTGCAATCTTAACTCTTCCGACGTCTCGCTCGTGACGCATGCTCGCGAGCGCGTTGTTGTCCAAGCTGACAGTTTGCGTGATATGCGGCAAAACGAAACTCGATCAAAAGTTGGCGCGTTCAGTGTAGCCAGGCTCGGCTACGGTGAAAGAAACCGTTCGATGTAAGAGCTGCTGGCGCGAACCTCGACACATTTCGAGATTTAAGATTTAAATGAAATTCGGGAAATTCGGGAAAAAGGACGAGTCGACAAGCGGACGAGATTGTAAACGCGGCATTTGGGCGCGCGAGCTTTCGTAGAAGATAACTTTTTACTAGCAATTCTTTGCTTTTTTCGAAATGTAAGCATAAACAAGAGAGGCAGCAAGTTAACGGTTGGCCAGTTCGGGTAGGCAACAGCAACAGCAAACCCTGGTTGCCTGTCCAAACATTATCCAACGAGTTTCCTTTCTTTCCCTTGGCCGGTCATAATTATGGTAATGCGATAATATTTCTAAGCTGCTGCTGTTGCTGCTGCTGCTGGTAATTCAAGCTCTCCTATTATCTTTTTTCGCTGCACAACAGCAAGGAGCACGTAGAGCAGGCCGGCTCTCATCTTTGTCACCTCGCCGCTGGTTTGCGCTTTTGCCCAGTCACAGGCGTCGCAGCTCAGCCGAGAGCTCATCAGCGCGCATCTTTTCATCTTTTTTTTAGCGGGGAGTTTTTCCAAGAGCGGCACTGCTGCTGGCGGCACTTCCTCTTCCGCGCTCGGCTCGGAATAAAATCGTCGCCGGACCTAACGAACTAATTGACTCGAACCGGCCTCGTTACTCTCGAGTCGCTGGCTAGGTATAGGTCGCGGCGGACCACTGGCCAAGCAGACCGAGGGAAGGGCTGAACCGAGGGAAACGGAGGGAATCGGGGGGAATCGGAGGGAAACGGAGGGAAAGAGAGCGAGAGCTTTAGTTCGCTCCTTTGCAGGCGCGCGCTAATGAGCGAGAGCAAGTAGACTTGCCGGCGTAGCAGCGGCCCACAGACGCCACAGCATACACCACAGCAGCCCGGCCGCTCCGACGCTCCCCCGAGAGGAACAATTTGCGAGCAATGAATAAAGAAATCCCCGGGAAACGCGAATTCGTTTCCCATTACCAGCACACCCAGACACCTCCTTTCGTACCTGTGCCGCCGGCGCCGCAGCCAGCGCCGCAGCCAGCGCCACTCTTGCCGATTTCCCCTTTATTCCTTTTCCTTTTCCTTTTCCTTTTCCTTTTCCTTTTCCTTTCTCTTTTCAGCCCTAACGATCTTCATTACACCCAATTCTCTTAATAACATCCACTACCTAGCTAATTTATTCGTCTGCCCGAGCTCGACAACATCTACTGATCAAATCAAAAAGTCGCATTTCATCTCCTACACTTTATTCCTCCTCGAGCGAAAATTACATCGGCCTTTTTCAAAATCAACTACAACACGCGACACCATTCTCTTGGTTTACATTGTTCTCCTTGCTCGGTACCTGGTATATTCAAATATAATAATCTGTAGTATCGTACGACCCTATTTGCTTATAGCTCGAGTTACCTATTTCACTAAATATAAGTTTAAATAATTATCGCTACTAGACGTAAATAGATAAAAAAACAAATATACCTCACCCATTTTAATATAAATTCATCGTATAAAGAATTGTCATTAATGCTGAAACAGCATTTATATCTGGCGTAAGTTAATTTGTTTCAGTACCTTACACACCGTTTATTTGAATATGGTATAGCGTCCATTAAACATGGCAAATTATCAATTTATTTTAAAATAAAATAATTAAAAGTCAATGTAAATTCATTAAACTGTAGCACAGTTAATTATTTAAAATCGATCGAACTTTTTTCAACGAAATTAAAATAATTCTTTTTCTCTTTAATGGACAATTTAATACAATTTTGAATTAGTGCTCGAACACTAAAATCTAGCAGTATCTAGCGTATGAAATGTTTCAAGTAAAAAAATGTAAAATAAAGAAGTGGAATAAAAAGGGTGGAGAGGAGGAGGAGAAAGAGGAAAAGGGCAAAAGCAAGTTTTTCATTGAAGAGAAGGTACGCAAGAAGTTGTAGCTAGCTTGGTTTTTGCCTTTATGGTGACTCACAGTGCCCTTCGGTGTGTTTTATAACAATTGCAAATCTGACAATGCCAGTGTATGAAAATTAGAACGATTGCTTACCCCTTTATTAATTCATTATTAATTCTGTCGCTTAAGGGGATCATATACCTAAAAAAAAATTTTTATAAAACCACCTAAGAAAATAAAATTATATGTATTAATAAAATTTTATAATAATATCTTAAAAATATATTAAATTTTTAATAAAATGGACCAAAACTGCGGTCCCTAAGGTTATTTTATCTTATGTTATGTTAATTTCAAAATTTTGTCCTTGGCGTAAATTGCAGCATCAACCAATTGATCAATTTTGATAAGGTTTGGCTTAAATTTTTGCAAATTAATGTCATTTGTGCCTGATCAGTTGAAATTATTAGAATAAATATCTCAAAATGTACAAAAACTACTTTAATTTCTTTAATTTCATGAATTTATACAGTTTTATAAATGTATGGAATACTTACTCAAATCATTTTAACTGATTCAACTCTTCAGGCATAAATGACATTAATTTGCAACAATTTAAGCCAAACCTAAATCAAAATTGATCAATTGATTGATGCTGCAGATTATGCAACGACAACATCTTGAAATAAACCTAACATAACATAAAACAACCTTAGGGACCTCAGTTTGGGTCTATTTTATTAAAAATTTGATATATTTTTAATTATTATATTAATACTTATAATTTTATTTTTTTAGGTGATTTTATAAAAAAATTCTTGTAGGTATATGACTCCCTTAAGCTGAATGAGTCGTTGACGCTAAAGCAAGAAAGACAAAAAGTGCCAAGTTAACTATTTGAAAATAAAAATAACGGAGATGAAAAGGGAGCGGGTTCTGTCCATCCGGGCGTCCGCTGTACCAATTTTGAGACTTTTTTTTATTTCCCCGGCCACTAGAATGTGCACATGCACTGAGCTCTTATAAATCGTTGATATGTCAATTTCAACTACAATTGGCGTTCCTTTGAATTTTTTTCTCTCCAAAATTCAATTTTAAAAACGTCAAAAAAGCAATAAACCAAACAGAATAGTGCTGAGATAGTCGTTTAAATTGCTTCTGCATCACTGACTGAATATTGAATTATGGAATAGATTCAGAAAGCGATAAATTTACATGACTTTCGTATGAAAGGTAGGATAACGCATCCTTTTTTTATCAAATTTCATTTAATCTACATTTCAAGAAAATAAGCATAAGGCAATGGAAAAAGTAGCAAAGTTATCGGCCTCTTCGGTTTCGTTCGATTCCGTTCGATTCCGTTCGATTCCGTTCGATTTCGTTCGATTTCGTTCGATTTCGTTCGATTTCGTTGGATTTCGTTCGGGCGTAAAAAGAAAAGAAATCGGTCGGACATGTGCGCTGAAAAGAGGGCAGATGTTTGGCTTTTAAGATACCGAAGAGCGCACATGCACGATTCATTAATTCTCGTAGCGCGCTCGCTCCTTCTTTGCGATAGAGCCCAGGCTAACGTGGTAAAATCGGGCCGGAAATGTCGAGGAACGATAAGAGGACACGCGGGACGCTCGGCTGGCCGGATTCCCTGCGGAGGCCTAACACTCTGCTCACACAGTCGAGCAAAACGACGGAGAGGGAGTAGACAGATTGAGCAGGCGAAACGGAGATCGAAGCCCGCGCTGCAACCCCCGGTAAATCCGCGTGAGCCTCTTTCCACCGTGCGGTTTTTCTGATTGAAAAAACGAAAGGCGCGCGCATTGAAAAGAGCGGACCGATCGTTCATTCCCCCGGGCCCCCGTTAATTTAAAAAGGACGCAAGGAAGTCCTTCGCAATCTTAATCTGCGCTGCCAGTGACGTTCGCACGTGCCGCTCAATTATTTTTCGCGAAGGTGACAACCTCGCAAAACAAGCTGGTCGCTGTTGGTTTTCGCGAGCCTTAGCTTCGCTGAAAGCGCGTTCGACTTACCGCCGAGGAGCAGCAGGAGGTACGCGACGAGCCTGCAGAAGTGAGTGCACGCGCCATCCATCTCGTTCGCCTTGGTGCGCCGCCCTGGCCAGGGCTGCCTAATCGCCAGTGAAAAGCGCCGAGTTCTTCTGGCCGTTCGCTCGCTATCTCCCGAGCGCGGTTGCACGGTTGCGCACTGACCGCCTTCCGCTTATCTCCTCCTGGCCGCGCGCTCTCCCTTTTTAAAAGAGCCGCTATCAGCGCCTCTTACACGCCTCCTTCCCGTCCGGCAGCGGCGCGCATTTCAACTTGCCCCCTGGAATTTCCGAGCTTTCGGTCTCGCGGCACTCTCTCCGCTCCGTTTCAGCTCGCCGGCGCTCTCGAATCTCGCTCTCGCCGATGCGCCGATGCGGGGATAAAGCGAGGACGGGCTGCTCGCACCATCACTGCCGCACTCGAAGGCGGACAAGGCTTGCGCGCTGCGCTCCGCGCGAATCTCCGCGGTAAACTGAGTCGGCGGGGAGCGCGCCGGCAGCACAAAGCCAACGCGACAATTTCCGACTTGCAACTGACGAGGGATGCTGCACGAAGAGTTTGCGTCGGCATCGAGCCCGCGCGCGCAGAATCCTTATTTCACCCTCGCCACCCCCGCCGGCCGACTACCCCCACCCGGCGCCGGCCAGCGCAGCCCGCCCCCTCGCTTTATCCGGCATTCCCGCTCTCGGGCTCTCTCCCTCGCTCTCCCGCGCGCGCACTCACCCTTCAGCCAGCGGCCGTCTCGCTCGTGCCACCGCCGCATATCTCTAAATCCAAACTTTATACGTGCACCCCCACACGCTCTCTTCATTTCTAGCCGTCTCGCTCTGGCCTTAGAGGCTGATTCGAAGGGGAAGCCTGATGACTAACTCACTTTGGACGAGTATCATTTGACTCTTGCCAAATGACGTGTCTCGTGAGAAAAATTACTTTACTTGCTTTAACTAATACAATTCGCCTACAACAAACTGCTCAATTTTATCATCTTATTTGTTCTTCTTCTAAAAGCACATAAAATCATTGCTTAAGCTCAAATAAAATTGAGCATTTAATTGTAAAGTTTTGATAAAGTGTTAAAATTATTTGTGCTCCTAGTATTTTGGTGCTTGCGATAAAATAGAACGGCCCTCTCGCTGGCGCGTGCGTTTTATCTCGAGCTGATTCAGTTTCGCTCTTCCTCTCGGCGTCACGGCTCCGCTTCCGCGCCCTCCCTCCAACTCCGCCAGCGCGCGTTGGCCTCCCTCCACCCCAGCCTGGACTTGCCTTCTCTCTTTTCCGCTTTTCCCCATTACAGTTTTTCCCTGTCCGTTTACCCTCGCGGTCCTTTCGGCGGCTGTATCTCAAACACTAAAGAGTTTCTTAGGAAATTGAATTGAATCTCTCTGTCTCGGGCTTTCTGGCTCCTCGCTCGCCCGTTCCTCCCGACCCTCCCGGCCCTCCCGTTCCTCCCGTTTCTCCCGTTCCTCCCGGTCCTCCCGATCCTCCCGGTCCTCCCATTCCTCCCATTCCCCCGTTCGTTACGGCCCGCTTCTCGCCGCCTTCTCCTTTCCTCTTTCCATTTTCTTGGCTGTCTTCGTTCCTCGTCGCCTCGTCGCTATGGTAAGCACCTCGGCTTGCCCGCTCGCTCGCGACGAACTGATTGTCCCGTTAAGGCGGCAATTTATATGGTAACGGCTCGAATCGCCCCGAGAGTCATGCATAGCGGCGCCACATTCGGGCAAAAACTTGCAAACTTTCAACGCTTCTACCCTTGTAGGCGCCACGTCCTGCTGCTCGTTAGATAACAAAATCTTGTCAATAGCAAACAGCTCAACATGCTACCGACTCTATACTGCCAAGTGAGGCTTTGCATGTCAACCCCCCACTTCCACTCTAACTGTCAACGCCTCAGGTGTGCCTTATTATTAACTTAGTGAATCAATTTTCAACTCAAAATTACCTATTTTTGTAGTATTCAAAATATATTTTCCTAAATAGTTAGGAAAATATATTCTTAATACTACAAAAATAGGTACATTAAATGACTCATAAAATGGTCCCAGTTAGATGACTCTAGGCCGATTTTATCTTAAGCCATGCTAGTTTTAAAATTTGGCTCTGCCGTCACCTGCAGGTCCAACGGATTAATCTATTTTGCTGGGCTTAAATTATTGGTAATCGCAATCGTTATTGACTAAAGTGTTGTAAGAATTAAAATTATTTAAGTAAATAGTTTAAAAAGTTTAAAAACTGCATAAATACACGAAATTTAAGCAAATTTAAGAAACCTTTGAACTATTTATTTAAATAATTTTAATTCTTACAGCTCTTCGGTCAATAACAACATCAATTACCAACAATTTCAGTCCAATCCCATCAAAATAGATTAATCCGTTAGACCTGTAGGTGACAGCAGAGTCCAAATATTAAAACTATAGCATAGCTTCAGATAAAATCGGCCTAGAAACTTCTAAATGGGATCATATAATTATACATTTCATATATTTTGTAGTACTAAAAGTATATTTTTCTAAATATTATAATTTATTTTTTTCTCAACATTTTATTCAGAGAAATTTAATTGTGGTGGGCCGCCTTAAAGTAGTATATATAAAAGAAGATGATTGTTGTTTCAAATCACTCTCGTAAAGACATTTAAAAACCTTTTAACTATTCAGGTACGATGAGGATTTAATTTGTGTTCATTCTACTTGTAGGTTATGACTAATGATTGCTTATCTTGATTAATAATTAGATGCTTAATTAGCAAAGTTACCAGAACAGTTGTTTAAATGTTTTTACGGAAAAATGACTTAACTATT